>CP139506.1:307929728-308339928 GCA_021014915.2 Artemisia tridentata subsp. tridentata
CAAGGAAAGTCCCGAAGAGCCTCCGAAGGCCATTCTAAGTTGTACAGATGCCGAAGAACGTATTGTGGTAAATGAGCTCTATCCAGAGCAAACGGTGGTAATCGGAAAACAACTCCCTGCTAACTTCAAAGCAGACTTAGAAAAACTACTCAAAGCCAACAAAGATATCTTCGCATGGACGTACTCAGATATGACAGGGGTTCCTCGGACTCTTATGATCGATGGCAAGCCCTTCGGCACAGAGCACAAGCTTAATGAGTTCAAGCACATTGAACCAATTAAACAGAAGCGGCGAAGCCTGGCACCTGAAAGGAACGCAGCCGCTTGCAAAGAGGTGGATGAACTTGTACGAGCAGGAATTCTCAGGGAAGTGAAATATCAAACCTGGGTAGCCAATCCAGTTATGGTAAAGAAAAGTGACGGAGGGTGGCGAATGTGTGTTGACTTCACCGACATCAACAAAGCTTGCCCGAAGGACTGCTACCCTCTGCCAGAAATTGATTGGAGGGTCGAATCCCTCTCGGGGTTCCATTTGAAATGCTTTCTTGATGCCTACAAAGGGTATCACCAAATACAAATGGCGAAGGAAGATGAGGAGAAGACAGCCTTTTACACAGGAAAGGGTGTCTATTGCTACAAGAAAATGCCTTTCGGTCTAAAGAATGCAGGGGCAACCTATCAACGATTTGTGGATAAAGCTTTCCACAAGCAAATAGGAAGGAACTTAGAAGCCTACGTTGATGACATGGTAATAAAAAGTAGGACTGAGGAAGACCTACTCTCCGACATCCAAGAAACCTTCGACCAATTAAGGGCAATCAACATGAAGCTTAACCCAAAGAAGTGTTCCTTCGGCATGGAAGAAGGACAATTCTTGGGGCATCTAATTACAAAGCAAGGAATCAAAGCTAACCCATCGAAAGTAAAAGCCATCACTGATCTACAAGCTCCAAAGTCATTGAAAGAAGTGCAAAGCTTGAATGGGAAGCTCGCAGCACTCAGCAGATTCCTATTGAAAGGGGCAGATCGTTCTTTACCATTTTTCAAAACACTCAAGGGGTGTACAGATAAAAAGACTTTTCAATGGAGTTGTGATGCAGAAGCCGCTTTCCAAAAGCTAAAGGAGTTCATGGAAATTTTACCAACACTTACAGCCCCAATCAAAGGCTAAGTGTTGTTCATGTACATTGCAGCATCTTTCGAAAGCATTAGTGTTGTTCTTTTGGCAGAAAGGGATAAGAAACAAGTTCCGATTTACTTTGTCAGCAGGGTCCTGCAAGGGGCCGAATTGAACTACCTAGAGTTGGAAAAGCTGATCTTAGCTTTGGTTTACGCCGCAAGGCGTCTTCGAAGGTATTTCCAAGCTCATCCCATCAAAGTATTGACTGACAAGCCAATTAAGCAGATATTGTCGAAGCCTGAGAAATCAGGTAGGGTGGCTAAATGGGCCATCGAACTAGGGGAGCACGACATAGAGTACAAGGGTCGAAACTCCGTCAAAGGGCAGATACTTGCAGACTTTCTTGCTGAAACACCTTCCGGACCTAGCCAGGACAAGGAAATCCCAAAAGAGAAACCTCCAAAGACGAAGGAGGGGTGGAAACTATACACAGACGGAGCCTCAAGTTCCGATGGTTCAGGAGCAGGTCTAATGCTGGTCAGTCCGGAAGGAAAGGAGTATACTTATGCTCTACGTTTTGAGTTCGAAGCTACGAAAAATGAAGCTGAGTACGAAGCTCTGTTAGCCGGCCTTCGACTTGCAAAGGAAATGAAGGTTGGAAACCTCTCCATCTTTGTGGATTCGCAGCTAGTCGCCAACCAAATAAAGGGCTCTTACGAAGCAAGACAGCCCACCATCAAACAATATTTGGATAAAGCTAAGGAACTTCTTCAGGAGTTCGACTCCTATGAGATAGCACATGTTCACAGAAATCAAAACAAGAAAGCAGATGCCTTGAGCAAGCTAGCTTCGATGGCATTTGCTCTTATTGGCTGACAGTTCAATAAAAAGAAGCAAAGTATCTGATATCATACCCGAAGAAGGCCCAAATTGGATGACTCCAATAAGGGAATACTTGATCAGTGGTATTCTTCCTGAAGACCCAAAGCTAGCCCGAAAGGTCAGAGTCAAGGCTCCCCAATATAGACTTATTGGGGATAATCTCTACAGAAGATCCTTCTTGTCTCCATGGCTTCGCTGCGTGGGACCAACGCAAGCTTCGAACATCATCCGTGAGGTACATGAAGGATCATGCGGTCTGCACGCAGGCCCTCGTTCCGTTGTCTCGAAAGTAATGAAGCTCGGATATTATTGGTCGTCCATGCACAGGGACGCAATAGAAATAATACAAAAGTGTGAAGCATGTCAGATCCACTCGAAAGTTCCAAGAATGCCTAAGCAAGACATGACCTCAGTTACTTCAGCATAGCCCTTCTGTCAATGGGGAATTGATATAGTCGGACCTCTACCAGTAGCTCCAGGAGGAGTAAAATTCTTGGTCGTAGCCATCGATTACTTCACCAAATGGGTTGAAGCAAAGCCTTTGGCATCAGTAACGGGGAGGCATATGGAAAAGTTTGTATGGGAGCACATAATTTGTCGATTTGGTGTTCCTCACATTATCATCTCCGATAATGGGAAGCAATTCGCCGAAGGGGTATTCCAACCTTTTGCGAAGGCCTAAAAATCAAACAATCGTTTACTTTCGTATACCATCCTCAGGGCAACGGATAAGTTGAAGTCACCAACAGGGACATCATTGACGGTATCGAAAGGAGATTAGGACGAAGCCATCATAGGTGGGTAGACGAACTACCCCAAGTTCTGTGGGCACATAGGACACACCCCAAGTCAAGCCATGGGGAAACCCCTTTTAGCCTTGCTTATTGAACGGAGGCTTTCATACCCTACGAAATCAGCATAGAAACAGAACGCATTGTGAACTTTGAAGAAAAAACAAATGCCGAAAGGCTTCGTGAAAATCTTGATCTTCTAGAAGAAAAAAGAGAAATAGCTTCGATCAGGGAGGCTATCTACAAACAAAAGTTGGAAAAGTACTACAACAACCGAGTTCGACCTTCCACATTCAAGCCAGGTGAATATGTCCTTCGGTTAAATAGCGCGAGCAAGGCCAAATACGAAGGAAAGCTAGGGCCCACGTGGGACGGACCCTACGTGATATCCGAAGCCTACGGCAATGGAGTGTACAAACTCGCAACAACGAAGGGAGAGGTCATGGATAGGACTTGGAATGGTACCAATCTTCGTAAGTTTTACATATAAGCCTTACTACTTTTAAAAGCACTCAGTCTGTTTTTTCAATTTCATGTAACGCATTCTTCTCACTTAGGGAAAGAAGCATTAATGGTAGGTGTCCTAGTGTTCATTTCTTAAAATGATGTAATCCTCCCTACCCAATTAATGATATAACACATTTCCCTCAAATCTCTTGTTTCGTTTCTCTACAACAAAGATTTGATCAGCCAAGTACTTTACAAGTTTCAATGTCGAAGGATGTAGCAAGACAAATGTCTTGTATACAAATAACATCCATTGCAATTCACATTAACTTCTCCTATAAAGTCTTAGGGTATTCTAAGCCCTTCGTATCTTAAGGATAAAGACGGAGTGGGTCGCGACCCTCTGTCGCAGTCAAATTATACGATTGCTTAAAATCTTGGTTCAAAATACACACAATAAGGTTATAGCCTTAGGTTGTATGTGTACGTCTATTATAAGCGTAAGAGAAGAAAAACATAGCATTCAAAACGGGACGTTGTCCCTAATTGGCATTAACAAGGCCAAATATGGTCATACCCAAAACAAAACAAACAATTATTTAATGCACGGGTCGAAGCCCATGCAGATGCATAGATATATTGTTCAAACTATTAAACACGATGTGACATTGTCGAAAGGGTACATACCACCCGTGGGGTCAAATCCCTGCCAACATGACAGTCTTCAAACATCCGTTGTGAACGGGAAATCTCTCTAGCGTGGTGTGGGTAGAGGGTTGGCAGAGGAAGTGTTCCTGGGGGAAGACGGAGGCTGAATTTTTCGAGGCTTTTTTGAAAGGAGATCTTCTAGAGGTGCTAGGGGATCCTTGGTTACCTCTGAAAGGAAGGAGTACTTCGCTGAAGCGAATGAAGTACCAGCATCATTATACTCTTTCTCAGAATTCGGGTGGTAGTAGGGTACCTCCGACAAAACCACAGGTTTCTTGGTCAGGGCAATTTCTTCCAATGTGGTGCAGGTACCATAAAAGATGGCTGCGTTGACTAGTCTTCCAATAACTTCCCCCACCTCATCACTGCGGTACAATTCCATTGCCACATGAGGAACAACCTTCGAAACTACATCAGCTCGGTCCTTCTTCAATTTTTGACACTGGAATTTAAGACTATCGATCTCCTCGCAAAGCTCGACCTTCTGCTCAACCAACCTAGACCTTTCGGTCTCCAGACTTGTACATTTGGATTCAAGCATTGTGATTTGTGCCCTATAAATGGATACCCTAGCCTCCTCACCTTTCAATCTATCACATTTTGCGCGGGATTCCCTCAATTGCCCTTCGAGTCTGTCAATCTTGGCTCGCATGTCTTGAACAATAGGATTCTTCTCAAAGTTCTCCATTACTTCATGGCACTTAGCCTCCAACTCATCATACTCATTATCCCTAGCCTTTTCTTTGGCTGCGATGGCATCCATTTTTCCCCTTACATCCAACACCGTTTGCACCAATTCCCTTGTTCGAGAATTCAGATGATTATCCAATACAGCCTATCTGGCATAACTTTTGGAATGAAAGTCACAAAGCTCTTCCATGGACATGTTGTCCAAGATGCCTCTCCAGCCAGCAGGTGCCATTTTTTTAACCAATTGATGACACGCAAGAGCATTTGGAAGCTCCGTGACGTTGGGGAGACCTGCGCAAGATAGGACAATCAGTTATATGATGAGTCATGTTCATCAGATATGCAAGATTTCAACTTACTAGGAGTGTCATCTCCAGGAACCCTCAGGGGGTAGGTATAAAGGTTTTAGCATGAGAACTTTTGGGTTTCATCGATCTCATTGAAGGGGTTGGTAGTGATAATTTCCTTTTCGGAGGAGTTTTCACAGACATGGCAGCTTTTCCTTTGATTCTTTTCTTTTTGTCTGACATGCCAGAAGATCCCATAAGCCTCGTTTGAAATTCCTTGATGAGTGGATCATCAAAGTCTGCTACAGTCTCTACAAAGTGTGGAGTCTTGTGATCGTTAGCTGAGGCTGATGGAGAACCCACTCCGTCACTCACATTCTTTGAATCTTGGGGGATGAAAGTAACCTCTCTGGTACCACGGGATACAACGAAGTTCCTGAACACCATTCCTACAAGGAACAGTCTCTACAAAGTGTGGAGTCTTGTGATCGTTAGCTGAGGCTGATGGAGAACCCACTCCGTCACTCACATTCTTTGAATCTTGGGGGATGAAAGTAACCTCTCTGGTACCACGGGATACAACGAAGTTCCTGAACGCCATTCCTACAACGACAAAAGGAAAGCGATAAGAATCAGCAGATAAGTTATTTACTTTATTTGAATAGTTACATACATACTTCTCCCTTCACATATTATCTCAGGTTTCAACGGAGAGCCTTCCCAACGATCAACGATGCCCGCCATATACAATATCGGTTCGGGAATTGTTTCTTATGAAGTGCGGTAAGGGATCATCAAAACGTTTCTCATCAAACCGAAATGCCTTATCCAGCAAGGCCGGGTACTCGGGAGGTATGATTGTGCTTTGTACATAGAAAAACAAACCTTTCCATTTTCTTATATTGGCAAAGGGTTTAGTTATTAAGCAAGGGACATCAGGCTCACTTCTTTTCGCTAAGGTTAACCAATCACCACCAGGGCAAAGGTTAATAAAACCTCTAAGCACATTAAGTGTTGGCTCATAACCATAAGCTTTGCATACAACAATGTAGGTGGTTAGTTTGGCTAAGCCAAAGGGATTCAACCTGGAAATATGTACTTGATAATACTGTAGAAACTCTAAGATTAAAGGATGAATGGGAACCCTAAAGTTGGATTCTGTAAATGCATGAACATAGAGCCCAACATACCCAGCCGGAGCGTCAAAGATATTTTGGTCTTTGTTAGGAAGAATCACTTTGAACTCCTTGGGTATGGGGTACTTCTCAATAAATTCTGTCAAGTCCTGTTCTGTTAAGATACATTTTTGTTCCCTAATGATTCTCTTTGTTGCCATACTCATCTTGTATTAGAAACAATGAGAATTGGGGAGGGGAGTTACCTTAAAACTCAGATGAAGCACGAAGCACAGTATTGTGTATGTGTATTTTGTGCGCAAAGAAAAAGTGTGATCAGGTAGGAATTAGGAAGGGTTTCTGTATATTTTTTTAAAGTTTATCCTGACTATCCACGTGTACTCATAGTCCGAGTAATATACAGACTAAAAGCTACTTTTTAAATTTTGAAAAGAAGTTCGTGGTTACCGATATACTAGATGTTGCAATTTAGAGTATGGTAGATAGATATTCAATAGCCGCATTTATTGCACAATTTGTTTGAACACTTATCTTCATTTTGTCCGATTTTGTGATGGAAGGGATAGAGTGTGGCATGTTTTTTGAGTCGAATGCAATATATACTCGTACGTATATATCACTTTCGACTGGGGGGCTTGATGATGTACCCTCCGAACGGGTCAAATGACTCCCCTTCGAGCCTATGCGAAGCCCTCTCTTCGGAGGCCTAGGTTAACCTCCTAACACATTTCATTGGCGTAAAACCATTCATCTATGAAGTGGTTACCATGTAGGAATCCGCCAATCGAAGCCCTAAGCCCTTCGGGGTATCCCTCTCGAAGGGACTACAACGAAGAGCTACCTTGACCTGGTCATACCCACGTCTCCTCTTCCTTTAGGCCTTCCCGCCAAAATAGAGATCGTGGGCTACAAAGCCCTAGCGGTTACCACAAATCATGAGACGCCCTCATGATCTCTGAAACAAGTGCAACCGCCCACTAAGGCCTATTTCTCCCCTATAAATAGCTTAGGTGGGCCAGAATCAAAGTAAGTTAACTTCATCTTCTCAATTTACAACCTACTTATCATCACACATACTTACTCGCACGCCGGAGGTGGTTCGCAGGGTCCAACCCCTGCGCAATCACTTAACGTAGTGTCTTGGTATTTCTTATTTCAGGTTAAGAACAAGCTTGGCGCAACCTCAACACCCCATAAATCCTTTGATCACCATCGAAGGCCTGGTAGTGCATCTTTTTGTACAATCAGTGATCACGGAGTTCCTAACAGGTCTATTGTTGGTGGTAAATCCAAGGCCGTTATTGAGGATTTGTTGTCTAGGAGTGTTCTGAATGCTGAGCTTGGTGTTGAAGCTTTGCCTACTATGCCTTTTATCACTTCCTCTGTATCAATTACGCCGGATCGTGAAACGGAGATTCCGTCCGATTCTACTCATAATTCTAGTACTCACGATGCTGAAGTTGACTCCTATTAAAGGCCTGTTGCTCTGGTGATGATAGTAGCCACCACTATTACTACTTCTGCTGCCGTTGTTTCATCTTCAATGGAAAAGAAGAAAAAGAAAGTTTCTGAGTCTTCTCCGGTTCTGGATGCCTCTCTATTTGCCAGCAGTACCAAACTTGATGCTATGGTTTTTCAAACCATTCCGGAGGTAATTTTTCTTTTGGGCCTATTCGTACCGCGATTGATGTGGATCCTACTCTTTTGGAGGAAACTTTTGTTCTGAAGTGGGGTGTAACTTGCGGTTCCAGGCTTGATAACCCTGATGAATGTCGCGAGATGATTGATGAGTTTGCTCCTCCTCAATTTTTTACTGAGGTTCGTGACATGGATTTTGATCAATTATTTACTGAATTTAATGTTGGGACGGCCCGCCAGACCGTTTTAATTTCTGATGTAAGGATGCGGGCTGAATATAACATTGCTGAGAAGAGGAGATTGTCCCTTCTATGACCAGCGGGCTGATCTGTTGAAGGAACAAGGTGAAGAGTTTGTAAAGCTAAAGGCTGAACTGGCTTTGACCAAAGCTGAAGCCGTGCGGAGGCATCTCACCTCCGTACTCGGGTTTTCGCATTGGAGTCTTCTGAGAATTCCCGTGCGGCTGAGGTAACTTCTCTAAAGGAACGGACCTCTGTGCTTGAGGGGGAACGGGACTCTCTCAGCGTGAAGCTAACGGAGCTTCATTGTTCTGTTAAAGACAAGTATTGTGCACTTACGGATCTTAATTCCACGGTTGCTGCTGCTAAATGTCAGAATGAAAGTCTTGTTGGTCAAGTATACATTTTCTAGTTTTTTGCGCTTGTCATACGCTTCTTCTTTCTTTGCCTTTATATCTTTTGTACGTCTCGCTTTATTGCAGGCGTGTGCCTTGGAAGCTACATTGGGAAGTTTAAGAGGGTAGTTTGAGGAGGTTCAAGATGCTCAGATGAAGGATGTTGCTGACAAGGTGGCCAAGTTGGAGGCTTATCTTACAGAGATGGCCTTACATCTTGATGAGAAGTTCTATCCTCATTTGCTCACTGTTATATCTAGCTGTCGGTGGCTATTGTCGCGTGGCATAAAGCTGGTCATTGCTAAATGCCTAAACTCTTCTAAGTATCTTGCGGCGTTGGGGAAAGTTTTGGGTTGTGCTATTTTGAAGGGAGCACAGGAAGGGTCAGCTGTTGGTATTGAGCATGGTAATGCAGGTACGAGCCTTGTGGATGTTGCTGCTTATAACCCCTCCGCAGAGGCGAATTATGGGTCCTCTTTGCGAGAATTCCGTGGTTGTGAGTTCCCTTTGTTAGCTGACTTGACGGCTCACAAAGACTCCTGTATTGAAGATGTCATGAATCTTCTCCGTCTGGAGGGTCAGCTTGTGGAGATGCCTGCTATGGCTGGTTTGCAACCGAGTTTGGAACAGCTTGAAGTTCCTATTCATAAGATTGGGGATAATTTGGTTATTGGTGATGCCCCTTTATATTCATCTCTAAGTGTTGCTTACCAAAGGGTTGAAAATTTAGGGAGAATATTGCCGCACGGCGTAGGTACAGTGGCCATTCCGAAGAGTGATGCAGCCGTTGTCATGACTGCTACTCCTCCGTCAACAACTTTTGCCTCTACTGCGTCCGTCGGACTCCTCTCAACAGATGATTATGAGATAGAGGATGTTGCCAATGACAGGGGTGCAGCTTCTTTCGTTCCTTCAATAGGGAAGAAATTGAGACCACTCCGGAGAACGATCGTGCGGATTAGGTTTCGTAGCAGTCTTACGCCGTGACCATGTGTGGTCTTTACTGAACGGCTATTTGTAATTGGACTTAATCCTCCGTATGCTTAGTGACTTGTTTTATATTCCTTTGCCACTTATGGTTTTTTTGTTATTGGAAATACTTATGTTTTTGGAAACATGTTTTTGTTGCGTGCCTTGGTCATGTGAGGCTCTTATGCTGCCTTTTGCACTTATGACGTTGTGCTTTGCTAATATTAAAAAGTCGTACTGATACTTTCTTCTTTTTTAGTCTTAGTTGAATATTTATGGGCTATTCTCCCGGCACCGGGTTTGCAATACCTCTTATGTACTATGAGTGAATTGTTAGGTTACTCATCCTTTTTTGTTATGCGGCATAACATTCTTGGGTCGTGCCCTAGTATGTGCGCCTCTTATTCACATATGTAATCGACTTTGCAAAGTAAATGTTAAAAACTTGTTAAAGTAAATTAGTGAAGGTAGCTAATCTCCACTTTTTTTTCTTTAAAAAAAAAAAAAAAAAAAAAAAAAAAAAAAAAAAAAAAACCTTTTTAAAATAATACAATAAAAGAATTTTGGATACAAGTATCTACTGCGAGGTCCGCATGTATTTCGCAATTGCAATACTTTTTAAGTTTTGCATATATTCCATGCTTGCGGAAGTTGATTTCCGTCTTGTTCTTTTGGCTTGTTGCCACTGTTATTTGGTGCTTTCATTCTGTGATGTTTAGCCTTTCCAACGCCAGATGGTACTTGCTGCTCCTAATCAAGAAGCTGGTCAAGCTGAGTTTCCCTGCAGAAGTAAGTTCCGGTGATGGATCAAGGTTGGTCTGATGATGATGACCACGGAGCATTTTTCTTTGTTTTTCTGGATGGCGGTAAGGTTTGGTGGAGTACCATTATCGGTCATCCAGTAGTTATACTTAACCCACACTGTAAGTGTGTTTTCCAGCTTACAAGACGGGTAGCAACAAAAATGAAGGCATCATTTTCATCCTTTGTTGCTTGACGTTGTAGGGAGGCTTTTGTTAATCGGGAGCAACTTTAGGCGATGAATTGCTCCCGATGTACAGTTTGTACCGATCCCTGGGAACGCGTGCTCTTCCCCACTCTGCCTCTCCCTTCCGTGCCCTTATCGTCCCCCGCCTTCCTTCATATGCTTTTCATCTCGATCAACCATTAAACATTCCTGATTTCTATCACTTTGATGGCCAACGAAAGCCTAAATGGTAGTGAGGCTTTCGTCGTCCTTGCGGCCTTTAATTATTGAAGCCGTTACTTTGGGTTGCATGGTCCAAGTTAGTGGTATTGGGGATGCTTGTAATGGCAGGATGGAGGGTGGGCAGATGAGACGCCTTTCGGCCCAAGAACGGTTTCAAATTCACCGTATTGCTCAAAAGGACGCTCGAGGATGTTATGGAAGGGTGTTTGGATGAATGGGGTTTGTAGAGCATTATGCTTTAGTGTTATTAGTCGTCATTTAAGAATGACTAACTGCTATTAGTAGTCATTTAAGAACAGGTTTGGGTCACAAAATGACTCTCCTGTCCCTAGCACCATTGCCGATCCACGTAATGTGTAGGTGCACACCTGAATTTACTCTAATTGTGTAAATGATGATCATCAGCGAATGTCGTTTTGTCATTGTGTGGAGACCTTGGTTACCATATACGGTAAACAACTTTACATTGTTGTTCAGGAACAAATTGAAAAAAATCGATAACATCTTCAACTTCTCTCGAATGGTTATTACAGTGATACTCTATATTGTGCTTTGGACGTCTTTTTTATGGAGTTGGTTGCGTCTTCTTTTGTTGAGATAACCTTTTATAGGAGTGGGTTCACTGTTGTTCCATGTGTGAATAGTGGCTTTGCCTGAACCTTTATCGTATAGGCACGTGCCTAGACTTGTAGTTGAAGCGTCTTCCAGGCTTGTTGGATTTGACATAAAGTATACTGTCTTTTCTTTTCAACATCTTGGGAAGGAACATATTTTTATCTTTTCTCAAATTCTTTCGCGTAGCACTGTTTGTGAGCGATCCGGCCTTCTGGCCCGTATCGGCCAAACAGTGCACCTTTCCCATGAGTTCGGACGATGTGCTTAGCTTGTCCTAGGGATCACTTGGAGTGTTGTTGATAGCAGGCCTTTTTTGAACTGTTTCTTTTTATCCGGAGTTGATATTCTTAGCATGGTAGCAGGACTTTTATACTTTACTAATTACCCCAGAAATGATCTACGAGACATGGTTAAATTTTGTTCCTTCCGGATTGATAAGTATTAGTTCCACGTCAGGATCATTTGTCTAAGATGATCCGTCCGTGAGTAAGATCCATTATTCCGGTATTTTTATCAACATCCACTTTGTGTTTTAGCCTGCCATTTCCATGTTCTGAGTCTATACATAGCATCTCCCTTTCTTTGTATTTCATTTCCATTTTTCACCATGCCAAACCTATTGTTAGCTTTCTGTTGGCACGTAGCTGATCTCTGGGTCTCTCGAGCTACGTATGACGGGGTAGGTCCACATTTGCTTAGCCTTCCCTTCTATGTGCACCGCACCTTCGTGGCTGCAAGGTAATTGACCAGTTCCTCCCGTATTAGCATTGTTGCTTACAGTGATCTTTCTACATATTTGTTTGTTAGATACCTTATGCAAATTCGTGAAGTCTACCCGTATATTGTTCAGAGTGCGTTTGTGGAAAACTAGAAGGGGGTTGAATAGTTTTACGTCTTTTTAAATTTTATTTTGAAAACTTTTGTTTACTTTTAAAAACTTCGATTCGATATTATGTGACTTCAATTCTTAAACAATATGAACAAGTATAGATAAATATAAGTAAGTAATGCAAGTAAAGTAAAGTAAATCAAATGAAAGATAGAGATGGAAAGATCTAACCGAGACACAAGAGATTTATAGTGGTTCGGCTACAAGGTCACCTTCCTTGCCCTACTCCACTCCCCGAGCACCTAACTCGAGAGTTTTCTTCACTATGTCAACAAGCTCCCTTATGGCGGAGAAAACCTTACACAACTTTAGCTTACACCGGCTTAACGACACAAAGCTAGATGTCGGGTTCTAATCGTAGCTAGAACCAATCTCACAACTTGTACACAACTTAATCACACCTTCTTCACGACTTCTTCTTCACGACTTCTTCTTCACGACTACTTCCTCACGACTACTTCTTCAAGACTACTTCACGACTTATTCACAACTTCTTCACAACTTATATACTACGGCTTCACAACTTAGCACAACCTATGTACACTTCTACTTCTTCACACCTTCACTACTTACACACCTTAACTACACAACTTCACTACTTACACACTAACCTATCCCAAATAATTATACACACAACTATCTAACAAATATACAACTTATATACAAATGAATGATGACACACACAACTTAGATAGCTAAGTTGCAATACTTCTTCTCTAGATGTTGAAGGAGTATTCTTCTTTTGCACTTGAATGTAGGAAGCTTGGATCACTTAGAAACCAATGCTTAATAAGATATGATCAAAGGATTTTGAAATGTATATACAAGGATTTAAAACAGAAAGTTTTAGTGTGCAAAAGGTGAGTAAAAATCCAGGGGAAGGCAGGTATTTATAGGGAGAAAAACTGGACAGCTGGAGCCTACTGGAGCGGGGGCGGTCCCCTTAATTTTAAGGGGGCCGCCTAGCAAAATTAAGGGGGCCGCCCCTACTGAACGTTGGCCAATTTTGTCCTTTTGTGGGGAAGGTTTTTCTGGAACATTTTAACTGATTTTGGTTAAAAATTTGAATTCATATTTTTATAAAAGATTAAACATTTTTATTTAATACCAAAAATGTTTTTCAAAAATATATAAAATGTTTTTGATGTTTTATAAAAAATCTAGTTTTTAAGTAAATGTTCCTTTGATCATATAATGCATTAAGCATTAGTTCATTCATACCTTAAGTGATTTTGGTTGTAGAAGTGAATATTTACAACTAAGTACTTGTTTAATTTATAAGTTTATGTTTTAATGAGTTTACATTTTGTGATCATCAAAACATAGAGATATGAATAAATATTGATAATGTTTTTAGGCATTTATTTATGTCAACAATCTCCCCCTTTTTGATGATTACAAAACCTAAACTCATTAAACCAAAAAGTTTATTTTTGGACAAGTATTTAGTGAGTTTACATTCACTTCTCCCCCTTTTTGTAGAATCAAAAAGGTTAAGCCGACAAAATTCAAACGTGAAATTTGTCGGGACGAAAACTCCCCCTTGATGTGTACTCCCCCTCGTTTGGGGGCACCAAGGAAACGAGATATGGAACGCTTGCAAGAAAAATATTAGAAGCACAAGTATATGCAACATAAGGCATGCAAACATTCAAACAAAACAACTAATGATACTACAAGTATATGTAACATAAGGCATGCAAACATTCAAACAATAAGCAAGCATATAGAATGAGATCATGCATTTAATAAAATGTTGTGTATAAATACACAGCCAAGTGAATTACAACATAAGGCATGCAAACATTCAAACAAAACAACTAATGATACTACATAATCATCCCAAAAGCACATGATTCCCATAAAGCTTGCAACCAAAAAGAAGAGGTGGTGGTGGTGGTGGTGGTGATGGGTTTGCTAATATGTGCTCAATGTATGAGTAGTGATATATGGTGGGGATGTTGTTGGTGGTGGTGTTGTTTGTGGTGAATTAGGTGCATTTGGAGATGAGCATTTAGGTGGTGGTAATGGAGTGGTGTTGTCTTCTTTTGTGAGGTCAATGAGAAGGTGTTTGTTAAAGTGGTCATTTATGGGTGATATGATGACTATTTTGTGTTTCTTGGAGGAATTGGAAATGGAGGATTTTGGTGATAGCATGGTGTCTTGGGTTTTAAATTTGGAGGGAATTTTTGTTATGAAAGTGTGGTTGTTTTGGGTAAGGTTTTGAGGTTTAGTGATAATATTCCAAACTCAGATGGGTTTAATAAAGGTAAGTGTAGGGGTCAATTTTTGAGTTGTGTTTGCAGCAAGCTTTATTTGAATCATGTTCATCTGGAATGGTTTAATAGTAGCAATAACATGTTAAGAGGAACAATGTTTATATGTAGACTACTAAGATCATATTTTAAGCATGTCATAGGCATATATACATATATATATCACAATGAAACAAAAAGATGAAACAACACATCTATAGCAAACTATGGAATATAAAGACAACAATCATGGCAAACAACAATCATGGCAAACACATAGCAAGACATATATATGCATAGCAGAAATATTTAAAACAAGCAAATAATCTATTCATGCATTCAAGATGATCATGTATAACACATGAATCATCATTATATCACACAAAATGCTTAAAACATAAGAATTACAACATAAGTAAAGATACTAATAGTCTTAATATTGCCAAAGAGGGTGATTGGGCTTGCTTGTGACAAAAAAAAATTTGTTTTGGGGCGGAACGCATGTGGATAGGGCTTAGTTATTTGATGGTGAGGGAAAGTTTGATGGTTGACCAAAATGATGAGGATTTTTGAAGGTTTCATGGGAGTTGGTTTGAGGTTGAGATGTGTTGATTGGAATAAAGGTGGAGGTTGAGGTTGTTATTTGGGATGGATGTTTGGTCATGCAACATAGGAGTAACATGTGAGTTGGTAGGAGGTGGTGGTGATACTCTTGGTGGTTTAGACATCTATGGTGTTGATGGGTGTGAAGGTATGGAGGATGAAGGTGTATTTTTGGGAGTAAAGGTGAATGGTTGGTTGTTATGATGAGGTTTGTGAAAGGGTTCATTGGAATGAGCTTGAGGATTAGGAGTATAGTTGGGAACAAATGTGGGTGGAGGTGTTGGTTGTTTAGCCACATCATTTGTTGTGATGGACTTGTTTTGGGGGTTTAGTTTTCTTCTCCAACTGAGTTTTATGGTCATCCTTGCTAGCTTTGAGGTTTTTGGTTTTGGTTTGATGGGAGAAGACATGATGGGGTGAGTTAAAAATGGTGATGAAAGGTATTATTTATAGTGGAGGTTTGAGGTTGTTTAAGGATGGATAAAGGTGTTTGGATGATAGGGACAAAGTGTGTTTGTGAATTTGGGGAAGTGCAGGATGAAATGGACTAAAAAGCAGAAAAAAAAGATTTATGTGAACCCGTCCAGCAGATGGCCGGTCCCCTTAATTGGGGCCGGTCCCCTTAATAATTAAGGGGCCACCTTATCAATTAAGGGGGCCGCCCATCTGGTGTCTTTCTGAGTTCCAGAAATGAGTTTTTCTGCAGAGATGGGTAAGGAGGGCTATGTTTTGAGCTTTTGGTTTCAGGCAAGTCCCACTCTTTGAGGCAATAAAGTATGTATTATGCATGCAAGTCATATTAATTAAAGGGATTAAGCAAACAAGTAATTTCATATATCATGCAAACATACTCATCAAGCAAGTAATATCATCTATCATGTAAACATACTCATCAAGCAAGTAATATATATGAACTAGGAAACAATAAACTACACCAAGTATTTTCTTAATTATATGTGCCTATGTGAGGGATCCTAATGAAACAATAAACTACACCAATTAATGAACTATTAGAGGGATCCTAAAGTGTGCCTATGTGCAATAAATGGGAACTTAAGATAGCATGGACTTCTAGATTTGTTACAAACAAAATCTTAATAGACAAACCATGGTCCGCTTGATTTGCCTTAGTTCACTTTTAAATGTCATGTATATAAATATAGATGACAAATATGAGATCACCATGCATGATTTAAAAAAAAATGTTTTTAGCATTATTCAACAATGTTTGAAAGTGGGTTTTTATGTAGATGTTAAAGTTATTTGAATAAAATAGATTGGGTTTTATTTAAAAATGTGTTTATGAAGAATGAGTAAAAAGAAATTCCCAATCTTTAACTTTGATCAAAATAGGATTATGGAAAAAAAAATGAGATAGTAAAACATGTTAATAGAAAGATGACATAATCTTTTGAAAAATCATTTTTCCAAAATGTGAAGTTTTTGCATATTTTGAAAACAAATAACATTAATGAAAAAATGGTTGTTAATGATCTCATGCTCAAGGGAATTGGTTAAGGCTATTGTCACATGCTACCCTTTTCTACATATCCTATGGTCATAAGGAAGTGATGACTAAATTCTATAGGTTTGATGTGAGAGTGTTGAATGGGGTATAACCTAACATCCATAGCTCCTTTGTTGTCGCACACTTATCTAACTTAATGCCATAATCTCCGAGAGCTTGTTTCATCCGTAGTTTTCTAATCCTACTTCTATGTTAATGATTAATCCACTCAACTCATTTCACTTCATCACCATGAGTTTTCTAAAAGTGGACATAAAAGATTTCCATTTTAAAAGGTATTTGTTGGGTCATGTAAAACCCAAGAATGCTTCGAACATGATTTGGACACAAATTAACTAAGTGTTAACTTAAACCGAGAACAATTCAAGTCACTGAGAGAACAGCCTCTCAGTGAGTCATCTTCAGGATGCTTAAGGCGAATTCAAGAAGAAGGATTCACTACTCAGGAAGGCGGTACTCCCTGAGTAGGACTTAAGCCAAAGAAGAAGATGATGGGTTCAGTGAGTGTTGGATAAGAACTCACTGAACCCCAGTCTCCTCAACCAACAAAGTGATTGAATGACTGAGGAACCAACGCCTGAAGAAAAGGCGGGAACAATAGGGAAAAGATCTGAGAAGATAATACTGTAAGCCCAACACTCTTCTCTTGTCAGATCCAACCTTCCCTATTGCGGCTAAAAGTCATGGAGTGTCAGCCAACAACTCCCAAAGACTTATTAGCCCTTTCCTATTGGTTCTTGGAAATGACAATTACTATTTGTAATTGTCAGACACGCAACCTCAACAACTTGTATTATATTTAATCACTTATACTTAGAATACTTGTGTATAAATAGAGCAACTGTGAGAGAAGTTAAAGTGTGCTTTTGTATAATTAAAGTCTTGAACTTTTACAAAAGGAACTTCTCTCCTACAAAGAGTATACAACTCACTGAGATAGCTCAGTGGGTATATTGTTACCACTCAAGCAAAACTTGAGTTTCGATAGGAGACACCCCATACCCTTGTCTATTCAATCCCAAGTGTTTGTTCCGCAAAACACTTGGGTATAGATTCTTGGAATTATTTCTAATAAGAATTTAAACGTTGAAAAATATTGTTGTTTTTACATTCACGTTTTATAACTGTTAGAATAATCCTTAAACATTGTATTAGTCATTAACACCAATAGATTAACTTTCTAGTTAATTCTAATCGTGTAAAGGGACCAACAAGTGGTATCAGAGCCTCTGGTTTATAAAATCTTTTAAAATAACCAAGAGTGCTCTAGGTTTTTAAAACCAAGATCCTACTATGGCTGATATCAATGTACCCCAGCTAGTCGACAAAAAGGGTGGCAGCTACTCAGCTGTTGCACCCAGACTTGAAGCTGGGAAATTTAGCAAATGGAAGAAGCGTATGATTTGCTATCTTACTGGTATGGAACCCTACTACATCACCTGTATCAGGGATGGCCCATTTGTCCCTAAGACTGGCACAGGGCTAAACAAGCCTGAAGCCCAATGGACCATAGATGAGAGGAGGGTGGTCAATCAAGACCAACGCCTGAAAAGCATCCTTATATCATGTCTTCCTGACGATATAATGGAATCAGTCATCAACTGTCTTACAGCCAAGCAAACTTGGGATGACTTGGTAAATAGCTTTGAGGGTCCCTCAGATACCAAGGAAAATAGGGTCATGGACCTTAAACTTGAGTATAATACTTTCAGGTCAAAAGACTCTGAAAGTCTCTCACAAACCTACACTAGATACAAAACCTTGATAAATGAACTATCAAATGATGGTGTTGTACTGACCAAACATGAGACAAATGTTGGCTTTGTCAACAGTCTCCCTGAGAAGTGGCTCAACTTCTCACAAGGCCTGAGGAATGCTAACCACATTCAGACCCTTGAGCTCCCTGAAATTTATGGGAAGTTTGTCTATGAAGACAACTTGATCTCAAGGAGATATCCTGACTCAAAAGCTTTTGAGTCCAAAAAGGCCTTAACCTCCACACCCATATCAACTGCTTTCTATTCTAATGGTGTTGTGCAGGATACTCAAGAGGATTCTGAAGAAGAAATTGATGAAAGAACTGATGAGGAATACCTGAATGATCTAAACTTGGAATTCCAAGAAAGGGCACTCCTTGCTAGTTCAAAACGTTTCATCAAAAGGAATCAGTCCAACTTTACAAAATCAAAAGCAAATGAGACCACTGAATGCTTTAAATGTGGTAAAAAGGGTCATTTTGCTAGGGACTGTTATTCTAAAACTATCTCAGAACCCTCTTACAAATTTTCAGGAACTAGCAAGTTTCAACCTAAAATGTTTCAGTCCACCCAACAATTCCAAAACAAGGGTCAAAAGGATTTTGAAACAAAATATAGGAATATCAAAGCTAAACTTGCACTTCTTGAAACTAACCCCATATTGTCTCAGGCTCCTCAAACATCTAAACCTATTCAGACAAAGAACAAGGTTTTAATAGCTGAAGCATATGATTGGGATGAGGAAGAGGTTTCCTCAGATGAGGAAATAAGAGTTAGTGCACTGATGGCACTTTCAGAAGAGGATCAGGTGGCTGTGGGTAAAGGTCATTCTAGAAATGGAGAGTGGGTCAACATCACCATGAAGAAGGTAACTACTTTACTTTCTATGGATAATGATTCTGATTGGCAATCTTACATGAATTATATTTGTGTTGATTTAAAGTTTGTTGAAGAACAAAGGCTTAACTTGCTTTCAAAATATAACAATATTGTGTCAGAATTGAACAAATGTAGAGATGAACTGCTTGTACTTAAACAAGCCAAACTAGAAACAATAACTCTACAAATTCAGAACACTGAGATTTTGAAGCAAAACCAAGTCCTTCAAACTGAACTTAACAAAGAAAAGGCCATTATTCAAAGCTGGACCAAGAAGAACCCTAAGGTTTTTGACACTGTGGGATTAATCTCTCAGAAAACCATTGGTTTTGACCCTCTTATGGTTGATCCAACTGTGTGTCAAAATGAAATGAACTTTGTTCCAGCTGGCATATCTTTTGAGCAAGAATTACTTCCCAAGTCAAATGACTGGATTGTCAGGGACAACCCAGTCAGTAAGTTACCAAACTTTGAGACTGGAAAGATCTTGCTTCCTGAAAGTCAGGCTTTGAAAAATATGCTTGGACTCACTGAAAAACTCAGTAAGCTTGAACTCACTGAACCACTCACTGAGTCCTTGGATGAGTCTGAATCAGAATCATACCCTCCACTTCCTCCACTAAATACCCTTCAGGGTGTTGCACCTAACCTAGGCCTCCCACCTATGGTCTTCTCACCACACTCTCCAAAGGAGAGATCAGGAAGGGGAACAACCATCCTGAAGAGAGCAAACCTTGATGTCTCAGTAATTACTGATGACTCATCAACTTCAGTCCCTTCTGAAGTAACTACCCAAAGCCCTGACTCAAAATTTGATCAGTTGGCTGAAATGGTCAGAAAGCTAGGAGAAAAGATTGCATCTTCTGAGAAATCTTCTCAATCCAAGAAGGAACTAAAACCTACCTCCTCAAAGACCAAATCCAAACCCACAAAACCCCTGAAAAGGTGTGAGCTATGCAACTATACAAATCATCTCACTGATGATTGCTATAGAGTCCTTTATTGCATGATTTGCAAAAAGGAAGATCACAGGACTTCTGATCATAAACAATGCTCAGTCATGTCAAACTTTTCAGGACTCAAGGCTCAGTGCCTGAACTACCCTTCTGATTCTAAACAGAAACAGAAGCAAAAGGCCAAGCCTTGTCCTCCCTGCCCTTTGTGTGGATTCAATGACCACCACCCTGATGATTGTCAATATGACAAACATTGTGAATCTAGTGGAAGTTCCACTCAGAAATCCTCAGGAAAAGAGAAGGTCATTCAGTCAAGAAGAGGAATACAATCCTCTCAGACTACTGAGGCTACCCCTACAACCAAATGCAAAACATGTGGTAGCTCAGTCCACTCAACCACTGACCATGAATCAATTAATACTTTCATAAAGACCTACAATACCAAACCCTCCATGAAATGGAGTCCTAGAAAGAACTGACCTAGTTTACTATTTGTGCAGAAACATGCTAGGGATCCTGTTTGGCATCTAGATAGTGGATGTTCAAGGAGCATGACTGGTGTTAAGGAGTGTCTGCACAAATATGTGGAAGAACCAGGACCCAAAGTGATATTTGCTGATAATTCATCATGTCTCACTGAAGGTTATGGTTCAGTTAACTGCAATGGTATTGTCTTTACTAGGATAGCATATGTAAATGGTCTTAAGTATAATCTGATCAGTGTCAGTCAACTATGTGATGCAAAGTACATAGTTCAGTTTGATGATAAGCAAGGAACCATCTTCAATGCAAATAAGGAAATTGTCCTCATTGCACCAAGAAGACAAGATGTTTATGTATTAGACATGTCAAGTCTAACTCAGGATGGAACATGTCTCTTTGCTAAGGCCACTGATACACTCAACTGGCTTTGGCATAAGAGACTAACCCACCTGAACTTTAAGAACATTAACAATCTTGTAAAACAAAACAAGGTCCTTGGCTTACCATCACTTGTGTTTTTTAAGGATAAACCATGCTCAGCTTGTGAGAAAGGTAAACATCACAGAGCATCCTTTAAAACCAAAACCAACTTTTCCATCAGGAACTGCCTACATCTTCTCCATATGGATCTATTTGGACCTGTCAGTCCAAGGTCTATTAACCATGAGAAGTATACTCTGGTCATAGTGGATGAATACTCAAGATACACCTGGGTATTCTTCCTGATCAAAAAGAGTCAGGCAGCTGAAACAATCATGTCCTTTGTCAGGAACATTGAAAATCAAAATGACATTAAGGTCAAGCAAATTAGAACTGACAATGGGACTGAGTTCAAAAATAATGAACTTGAATGTTTCTGTGATGAGAAAGGTATTT
The DNA here is from genome assembly GCA_021014915.2 of Artemisia tridentata subsp. tridentata. Lineage (NCBI taxonomy): Eukaryota > Viridiplantae > Streptophyta > Magnoliopsida > Asterales > Asteraceae > Artemisia > Artemisia tridentata. Next base: position 307,951,082 of record CP139506.1, read on the forward strand.
CCCAAAACTTTTCCTCTCCATACACACCTGAACAAAATGGTGTTGCTGAAAGGAAAAACAGAACACTCATTGAAGCTGCTAGGACAATGCTATGTGGATCAGTCCTCTCCAACCATTTTTGGACTGATGCAGTCAAAACTGCCTGTTACACACAAAACAGATCCATAATTGTCAAGAGACATGGGAAAACCCCATATGAGCTATTCAAAGGAAGAATCCCTGACATCAGCTACTTTCATGTCTTTGGGTGTCCTGTGTTTATTCATAATCACAAGGATCACCTAGGGAAATTTGATGCAAAAGCTGATGATGGATACTTCCTGGGATACTCACTTGTCTCAAAAGCCTTCAAAGTGTTCAACACTAGGAGACAGCAGACTGAGGAAACATTTCATGTTACCTTTGATGAGAGTACTGATGCAATCAGGTTCTCAACTGCCTCAGTAGAAGAGATAGGAATTGATAATTCTCCAAGATATCCTCCTGATGAATATCTGTCTGAGAACAATCCTTCTACTCAGTATCAAGATGATGCTAACCTCTCCTACTACATTATCCCTCACAACCTACCAAACCCAACCATCACTGAGTTTGTTGAAGCACATACAAGTACTGATGATATCCTTCAGTCTGAACAAAATACTCAGGACCCAAACAATCTCAGTGATGACTCAACCCACTTAGACACACAAGGAAATAGAAATCTTGTGTCTAATCCTGATCATACCCATCAGGCTTCTACAAGTTCTAACCCACTCCCAAGACCTCAGGATAGTTGGACCAGATCTCAGGATATAGAACTTGTCAATATCATTGGTGAGCCTTCTGAAGGCATGCTTACAAGAAGCATGGCTGCTGAACTGAGAGCAGCCTCATCCAATGAATGCCTATTTGTGGACTTCATTTCCACAATTGAACCCAAAAGTGTTAATGAAGCACTTAAACATCCAAGTTGGGTTCAGGCCATGCATGATGAACTAGAACAATTTGACAGAAACAAGGTAATGACCTTGGTCAAATGTCCTGAGAATGTCTCAGTCATTGGCATGAAATGGGTATTCAAAAACAAAACTGATGAAAATGGCATAGTCATTAAAAACAAAGCCAGACTTGTAGCCAAAGGCTATAATCAACTAGAAGGCATTGACTATGAAGAAACATTTGCACCAGTAGCAAGGATGGAAGCCATCAGGATCTTCCTTGCTTTTGCTACATACATGAACTTCAAGGTATACCAAATGGATGTTAAAAGTGCATTCTTAAATGGTTCACTGAAAGAAGAAGTTTATGTTGAGCAACCTCCTGGATTTGAAAGCCATGAGTCTCCTGATCATGTCTATAAGCTTAACAAAGCCCTTTATGGACTGAAGCAAGCTCCCAGGGCATGGTATGAGACTCTCTCAGCCTTCTTAATCCAAAACAAATTTGTCAGAGGCAAGATAGACAACACATTGTTTATCTATAAGACAAATAATGATGTCATACTAGTACAAGTGTATGTTGATGACATCATCTTTGGCTCAACAAGTTTCAAACTTTGCAAACAATTTGAAAAACTAATGGCAAAGAAGTTTGAAATGAGCATGATGGGAGAACTGACATACTTTCTTGGTCTTCAGATCAAGCAGACTGATAGAGGAACCACTATCAGTCAAGAGAAGTATGTAAAGAATCTACTGAAGAAGTATGATCTCAGTGACTGTGCCTCAGTCAAAACTCCCATGGCTCCCCCAAACAACCTTGGTCCTGATCTAACTGGTAAACCAGTCAACCAAACTCTCTTTAGAGGAATGAAAGGATCACTGATGTATCTACTTGCATCAAGACCTGATATCCAATTCTCAGTATGTCTATGTGCCAGATATCAATCTGACCCAAGAGAATCTCATGTCACTGCTGTGAAAAGGATATTCAGGTACCTGAAGGGCACTCCTAACCTTGGATTATACTATCCAAAGTGCTCAGGACTTGATCTCAAAGGATACTCAGACTCTGACTATGCTGGATGCAACATGGATAGAAAAAGCACATCAGGCTCTTGCCAAATTCTTGGTGGGAAATTAGTCTGTTGGAATGCTAAGAAGCAACAGTCAGTTGCCCTATCCTCAGCTGAGGCTGAATATGTTGCTGCAGCTAGTTGTTGTGCAAATGTACTCTGGATGAAAAGTCAACTCAGTGACTATGGAATTCAGTACAAGATGGTACCCATCTTTTGTGATAACACAAGTGCAATTGCAATCTCTAATAACCCTGTTCTTCATCAAAGAACAAAACATATTGATATCAGATATCACTTCATCAGGGACCATGTCATAAATGGTGACATTGAATTACATTTCATTCCTACTGAATATCAGTTAGCTGATATCTTCACCAAACCTTTGGATGAACCAACTTTCACAAGACTGAAAGCTGAATTAGGAATGTTGGATATAGAGAATCAGTCCACTAACTAATTTTTTTTTTCTTCTCTCTTCCAACTAAAAGTGTAAATTCTTAACATCTCAGGACCCTGACTGAATATGTATATCAGTGAAAACATCTCACTGAAGCCTCTTCCTCAGGAACTAAGCCCAAGTTCCTGAATCCTTGTCTCAGGAATCATTCCTCATTCCTGAGTCATCAGTGACTAATCCCAAGTCCCTGAAAACCAATCACTGAATGAAAAGTCATTCAGGACCCTGAAAAGGACATTAAATACTAACTTGAATGCTCTAAGTATCTAGTTAGTAAATGTCCGAGGTTGGTAACTGAACACATATTTAATTCAAGAATATTTGTTCTTTTTTAGCCTTTCTGGCTTCCACCTATGGGCCACCACATTCCCACTTGGCATTAAATGCCTCTCCAATCACATTTCAAATATGTGATGACTCATCTCTGCAAGTTGCACTTTTGCAGAACTGCTCAACTGTTCACCTCGACTGTTGCGCAAAACCAGGAAAGTAGAGTGTTGGCATTAAATGCGGATCCCAAAACATATTATTCAAACCAATTTCCAAATAATTTTTTTTGAATAAATAAAGATTTGCTCAAATGACCAAAACACCACCATCTCCTCTTTCCTATAAATACCCCAACCAGAAGAATACATACACACGTTTTTATAGAATTTTAAGCAAAACTCTGCCATTTTTTATTCTCAAAAACAAATTGTGTGTGCATTCTTAAGCTTTAGAAACCCTTTAACCTTAGTCAAACCCAGACTTACCCATAAATGGCTTCTTCTAAAGCTGTGAAATATGCCCCCAACGTGGATTTCACAATGAAGGGTGTAGACCTAACCAAAAATAATGTGGTGGGAAATTTCTCATATCCACAAATCTACCCAGCCTACAAGAACGTTATGAAATATCTTCGTAATTGTTTTCTTGCAAAGGCTTTCACCCATACCCCCTCAGTCATCTACCATGACTATTTGAGGGAATTCTGGTGTACGGCTGTGGCAACCAGCCCCAAAGACACCAAAGAGTCAATCATCACCTTCACGGTGATGAATGGGAGTAGAACCCTCTCCTTTGACTACTCAGCATTCATCAAAGCCACAGGCCTTGACTTTGCTGAAGCCTTTTCTCCCAACCCTACTGATCAGGACATAAAGAATGAACTGATCTTTCTTGCACCCCATGACCCCAGACGTCCAGGAATGTCTGTGGGAGGCTTACTGGAAAAGGCTCCAGTAGTCAAAACATGGTTCCACCCTATTTGGAGGATACTGATGACATTTGTCATTCAGGTCCTGGGTGGAAATAAATCCTCTACGGAACAGTTGAACTCATCACAACAATTGATGTTGTTCAGTCTCCTTGAGGGTACAAAAATAGACATCGGAGGAATAATCTTCCGAGACCTCGTTGCTAAGCTCTCAGGAAAACATAGGCAAAGGCACATGTCCTATCCTAGATTTGTTTCCTGTGTGCTTCAGGACCTACTCGGTTCTGACTATGTGAGGACTGATGCAGAAGGTACGAAGCCTGAGGTACTGCACAAGTCAAACTTCACTAGTAGCATCAGTGAGGTTACACATATTGCCCTGACTGAATACATGCAATCAGTCATTCAGGGTAATGAAGCTATCTCTCCAGTTCCTTCACCGACCAAAAAGGTGAAGAAGACAAAGAAGGGTCAGTCCAGCCAGGTGGTTAGACCCAAGCCACTCGCCACTGAGACTGATCCTCAAAACCAACTCAACCTTAAAAAGAGGTTGAAAAAGGCCGAGACCTCTGAGACACCCATTTCTGAGACCCTCTTGACCTCAAAACAAAGGCCAATGGAAGTCACTGAGCAATCATCCTCAGTGACCTCGGGCACACCCATTCCACATGGTCCAACTGACATAAACAAGTCAGAGGGGTCAGGAAGCATTCCCCCCTCACATCCCGATGAAGGCACTGATAAATCACAATCAGTGCCCAAGGGAGGAAAGGGTCCTGAACCCTCGGTAGGGCAGCACCACCCTACTAGGAAGAGGACCCACACCCCCTCACATCCCGGTGAAGGAGCTGTCAAAAAACAATCAGTTCCCAAGGGAGGAAAGGGTTCTAAATCCTCGGTAAGGCAGCACTACCTTACTGAGAAGGGAACCCACAAACACTCACATCCCGTTAACGTTCCTGAGAAATCACCCTCAGGATCTCAGGGAGAAAAGGACCCTAAATCCCCTGAAGGACAGCACAATCCTGATGGGAAGGGGGTTCACAAATCTTCACAATCAGTACTTAGTGATACTACTGGAAAGCACCCATCAGTAGTTGAAGGTGCAAAGGGGGACAAAGACTCAGAGGGAAAGAAACAACCCGCTGATATGGAACCCATCAACCCCTCAGGCGGATCCAGTCTTTCAGGAACTGCCCCCAAAAGCCAGGCTGGTGTTACCCCAGTTATTATGGCTAGTCAGGCTGAGAAAACCCACTCAGTTATTATGACAACGGGGTCAGGACCTGACCAAACCGAAGGCAAATCTTTTTATAAAGAGGAGCCGGTTGATCTTTTGGGTAATGAGTCCATGGGGGACTATCAGGCTTTTATGGAGTCTGATGAAGAGCTCAGGGAAGAGAGTGAAGAAGAAATTTTTGAGGCAGGTGAGGATATGGAAACTGATGTACAACCTGAACAACCTGAACATTCACATCAGTCATCTCCAAGCCAAAGTGAAAAGTCAGGTTCTAAGTCTCCTGAATCTTCTGATACTGGGGACATCCTCCAAAAATATGATAACTCTCTTCCCCTCACTGAAAGAACATTGGTCAAATTCCTACTGAAGACCAACAGAGCTCTTTTCACTGGTCTCACTGAAGAGATGTTTGATCATCACACTGAAGCAGCTGTTCACTATGCCAACCTGAAGGCAGATGTTGAAAGTTTTCATGATGATGTGATCGAAATCCAATCAGGTACCAACCACTCCCTGACAGCTATTGATCTTCATTTCCAGAAGTTCAATCTTACTCTTGAAGGCATTACCAAAAGCCTTGGTACTATTCAGCAAGCTGTCAAGGATGACCCCGTACTCACCAAGACAATCCTTCAGGCTGCTGAGACTTATCAGAAGCAATCAGGTGAAATCAGTGAGCTTCTCAATTTACTGAAGGATTCTAAGCTTCAGGGTCTTACTTCTTCACTGGACTCAATCAGGACTACCATGGGTCTTCAGGAAAAACATCTTGGTACTTGGGCACAATCTTCAACATCCTTGGCATGGTCTCTTGGGTCAAGGATGTCAGGCATCGAAGCTTCTCAGGCTTCTCTGGCAGATCAGATCTCATGTCTTCAGAAAGACACCTCGGACATCAAATCAATGATGACTGAGATCTATCAGGCCTTCAAAGGTCCTACTGCTCCAGTGACTCCAACTCTTGCTATCACCATGGCTCAAGCAACAGTTGAGGGGGAGAAAGACACTGGAGTCTCAAGCCAACAACCTCCTTCTCACACTGAGGGGGAGATTCCTGAAACTTCTTCCTCCCATCAAGATAAAGAACCTGAGCCTCAACCAGCACCTATCACGGTTGCAAAGGATCCTGAATCACCACTCAGGATCCCATATGAAATTGATGGAGTTCTTCACCACTTCTCAGCTGATGAACTCAGTACTTATCTTCAGGAAGAGGAAGCAAGGAAGAAGTTAAAGGAGGAGGAGAAGGCAAGCAAGTCTGCCTTAATCAAGGTTGTTCATGAAGAAGCTGAGAAAATTGGTCTTGAGGCTAAGGATCTCTCAGGAAGAGAAGGTGGTATGACCTTTGTGAAAGCTCAGTCTGAGGAGATGACTACACTCAGGCAGAAAAGGGAGGAAAAGAAAAAACGGGCTGAAGAGATCAGGCAGAATAGGATTAAGAAATATCAATGGTATATGACTGAAAGGTTGAAGCCAGAACCAATCACTGATGTTCATATTCAAAGAAACACCAATCCTGCCATTATCACTGTCTACAGAGGTGCTGACAAGAGAAATTTTGATGTTCATAAACCTTTCAGATTTGCTGACTTCGGGATCACTGAATTGGACGAGTTGGGTCCATTAATAGCAAAGAAATCAAATGTTGTGGTCCCTAATCTGATGAAGTCTTTGAGTCTGAGGTATGAAAGATTGGCAGCAGCACCTCAGGAACTTGGCATTCGATCTCTTCTTCCTGAATCTGCACAACCTGCTTCCTCTCAGTCTTCTTCAAGGAAAAGAAAGAAGATAGAAACTGAGCCTGAGATCAAGATTCCTGGTCTTGACTGCAATAGGGCTCTCCCTGAAGGTGTTCCTTTCAGGAACAATATGGTCATTGAACAGCCTGAAAGAGGTTTGTTCTTCATTGATGAGTTTGGCGACAAAGCCTTCCAGAGGTGGAGTGATATAGATTTGTCAGGAATTAAAGCAATGCTTGGCTTTCTAATGATGGCCTCTCCACTCAAGAGTCCTAAGAATGTGAGGTTTTGTCAAGACTTGAAAAGAAAAATCAATGAACATCCTGACCAACATGAGCTGCAGTCAAAGAAGCCCAAGCTTGAAGCCCTTGGAATCAAGTTGAACTGATGACCTGCCTGAATACCCACCACTATCCCTTTTTGTACTTAGTTTTGTTAGGACTTGTAAATGATATTAATAAGATGATGTTTTTATTATTTCAGTGTCCTTATTTACATTCTAGTACATTCAGTATGAGCAGAAGTCTTTAGCTCACTCATATCTGATCAAAAACACTTAGGAATAATTTATATCCAAATAGGGGGAGATTGTTGGGTCATGTAAAACCCAAGAATGCTTCGAACATGATTTGGACACAAATTAACTAAGTGTTAACTTAAACCGAGAACAATTCAAGTCACTGAGAGAACAGCCTCTCAGTGAGTCATCTTCAGGATGCTTAAGGCGAATTCAAGAAGAAGGATTCACTACTCAGGAAGGCGGTACTCCCTGAGTAGGACTTAAGCCAAAGAAGAAGATGATGGGTTCAGTGAGTGTTGGATAAGAACTCACTGAACCCCAGTCTCCTCAACCAACAAAGTGATTGAATGACTGAGGAACCAACGCTTGAAGAAAAGGCGGGAACAATAGGGAAAAGATCTGAGAAGATAATACTGTAAGCCCAACACTCTTCTCTTGTCAGATCCAACCTTCCCTATTGCGGCTAAAAGTCATGGAGTGTCAGCCAACAACTCCCAAAGACTTATTAGCCCTTTCCTATTGGTTCTTGGAAATGACAATTACTATTTGTAATTGTCAGACACGCAACCTCAACAACTTGTATTATATTTAATCACTTATACTTAGAATACTTGTGTATAAATAGAGCAACTGTGAGAGAAGTTAAAGTGTGCTTTTGTATAATTAAAGTCTTGAACTTTTACAAAAGGAACTTCTCTCCTACAAAGAGTATACAACTCACTGAGATAGCTCAGTGGGTATATTGTTACCACTCAAGCAAAACTTGAGTTTCGATAGGAGACACCCCATACCCTTGTCTATTCAATCCCAAGTGTTTGTTCCGCAAAACACTTGGGTATAGATTCTTGGAATTATTTCTAATAAGAATTTAAACGTTGAAAAATATTGTTGTTTTTACATTCACGTTTTATAACTGTTAGAATAATCCTTAAACATTGTATTAGTCATTAACACCAATAGATTAACTTTCTAGTTAATTCTAATCGTGTAAAGGGACCAACAGTATTGCTAAAGAGGGCCAAAGGGAAAATAACTAGTGACTCTAGGTTATTCATATAAGCTATTATGTGTATATATATATATATATATATATATATAACTAGGCATTACGAGCTAAATAGGCATGAAATAACTAGTCATTAATCTAAGCATATATTATAACACCAAACTTAAAAAGAAAGCGTACCTTTTAGTCTTCAGTAGATTATTCTTCAAATGTTTCAAAGTGTTTAGGTTGACTTGTAGAAGTCAATCAAAGAGGAGATGCCGATTTCCCAATGAGTTAGCAATTTAGCCACTTGGTCCCCATTGTCTCATTGATCCAAAGTTGTTTGAACCAAACATGGGTTGCAATTGACTAGGATGCATATATGGTGGAAGTATTCCCCAAGGATTGAAGCTTGGTGGATTTGGATAATTCCACATTGGGTAATTATTATTATTATGAGGGTTTTGTCGATTTTTATTTCTTCTAGGTTGAGGAGATTTAGGTCGAGGGTGAGGATTATGTGGTCTTCTTAAGGGAGGTGTTTTTTATCTTAATTTCGGTTTAGAAAATCCGGTTTTGGCTTTTAATGATGGTTTATAAAAACTTTTTACTTCCTCATCACTCGAAATAGGTATTTTTCTATCTTTTATAAGTATATACTTAGGTTTTGACTCTAATGGTTTTTGTTCACTAGATTGACATTCAAACTTAACATTTTTATTTTCACCTGTTGAAACATTATTTGAATTAAATCCTAGTCCGGTTTTATCTCCCGATGCTCTTTGAATGCTTATTATTTCCCTAAGTGAATTACTACTATTTTCAAATTTTTTAAGTTTACAAATTTCTTCCTTAAGTATTTCATTTTTATTTTTAGTTTATTGACATGTTTTACATTCAAAAACTTCTTTACCTTTTTCTAAGTTATGTAGTTTAATTTTTAATTCTAGTATTTCTTTTTCTAATTTGTTATTTATGAGTTTTAGTGATTTATTTTTACTCATTACTTTTTGACCTAATATGCATAACCTATTATATTCGTTATCTAGGTCTTTTTCATCTAATGATAAATTTTCATCACTAAAGTATTCGGTTTTGGAACGTACCTCATTCGATGTCTTAGCCATAAGACATTTCTCCTCCTTTGTAGTCTCTTTTTCATCTTCATCACTATCACTCCATGCTCCTCCAACGAACCCCTTTTGATTTTGCTCCTTTGACATCATTGGACATCTTCCAATGAGATGATTTGGATCACCGCACTTAAAACACTTCCTCTCACTCTTGATACCTTTGTCGTCTTTGTTTCTTTGGAATGTCTTTCTTTCGTCATATGGTTGTCTAACGAATCTTCCTCGTCTTTTGAAAAACTTCTTGAAGTCTCTTACGGCCATGGCATATTCTTCATCATCACTTTTGGAGGTTGAGCTATCCTCGTCACTTGATGCTTTCCTAGCTTTCAACGCGATTGACTTGTTTTGCTCTTTCTTTCCTTTGACCATCTCGGAGTCTTTCTTGATTATTGCTTCGTAGACTTTCAAGTTGCCAATCAACTCGTCAAGTTGAAGAGTTGACAGGTTCTTCGATTCTTCAATCGCCGTAACTTTAGCTCGCCATTTTGGATGAAGAGCCCTAAGAAATTTCCTGACAAAATTCTTACTAGAAAAACTCTCATCAAATGCCTTTAAACTTGTGATGATTGTGTTAAACCTAGCAAACGCATTATCAATTGATTCCTCTTCCGGAATCGTGAATTGTTCATATTGTTGAACAAGAAGATCTATTTTATTATCTTTGACTTGACTATTACCTTGGTGAGTTATTAGTAAAGAATTCCAAATTTCTTTTGCGGTTTCGCACATAAAGATTCTTTCGTATTCTTTACGTGGTAACGCATTATAAATAACCATTTTAGCCTCATTATTTTTAGAAAGTTTTCTTTTTAAATCATCACTTTGTTTTTCAAAAGGTACAACTTTTTAGGATCGAGTACTTCGAGCTTGATTGAGCTTGGTGTAAACAAGAACCTCTGCAATACAAGTGTTTATGCGGAAACTAAACAGCAAGTATTATAAAGAAGAAAAACTCTAAAAAACAATGATCCTCTATGGATCAAACTATGAACTAAGAATTGTGATATTGAATATTGATAATGTTAAAGGCGTCCATAAACTCATAGACGGATATATCTTATATACTAACAAGATGTCCTAACCCTAATCCGTTCTACAAGTAAACGTGTGAAGAGATAAACAACAATCTCTTCTAAAAATAAATCCTAACAAACATTCTAAATATACGGATAATAAATAACACTATCCGCAGGAACAATACTATCGGCAGAAACAAAATAACACTGTCGGCAGCAATGAGCTTTCAGCAGGAACCAAAGCTATCGGCAGGAACCAGCTTTACACTATCGGCAGCAACAATGAAACTCTTATTTCCCAGAGATCCTAACAATCCTCCCCTAATCTTGAGGTTGACTAGGTTAACCTGCAAGATTCCACTGTGATAGAGCATGTAACTCTCAGGCTTGAGGACTGCGACTTAGCAGCAGCAATTTTATGTAACCAGCAGCATCATCCATGACTTGCAAGATTCCAACTTCTATAGCATCCAGCAGCAACCTCAATAGTTCAGCAGGAATGAGAAATCTTCTCCAAAACTTGTATACTGGTCACCATAACTTTCTCTTAAACTTGACTGCTACTTATGACAATATGTACATCAAATCACTTAAGTTTCATACTATTCTCATCACATCCAGGTGTGTTAACTCCTGTGAGAGGTGAATCATTGAAAATTAATGGATTTGATGTCTCTTTACCAATAGCCATCACTACTGGAGTAGCCAATGTTTAGGTGTGTAAGACCATGGTACATTGATAACCATCTGATTTATTAGCAAATCAGCAACTATAAACGGATTTGACTTGTCTTTACCTGTAGCCGTTTGCTCAGGACTAGTCAATTCTTAGGTTACAGCAAACCTTGGTGAATTGAATACCAAATATGGATACCAAGTGTCTTTACCACAAACCATACTTTTGTGGACTAGTCAATCCTTTGGATCCCATAAGGGTTACATCCATGGTGAATTGAGAACCATTTTCAACTCTCAGAAATGAATCAAGGGTGAGTTGAAGTACCCTATAGCTTTGAGCAAGCTATTACAGCTATCAACGGATTTGATAATCACACCAGAGCCGTACCCTCATGGTGAGTCAACTCTTTCTTGTCTGCAAGACATGGTGAGTTGAGCACCATTTATTGTGCAGGTGTAAACACCAACACTGTACCTGCAAGGTGTTACTCAAAACCACTTATTAGCACACAAAATATACATAAATTTTTTTTTTTTTTTTTTTTTTTTTTTTTTTTTTTTTTTTTAACTAAGAATCACACCAAAATAAAAGAAAGAAAATAAGAAAAGAAAATAGAAAGAAAGAAATGAAAACTATACAACAACAACAATAACAATCCTCCCCTTGAGCTTTATCCTCCCCTTAATCTGCATTCCTCCCCTTAAACTCAGCAACTAAGGATTGACCATCCCAATATGGACCACCAAATGTTTAAACCTTGGTCCATCAAAAGCCTTGGTCAGCAGATCAGCAACATTATCATCTGTGTGAATCTTAACCACCTGAATAAGATGCTTCTCATAAGCATCTCTTATGAAGTGATGTCGAATCTCAATATGCTTTGTCCTCTGATGATAAACAGGATTCTTAACAATACACATAGTACTTTGATTATCAATAAAAATCTTAGTGTTCATGTAGTTGAACCCATAATCTAACAACTGATTTTGCATCCAAAGTACCTGTCCACAGCAACTAGCAGCAGCAACATACTCTGCCTCAGTAGAAGATGTAGCCACTATAGTTTGCTTTTTGCATTGCCAAGAAACCAACCTCCTACCAAGAAACTGACAACCTCCTGTTGTAGACTTCCTATCAAAATTAGCCCCAGCATAATCACTGTCACTGTATGCTTCCAACACAAAAGGAGAATCTTTAGGATACCAAAGTCCCATCTTTGGCTGTCCTCTTAAATACTTGAAGATTCTCTTAACAGCATTTAGGTTAGAAGTCAATGGTGTAACCTGATGTCTAGCACATGCACCAACAGCAAACATTATATCAGGTCTTGAAGCTGTCAAATACATGAGTGATCCAATCATGGACCTATAAAGATGAACATTAACTGCAGCATCAGGTTCATTATTGGACTTAGGCTTTGGACGTTCAAAAGGAGTTGTAGCAACCTTCACATTTTCCATATCAAATTTCTTAAGTATGTCATAAACATACTTCTCCTGGCAAATAAAGATTCCATCTGGTTTCTGCTTAACCTGAAGACCCAAGAAGAAAGTCATTTCACCCATAGCACTCATCTCAAATTCACTCTTCATCAACTCTTCAAACTCCCTGCACCATGCTTCATTAGTGGAACCAAAGATGATATCATCTACATAAACTTGTACCAGGATGATATCTTTGAAATTCTTTCTGATAAAAAGAGTTTTATCAATAGTCCCTCTTCTGTAACCATGTTTAAGCAAAAAGGCTGATAATCGTGCATACCATGCCCTTGGTGCTTGATGAAGACCATAAAGTGCTTTAACTACTTTGTAAACCAAATTAGGATTCTGAGGATCCACAAACCCCTGTGGTTGAGTAACATAAACCTCTTCCTCAATCCTGCCATATAAAAATGCACTCTTCACATCCATCTGATATACTACAAATCCCATAAAGGAAGCAAAAGCTAAAAACAATCGAATAGCCTCAACTCTTGCCACTGGTGCAAACACCTCATCATAATCAATCCCCTCTTCCTGTCTATGACCTTGAGCTACCAATCTAGCCTTATTTCGAACCACAATGCCCCTAGCATCTCTTTTATTCTTTAGGATCCATTTAGTCCCAATAGCATGCTTGCCTGCAGGCAAAGGCACCAACATCCATACTTTCTGATTCTGGAACTGCTGCATTTCCTCTTGCATAGCTTCAACCCAATCATCATTAGCAAGAGCCTGAGCTATGCTAGTTGGTTCAACTTGAGATAAGAAACAAGCATACAGACAATGTAAGTAATCAGTATGATTGTTCCTCAACTGATCCTGTATATAACTGAGAAAAGCAGATTCTCCAAACTTGGGTTGATGCAGCTTGCTTCTTGTCTGCACAGGGGAATTTATATCTCCAAGAATCAGAGACTGAGGATGAACTGTATTGATCCTCTTGGTAGCAATTGGATTAACTTCAATAGAGGATGCCTGATTAGTTATGGAGGGGTTGAAGTCATCATCATATGAAGAAGAGGTAAAAATTCCAGTTCTGGACTGATGATGAGGATCATTCAGCTTATCTTTTGAAGAGACTGAGTTTCCAAGATCAGAAGGAGTTGAAAATCTTTCAGGGGAGTTAACAGCACCCAGAGTGTCCACAGATGGAGAAGACACAGGAACATCAGCAGAAACCCTAGAGGGTTCGGCAGGAACAGATCCACTTTCAGCAGGAATGGGATCAGCAGGAACATGAATACCACCAGTTGAATTCAATTGTCTTCTAACTTCTGCTTCAGCCTTTCTCAGAATCTCCTCTGTCTCTTTAGAAAATCCAGAATCAAACATCTCAGCAGCTCTTTTGGCATTAAACTCTTGTCTTTGAAGCCTAGCTAGATCTTCTGCATAACTAGAATCACCTCCAGCCATATCAAAAGAATCCTTGAGCTTTGAACCTGAAATGTTGTTAGAGGGAAAAGAAGGAACAACTATAGGTCGTTCATCACTCTCTACATCAGAATCATCATCTGAGGTACCTGCATTGTTAGTTTGAGAAACATTTGTACCAGCAGATAGATTTGATTTGAATCTATTATAACCTAAGGAGTCAGATAGATAATCCAGATCAAAGTACCACTCTGGACCAGCACCCTGCAAATTAGGTTTATCTTCAAGATATCTTAAGTTGAGAGTCTCTTCTATTTTCTTAGAGGACAGATTATAAACCCTATAGGCTTTACCATGAGCAGAATATCCAATAATAAACCCTTCATCAGCCTTCCCATCAAACTTGCCTAGGTAATCACTAGTGTTCAAAATAGTGACATGACAACCAAAAGGCTTAAGGTAACTAATGTTTGGAACCTTCCCAGACAAAAGTTCATAAGGTGTTTTATTATGAGGACTAGTAATAGATACCCTATTTAACACATAACAAGCAGTGCAAACTGCTTCAGTCCAAAACATAGTAGGCATCTTAGATTCAGCTAGCATAGTCCTAGCTGCTTCTATCAGGGTCCTATTTTTCCTTTCTGCAACCCCATTTTGTTGTGGAGTTCTAGCATTACTATAGTCCCTTTTTATCCCCTTAGTCCCACAGAGGTCAATAAGATTAGAGTTCTTAAATTCTGTGCCATTATCACACCTTATAGACTTAACCTTTTTACTTAGCTGATTTTCAATTAAGGCAATAAAATCCCTAAGAACTGGATAAGTTTCATCTTTGGTACCCAAAAAGAAAGTCCATGAAAACCTGCTAAAATCATCTGTAACTACCAGGCAGTAGTTCTTATGGTCAATACTTCTGATAGAAGTAGGACCAAAAAGATCCATATGAAGAAGCTGCAAAGGCTCAGAGATTTTGCTCACAGCAGTTATGGCCTTGTATGATGCTTTGTGCTGCTTTCCTTTGTTGCATGCAACACAATCATGCTCATTAGAGAAGATCTTCATAGGAAGCCCTTTCACCAACCCATTCTTAGCTAACTTATTAATGGTCTTGAAATTCACATGGGCCAATCTTCTGTGCCACTTCTTAGACTCATCCACAGAAGCTTTTGCAACCAAACAAGCAAGAGATCCTTCAGGCTGAACATCACTCAGATTGAAGCTATAAAGATTGTAAGTCCTAGGAACTTTAAGTTCAACCTGACTTTCATCAGGCAGCTTGAAGTCTTTGGACAACACAAGGCAATCATTCTCAGTGAAGAGAACACTATTCTTCTTGTCACAGATTTGAGAGACAGAGAACAAATTGAAGTCTTGAAGTTCCTTCACATAAAGTACATCTTCAAAGTCCAGCTTAGCAGTCTTGATAGTTCCCTTCCCAGAAATTATTCCATCTCCTCCTCCAAATGTCACTGTACCTCCATTCAAAGGTACAAAGTCATGCAATCTATCCAAATTCCCTGTCATACTCCTGGAACACCCACTATCAACAATTCCAACATCTTTGCTTCTAAAAGGAAAATCCTGAGAGAAAGAATACATATACAACATTAGATACAAGAGAGACTCAAGCCATTGCTGACTTGAGCCTGCCTAGTGGATCAATAAGAATTAAACCCTGGATACTGATGAGATCCACCATTGATCTTGGACCCCATTTTCATATGTTGGTTATTGATTTTCCAAGAACAACCTGCTGAGGACTTAACAGCAGTTTTCCTTCTTGCCCCTCCCTTATTTATGGTGTCAAAACAAACAGGTCTCAAATTATTTTGAAAGTAATAACTAGTAGGTTTTCTGAAAGGTCTAGCCAAATTGCTTTTCCAACCAGCAGGATTGATCCTATTGGTAGGAACTGAATACACAGCAGCAACAGGCTTATCGGCAGGAATGTACTTATCAGCAGCAACAGGCTTATCGGCAGGAATGAACTTATCAGCAGCAACAGGCTTACCAGCAGGAACTGGCTTGCCAGAAGCAACTGAAGTTCTCCTTGCTGCTTGAGGAATATAGGGGGGAATATCATTCACATTTTTCCATACAAACCTATTTTGACATGCATTCAAACCCATCTGTTTCTCATAATAGTCACAATCTTTAATGAGATGATCATAACTACGACACACAAAGCAAGATTTCTTTCTAGGGGCCTTTTTCTTAACAATAACTTTCTCATTGCACACAGAATTATTCAAACCAACACATGAAACAAAATTATCCTTAACATAATGAAAACCACAATCATAATTGTTTGAAACAGAACCACAATCAGAAACATTATTGTTTTTAACACTATCAAAAGAAATATCTTTAGATGCAGCTATCTTCGAGTGAGATTCATCATTAGCTACTTCTGAGGAGAGATCTTCTGACTTTATTGATGCAGACTTGTCACTTGATCCACATGTGGCATAGTCATCTGTCTTGATTTCTGAAGATTTGTCACTGTTAGAACAAGAGACAAATTCATTAGAGTCACAATCAAGATTAGGCAAGTCCTTTGCCTGTTTGCCATACATCATTTGTGAATCATCAAAGTCATCAAAAGGATTAGCAGGCTTAAATGTTCCAGTTATGGGTGGAGGAACATCATTCATCCCTCCCTCATTCACAAACGTTACAGGCTTTTTATAATCTACAGGTTCTGGGTTAAAAACACTATATTCATTAGGGTCATAATATTGATTTGGCCCTACCAGGTCACTGAACCCTAAACCTCTTTTAGTTTTTGATGACATAGAACTATCAATAAGCCTGTAAAGGTTTGTGGATGACTCTTTCCACTTATCAAATCTAGCCAAGGTATCATCTAGTTTAGACTTTAAATCCTGATTATCTAATACAACCTTAGCTTTTTCCCGTTCAGTATGTTTAGACTCATTAATAGCATTTTTTAAATCTCTTTCCAATACCTTTATTTTTATTTCATAAGCAGACTGTTGTTGTTGATACCAGACCTTCTGTTGTTCTAAAGTTTTAACAGCCCTTTTATGAGCCTTAAGTTGAATAAAGTTATCCTTATTTTCACTATCTTTTTCATCAAATTCCTGTTTCAATTTATCATATTTAGAATCACAACCAAATGGGCAGTTATGTACCTGAGATGGATGACCCATCATTCCAAACTGACCAGCCACTTGTTTCTTTTCACCATATCCAGCTACCATCCCATAGACCTTTTCTGCTCCACTTGCAAGAGACTTCTCATGTTGCTCCCAGTCCACCAATGAATCCACAGATACCAAAGCCTTGGGGTCTTCTGACTCCAACTCTTGAATTCTGAAAGCAGAATACCGTGCTTTATCATCCACCGTCTTGTCTGGACATTCCCTAGCAAAATGTCCTGTTTGAGAACATTTATAACACCTCACCTTCCTCCTATCAAACCTGGCAGGCTCCTGTCCATTAAAATTGACCCTTCTTCCTGCCTTCTTTTCAAACCTATCCAACTTCAACGATATCATAGCCATCTGCCATCTTAAGTCCATCTCTTCCATATCCAATTCATCAACCTGATTGAAATCATCATACACAATCTTCTGTTGTGGTGTACTATCAGCAACAAACGAATGAAGCAGATCCACCACAAGATTCTCAGAACTGGTTTGAGCTTTTGGTGTGACAGGAGAGTAAGAGACTGATGATGTTGATGGAGTTGGACTGTTTCCATATGATGTTTTGTTAGCACCAGAGTTACTAACAAAAGCAGTATGGGTTGGAGTATGAGATGTATAGGTGGAATACCCTTTGATATCAAGTTCAAGGGTTTTCAACTTGTTGTACAGATCATCAAAGCTCATAAAATCCAGTCCTCCTTTGGCCTTGAGGGTTATGGAAACCTGCGACCAAGATGGTGGTAAAGCCCTCAGAAATTTGGTGTTGCAATCTTCATCATCCGGCCTAGCTTTCAACTGGTTGAGTTGACTCAGGATCTTGTGGAATCTATCATACCCTTTGTGAATCCCTTCAGCCTCAAAGATCTTGAATTCCTGAAACTCTTGCTTAAGCATAGATTTTCTCATTTTTCTGGATTCATCATTCCCTCCAAATCTGGCTTTTACAGCATGCCAGATCTTTCTAGCATCATCCAAGTGATGAAAATCACTCATATGATCCTCTGGAATAGCTTGAAGAAGAAGGGTTCTTGCTTTGGTTTCCCTTTGCACAGCTATGTGCTCTTCTGCAGTAACAGGTGGCTCAATATAAATATGGCCATCCTCGTTCCTTCCTATATTCTTCTTGCTATTTCCCTTGAGAATGACATTCCACAGATTGTAATCACTGTTTGTGATCCAATATTCCATTCTCATAGCCCAGACATCATACTCATCTTTCTTCAGATATGGGAATTTAGCATTGTTGGTGGACATAGTGGTTACGATTTGTGTTTGGACTTGGGATGTTTCAGTTTTGGGTTGTTGATCTTCCTGGTTAATGACATTGGTTTCAGGGTTATCGTCTGCCATTGAGAGAGGGTTAAGAGATATGAGATTGACCTTTTTCTTCTTTATCAGAGATCCTTACCAGGCTCTGATACCACTTGTAGGATCGAGTACTTCGAGCTTGATTGAGCTTGGTGTAAACAAGAACCTCTGCAATACAAGTGTTTATGCGGAAACTAAACAGCAAGTATTATAAAGAAGAAAAACTCTAAAAGAACAATGATCCTCTATGGATCAAACTATGAACTAAGAATTGTGATATTGAATATTGATAATGTTAAAAGCGTACATAAACTCATAGACGGATATATCTTATATACTAACAAGATGTCCTAACCCTAATCCGTTCTACAAGTAAACGTGTGAAGAGATAAACAACAATCTCTTCTAAAAATAAATCCTAACAAACATTCTAAATATACGGATAATAAATAACACTATCCGCAGGAACAATACTATCGGCAGAAACAAAATAACACTGTCGGCAGCAATGAGCTTTCAGCAAGAACCAAAGCTATCGGCAGGAACCAGCTTTACACTATCGGCAGCAACAATGAAACTCTTATTTCCCAGAGATCCTAACAAACTTCATCCTTTTTAGTTTCAAGATTATGTTGAATAGGTAAAAAATCACCATTAGTAATAACATGCCAAAGATCTAGATCTTTTGATTTCACATAAGTTTCGAATCGATTTTTCCAATAAAGAAATCCATCACTTTCAAATAGGGGGCGGTCCCCTTAATTTTAAGGGGGCCGCCTAGCAAAATTAAGGGGGCCGCCCCTACTGAACGTTGGCCAATTTTGTCCTTTTGTGGGGAAGGTTTTTCTGGAACATTTTAACTGATTTTGGTTAAAAATTTGAATTCATATTTTTTATAAAAGATTAAACATTTTTATTTAATACCAAAAATGTTTTTCAAAAATATATAAAATATTTTTGATGTTTTATAAAAAATCTAGTTTTTAAGGAAATGTTCCTTTGATCATATAATGCATTAAGCATTAGTTCATTCATACCTTAAGTGATTTTGGTTGTAGAAGTGAATATTTACAACTAAGTACTTGTTTAATTTATAAGTTTATGTTTTAATGAGTTTACATTTTGTGATCATCAAATCATAGAGATATGAATAAATATTGATAATGTTTTTAGGCATTTATTTATGTCAACAGCGTTATTTCCACCTACTCGGGCAGTGTTCCGCTATATGTCATGGGACGTCCGTCGTGTCTTTTTGGGTACTAAGCAAACATGCTTGTGTTGTCCTTAGGCAACTCACATGATTTCTTTTTTCTTTCACAGTTTGTTCCGGGGATTCTAAGTGAGTTGTAGCTTTGACTTGTTCCTTCATTAACGGCTGGAGGTTATTTTTCTCGTCCGGAGACCGTTGTGTATTTGGGCAAGAAGGTTTGTTGGGAATTAAATATTCTGAAGTTAGAGTATAGGAAAATACTTTAAGAAGAAGGTACTGCTGGTTCATGATCAAGGTACTGCTAATACATCAAGGTACTGCTAGAACAAGAAGGTACTGCTAGTTCAAGTAGAAGGTACTGCTAGTAAAGAAAGGTACTGCTGATCAGTGAGTCATAGAGCTGCTACAAGGATAAGATCGAAGAAGATATTATTTGTATGAGTCACTCTTATGCAAAAATAATATCTAGATATATTCTCCGTCAACAAGTTGATGCATGTGCTTGCATTAATTCATTTGAACAACTTGTGAGATATAAACTTCCATACGCTAGCTCGACTTGATCTTTTGTAAGACAAGTGTTGATTAGACTTAAAGTAATATTGTAATAGATCTCTTGGACTATAAAAGAGATCTTAGATTAGTGATTATATAGAACACACACCAGAACACACACCAGAACACACATACATGTGAAAAATACGAACTCATATCTGTTAAGACATAGAACAAACAAAAACATATATCACAAATCTAGAAACATAAGATTCAAGGTCTTTGTAACCCTAGTGATAAACTCAAGATCACTCGTATTATTTTGAATAATATTTAATCGTTTAGTGATAAACTTTCTTTGTTCATTGTTAAGTAACATAACATAATTCTTCCATTTCCATAACATACATAACCTTCTAAGTGTGATTAAGTAAATTCCGCGTACTTAATCATATAAACTCAATATATCACATACACAAAGACACAAGGTTTAACCACCTTAACCGTGTATCGTAGGTCCTCTCAGTTGGTATCAGAGCAAACAGGCTGATATAATTGAATTAGAAGAAACAGAAATGGATGCACATGATGCTCAAACAAATGTTGCTGCAAAGTTGCCCATGATCAAACCTAATGAGTTTGAGTTATGGAGGATGAGAATTGAGCAATATTTCATGGTCCAAGATTATACTCTTTGGGATATCATTATATATGGTGATTCTTTTTCACCAAGCTATTCAGATGTTGTCCTAGAAGGTAAAACACTTAGGAAAAGAAATACTGGACCAGTGTCAAATGAAGAGAAGATACTGAAGAGAAATGATCAGAAAGCAAGAAATTTGTTGCTTATGACCATTCCTAGTGAGCAGATGCTATCATTTAACAAGTATCTTGATGCAAAAACTCTTTTTGAAGAGATTTGTGCATATTTTGGTGGTAATGAAACTACCAAAAAGACACAGAAGTCATTACTAAATCAACAATTTGAAAACTTTACTGCTTTTAGTAATGAGTCTCTTGATAAGCTATTCTCAAGGTTACACAAGCTTGTCAGTCAGTTGGTTGTGTTGGGTGTTGAGACAGAGAAGGAAGATCTCAACATGAAGTTTTTGAGAAGTCTACCTGATGAGTTCCATACTCATGTTATTGTCTGGATGAACAAACCAGACATTGAAACAATGAAGCTCAATGATTTGTACAACAACTTCAAAATTGTTGAACAAAGTCTTAAAAAATCTGGAATTTATGGTACTAGTTCTGGGAACGTGGCACTTTTGTCATCTCCTAGTGTTGGTAAGTCTGAAGAGGTAGAAGAAGTTGAAGGTGTTTCTAATGCTACTCATGGTGGTCCTTCAACTAGTTCACAAAAGACTGTTGCAGGACTTGGTGATCCAGCATTCTATGTATTCATGTCTAGTCAATCTAGTGGTTCTCCTCTAAATCATGAAGACCTTGAGCAGGTTGATGGTGATGATTTGGAAGAGATGGACATCAAATGGCAGGTTGCTTTGCTCAGCATGAGGGCCAAGAAGCATTGGCAGAGAACTGGGAAGCAAATTACCATAAATGGTAATGATACTGCTGGGTTTGATAAGAAGAAAGTGGAGTGTTTCAACTGTCATAGGTTAGGACACTTTGCTAAAGAGTGTAGAAGCCCAAGAAAGCAAGAGAATAGAAACACATGGTATAAGCAAGATAGGAGAAAGGAAGTTACTGTTGAAGAGCCAAAGGCTATGTTGGCTATTGATGGTATTGGTTATGATTGGAGCTCTATGGCTATTGAAGAGGAAGCACCACCAAATGCTGCTCTTATGGCCAATGAATTTGCTCTAATGGCCCATTCTGATTCAGAGGTAAATTCTATTCAAACTTGTACTGAATCATGTCCTAATCTTAAAGCTTATGAAGACCTTAGTAAGAGATTTGAAGCTCATAGAGAAGAGCTAATTGATGCTCTTTTTAATTTAGCTAATCACAAAAGAGGTCTAGGTGTTGTAGAAAAACAAGTCTTACATTTTAAAAGCAATGAATCTAATTTTACTAATGACATCAATATACTAAAAAATGACATTAAGATCAGAGATGAGTGTATTGTTGAGTTGAATGATTCATTAGCTAAACACAAAAATGAAAGAGAAAATGTTAAGATATCTGTGGATGTTTTGGCTCATGCCTCAGATGGATTCAATAAGCTTTGGGAAGCTCAAGTTATTGATAAGGTTAATTCTGGTGTTGGATTTAAGTCTGTCCCCCCACCATACAGAGGTGTTCATTCACCTCCAGGTATTGACTTAGCACACACAGGATTAGCTGAGTTTCAAGAACCAATCATGGAATATGGTTCTAAGGCCACTAAGAGTCCTAAGATAGAAAAGGTAAGTAAAAGTTTAGATAAAACTTTATCTTATCAGGACAAGGTGTCCTTTGTCAAGAAAGGAGATGCTATAGTTGTTGAAGATTGTACAACTGATAGTGATGATGATGAAGAACAACAGGTTATGTCTAAACCTGTATTGGTTAAGAAAGTAGGAACAAGTGTTCCTAAGATAGTCAATCACAACACTAACAGGCCTAAGTCAAATGTTAAGACTGTTAGGAAACCAGTTAGATATTGTGAACAATATAGAACTACAAACAAGCCCAGAGGTAACCAAAGGAATTGGAACAACCTCAAGTCTAACCAATTAGGTGATGACTTTGCTTTTTACAACAAAGCTTGTTATACATGTGGTAGTTTTGACCATCTTGCAGCTTTCTGCAACCAAAGGGTAACTGGGTATGAAAACAATAGGGTGAACTACAAAAGGCAAACTCCTCAAACTCACCACAGTCTCAAACAAGTCTGGACCAAAAGGTCCTGACAGACAAAAAGGTCCTGCTAATACATACAAAAAGGTACTGCCAGTACAAATTAAAGGTACGGGTAGAACAAAAGGTACTGTTAGACCTTTGATGACTGTTAACCCAAAATCAACAGCTAAGGATGCAAAAACAACTTTCATACATGCATCTAAAACTGTTCTAAGGCCCATTCAAACAAAAGCAGTGGTCCACAAACAAATTTGGAGACCAAAGAGTTCAACTACAAAGCTAGCAGACTCTGCTAAGCATGTTATTCACTCTGCTGCTAAGGGTAATAGGGCAAATGCTATTAAGGCCTCAGCATGTTGGATTCTTAAATCCAATGTTGCATCAACTGTCCTTAAAAGATTAAATTACATTGATGCAAGAGGCAGATCCAAGTCAGTAATGGCTTGGATCCCCAAAGAAAACTAACACTCTTATTTGTGTGCAGGAACATTCAACTGATAAACAAGAAGATCAAGGATACTCAGATAGTGGATGTTCAAGGCATATGACAGGCAACATGTCTTATCTTTCAGATTTTGAAGCTTTCAATGGAGGATATGTTACCTTTGGAGGTGGTTTTCGTGGCAAAATTTCTGGTAAAGGTACAATTAAAACCGGAAATTTAGATTTTGAAGATGTGTACTATGTACAAGAGCTAAAGTATAATCTTTTTAGTGTCTCACAAATGTGTGACAAAAAGAACAATATCCTTTTTACTGACACTGAATGTCTTGTTCTATCTAAGGATTTTAAGATGCCTGATGAAAATCAAGTGCTTCTTAGAATTCCTAGAAAGGCCAATATGTATAGTGTTGATATGAAGAACATTATTCCTAAAAATGATTTAACTTGTCTTGTTGTAAAGGCCACATTGGATGAATCAATGTTATGGCATAGAAGGCTTGGTCATATTAATTTCAAAACCATAAATAAAATTGTTAAGAATGGTTTAGTAAGAGGTTTACCTCACAAAAGATTTGAAAATGATCAAACATGCATTGCTTGTCTAAAAGGCAAACAACACAAAGCCACTTGTAAGCCCAAGATTTTTAACTCTATCAATCAGTCATTGTTTATGCTTCATATGGACTTATTTGGACCTGTTTCAGTAAGGAGTATACAGCATAAGAAATATTGTCTTGTTATAACTGATGACTATAGCAGATTTACATGGGTTTTCTTTTTAGTGTCTAATGATGAAACATCAAGCATCCTTAAGGACTTCATTACACAGATAGAAAATCAAGTAAGCAAGAAAGTAAAAGTCATTAGGTGTGATAATGGGACAGAATTCAAAAATAGAGTTATGGATGATTTCTGCAAAGAAAAAGGTATTAGAAGAGAATATAGTGTTGCTAGAACACCACAACAGAATGGTGTGACTGAAAGAAAGAATAGAACACTAATTGAAGCTGCTAGAACAATGTTAGCTGATTCCAAGCTACCTATAATCTTTTGGGCAGAGGCAATCAACACTACTTGCTATGTTCAAAATAGAGTTTTAGTTGTGCAGCCTCACAATAAGACATCATATGAACTCTTTAATGGTAGAACTCCTGCAATAGGATTTCTTAGACCTTTTGGATGTCATGTGACAATTCTCAATACCTTAGACCATTTAGGAAAATTTGATGGTAAAGCATAATAAGGTTTCTTAGTTGGATATTCTCTTGTTAGCAAAGCTTTTAGAGTTTACAACTTAAGAACTGAGAAAGTACAAGAAGAACTACATGTGGAGTTTCTGGAAAACAAATCCAATGTAGTAGGCCAAGGACCAAAATGGATATTTGATCTTGAGTATCTAACAAATTCTATGAATTATATACCTTTTGTTGCAGAAACTAATAATTTTTCAGGTTCACAAGCAACAAATGAGGTGGAGTTAGATAAAGATCAATCTGATGGCACAATGCCAATATGGTCAAATTCAGGTGTGGAATCAACTTCAAAAAATGATGTATCTTCTTCTAGTAAAGCTAAAGGAGATGTTGAAGATGAGCACAAGAATGATGGAACAAAGGAACAACTCAATATTTCAAATATTGATGGTACTGCTGACACAGAGCAAGGTACTGCTAGTATCTATAAAGGTACTGTTAGTACATTTGGAGGTACGGCTAGTTCATTTGAAGATACTGCTGGTCCTTCAACTTCAAGAGAAGCAGAGTTCCAAGAAGATGAAGTGGATTTGGGTAATCTTCCACCATCTTATCAAGTTCCTTCTACACCACACACAAGAATTCATAAAGTTCATTCCATGGATAATGTGATTGGAGATGTACAATCTGGTGTGAAGACAAGAAGACAATTGGTCTCTTCAGACCAACAAGGGATTCTTGATGCTCTTTATGCTTCAAAACAACATGAGGTTTCAAACTCTTGTTTGTTTGTATGTTTTCTCTCTCAAAAGGAACCAAAGAATATTCTTACAGCCCTAGATGATTCAAGCTGGGTAGAGGCTATGCAAGAAGAGCTTCTTCAGTTCAAGATTCAAAAGGTTTGGGTGCTAGTTGATTTACCTAGAAATGAAAAGGTAATTGGCACTAGATGGGTTTTTAAGAGCAAAAGGGATGAAAGAGGGATAGTTATTAGAAATAAGGCTAGATTAGTAGCCCAAGGGTACACACAAGAAGAAGGGATAGATTATGATGAAGTTTATGCTCCAGTAGCAAGGATTGAGGCAATTAGGCTGTTTCTAGCTTATGCTTCATTTTTAGGCTTCACAGTCTACCAAATGGATGTCAAGAGTGCATTTTTATATGGTACAATTGGAGAAAAGGTGTATGTTTCACAACCCCCAGGCTTCATTGACCCTGACCATCCAAACAAAGTGTACAGAGTAATGAAAGCTCTATATGGCCTACATCAGGCACCAAGAGCTTGGTATGCAACACTTGCTTCCTATTTATTAGAAAATGGATTTCAAAGAGGAAAGATTGATCAGACACTTTTCATCAAACAGCACAAGAAGGATCTTCTGTTAGTGCAGGTGTATGTGGATGACATTATCTTTGGATCTACAAGGAAGGAAATGTGTTTAGAGTTCGAGAAGCTTATGCATGATAAGTTTCAGATGAGTTCTATAGGAGAACTCACATTCTTTTTGGGTTTGCAAATCAAACAATCATCTGAAGGCATTTTTATCTCTCAAGATAAATATGTTGCAGAAATTCTTAGAAAGTTTCAATTTGCTGATTCAAAAATGGCAAGCACACCAATGGACTCAGAGAAGCACCTTCTGAAAGATGAAGATGGAGAGAATGTAGATGTACACACTTACATATCTATGATAGGCTCTTTGATGTATCTTACATCATCTAGACCTGACATCATGTTCCCTGTTTGTGTTTGTGCAAGATTTCAAGTTACTCCAAAGGTTTCTCATTTAACTGCAGTCAAGAGAATTTTTAGATATCTTAAAGGACAACCAAGGTTGGGTATATGGTATTCTAGAGACTCTCCTTTTGACTTAGTAGCATTTTCGGATAGTGATTATGCTGGTGCTAGCTTGGACAGAAAGTCAACAACTGGAGGATGTCAATTCCTTGGATGTAGACTTGTCTCATGGCAGTGTAAGAAGCAAACAAGTGTGGCAAATTCAACAACTGAAGCTGAATATATAGCTGCTGCAAGTTGCTGTGCTCAAGTCTTATGGCTTCAAAACCAACTTCTTGACTATGGGTACAATTTCTTAAACACTGTTATTCATATTGATAATAGTAGTACAATTTGTATTATTAAAAATCCAGTGCAACATTCTAAAACAAAACACATTGAAATTAGACATCACTTTATTAGAGATTGCAATGAGAAAAGATTAATTCAAGTAATGAAAATTGCTTCAGAATATAATTTTGCAGATCTACTTACAAAAGCTTTTGATGTTGGAAGATTTGAGTACTTGGTAGCAAGTATTGGAATGCTTAATCTTTAAATTTTTCAAATGATGTGTTTATGTACATAAATTTTTGTTGGTACTGCTGGATTTATAAGGTACTGCTAATATATCAAAAATATAAATTGTGTTATTCATACAGTTGGTTCTATGCTTATTCTAATACAAGACAAGTACTTTATACATTGTTCTTTTGGTTTTAGACTAACTATTTCAGGTATGAATATGTGAACACAAAGGAAATTTCAAGTGAAATGGGAGCAGAATGCTTATCAAATTGCTAACATAGTAGGTTTATGATGGACTAAGTTTAGGAATTTAACCTCCTTAAAACTTCTTTCTTGAAACCTAGTTATGATATTTCACATTGAATTGATGACCTAGTTGATCAGATAGTAACTGATGCAACTCACTTTCTATCATTTTATACTTTTAAGTATAATGAGCTAGTCTAAGGACATCTGATAGAAAGAACAGCTAGTAAAAGTGAATCTAACACTTGTGTTAGAGGCAACAATTGCTATGAGCTGGAAACCCTGTCAAGAAAATCTTTTGAATAGATTTATCTTTACACAGGCAGTTATTTATAACTGAAAAATATTGGTTCTCACACAACCAGAGGTTGCTTTAAACCGAAATTTTGATTAGGTGTCTGTTACACACTTAATCCTTTCAAAATGGTTGGAAGCAGTATGATTTTTCAATTCTAAAATCATGAACATACTGCTAAGTCAAATAATTTCTTAAACAAGGTTTTTCAAAGAGATTCACAAAAACCATCCATTGATGGATCATGAATCAAAATGTCCACTGATTCACCTCTCATAGGAGTTAACACACCTAGAAGTGATGAGGACAGCAACTTAAACTTTTAAGGAATTGATGGCTTCATGTACAATATTGTCTGACAACAAGTACACATTGATAGATCAGTCAAAGGTACATAGTGAGATCTTCCAAACAAGGGGAGGATGAAACAAAAGTTATTTGCTTCAGGGGAGGTTACAATCTCAGAGAAGGAAATAATTGCCCAGAAAAGGAAGAATAATCCAATAAAAGGAAGGAGAAGATAAGAGCATACAAGATGATGACATAGAGGTTGAAAATGACAAGAATAGATCATATATCTAGAAGGGATGAAGCATTTCTAAAGGAGAAAGTTCTATCTAGATCAAACGAAGAAAAGTTTCAATTCAGTTCATTATGTTTGTTTATCACTTGCAAAGGCATGCTGATAGATGATTTCACTTGTTGAAATCATTGCCTCTTACAATTCCTCCATCCAAGGAAATTGCACCATCTTTTGGTACAATATTTTGATATTGCTGAAGTCAAAGAAGAACAAAGCAGATCAGTTCAGAATAAGAAGAATAGTTCAGATTCATGAAGTGTTTGAAAGATCTTCTCAAGTCCTCATTTAATTCAGAAAACATGTTTGAAATGATTCACATGTTTAGGGGAGGATTGTTGGGAATTAAATATTCTGAAGTTAGAGTATAGGAAAATACTTTAAGAAGAAGGTACTGCTGGTTCATGATCAAGGTACTTCTAGAACAAGAAGGTACTGCTAGTTCAAGTAGAAGGTACTGCTAGTAGAGAATGGTACTGCTGATCAGTGAGTCATAGAGCTGCTAAAAGGATAAGATCGAAGAAGATATTATTTGTATGAGTCACTCTTATGCAAAAATAATATCTAGATATATTCTCAGTCAACAAGTTGATGCATGTGCTTGCATTAATTCATTTGAACAACTTGTGAGATATAAACTTCCATACGCTAGCTCGACTTGATCTTTTGTAAGACAAGTGTTGATTAGACTTAAAGTAATATTGTAATAGATCTCTTGGACTATAAAAGAGATCTTAGATTAGTGATTATGTAGAACACACACCAGAACACACACCAGAATACACATACATGTGAAAAATACGAACTCATATCTGTTAAGACATAGAACAAACAAAAACATATATCACAAATCTAGAAACATAAGATTCAAGGTCTTTGTAACCCTAGTGATAAACTCAAGATCACTCGTATTATTTTGAATAATATTGAATCGTTTAGTGATAAACTTTCTTTGTTCATTGTTGAGTAACATAACATAATTCTTCCATTTCCATAACATACATAACCTTCTAAGTGTGATTAAGTAAATTCCGCGTACTTAATCATATTAACTCAATATATCACATACACAAAGACACAAGGTTTAACCACCTTAACCGTGTATCGTAGGTCCTCTCAAGGTTCTGTCGCTCCGGTGTTTTAGTATTTCTTCTCTTACTAGGAGTTTCAATCATGCTATGATCCGTTTACAGAACAGCTTGCATTTTCTGGAAGTTAGTTCCGTTTCTTTCTCCAACCGGAGTCGTCGTTGGAGGTGTGGGTTTGAATTTTGTTCGTTTGTTTGTTTTTTTTTTTTTTTTTTTTTTTTTTTTTTTTGTTTTTTTTTTTTATATAGTGGAAATTTCTTTTGCTGCTGATTTGCCACCGTTTTTTTTCCCTCAGGGGGAAAATGCGGTTATTTCTATTATTTCGCCTGCTGACTTTGGGGTTCTGTCCTACAGGCGCTTGATTAGCTCCGGGTTGGTTGTTTCATGTGTAAACTCCAATATTTTTATGGCTTCTAATGTTCCCTTCTTATATCAGCCCTGCGTCTTGAACCGTTGCACAAAATCATGTACCGACTCCTTCTTTCTCTGCTTAACATAACGGAGCTCTCCAGAATTTTTGATATACCTTTTCCATAGAGGGAAATTCGTTAAGAATACTTTTCTCAGCTCATGATAGCTGCTTATGGATTCCGGAGGGAGATTGTTAAACCAGGCCCTATAGCGGGCCCGACGAGCGTGGATTTGAACATGTGGCACTGGGTATGTATATCCCAGTGTTGTACCCGGGTTACTGCTTGGAAAACTTTAAGGTGATCCACTGGGTCCATAATTCCACCGTATGACCTAACATGACTTGGCATGTAGGTTCTTTTTGGTAGATCGGCGTAGCGGATGTGGGAAACAAACGGATCTGTTTCCCCTTGCTCCCATGGGTACGCTGGGTCGCCTTCCTTGGTAATTGATTCTTGCTTTTTTGGCTTTAATTCCCAATTTCCGCCACCTTTTCCCTTGTTCTTGGTTGGCTCACCCATCTTTCCGGAAGTGCATTCCGTTCCTTTTGGCTGGAAGCTTCGGTAGTCACTTCCTGTTCTTACTTCTTCACGATGGTAGGTCTGTTGCTTGGGATCCTTTAGGTGTACAGGTGTGCTTTTCTTTTTATCTCCTGGTTTGTTAAGCACTTCTTCTTCCCATCATCCGAATACTGTTTCTCTCTCGGGACCCTTTTCTTCTGGTGAGCTCGATTGTTTATCCCCTAGGTTGGGGTTTCCGGACACGTTTTGGAGTTGTTGAACTTTGTATTCCCCTTGAAGTTCTTTCTTCTATTAGGTGTTTTCTTTTCATGAACTTTCTCAATTATATTTGGCGACAACCGGTAGTAGTGCTCGTCACCACACTCTCGGGGAGTTGCACCGGGTGCGAGCCTACCTTGATCTTCCAGTATTTTATCCTTTTCCCCCGTATTCCGCACGGTGGGTGAGAGTTCGAAAGAAAAGGGGCCGGAGTTATTGTTCATGGTGAGTATTTTTTAAGACCGTAGTTGTGCACTGGGTCCCACGAATTGCGCCAACTTGTTAGTGAAAAATGTGTGATGAATATGGATTAGGCTTAGTTTGCGTATTCGGCTACCTTTGCGGACTTCTGGTGAGTGGGATCTGCACTAATTCAAGTAATGGAATGATTCCCTGCACAAATGAAAGTAAACCGTTAGCCTTATCGTGTGGACGAACCCAACAATTAAGCTCCGGCGTGAGAGTAAGTAATCATGTTTGTTAGAGAATATGTGTGTATTAGGATGTGTGAGAAAGTCATACCTCGCAAATGTGTTTAAAGGTTGCCTTTTATAGGCGAGCTAAATACTAGGGTTTCCTAGTATTTCGCTTATTGTTATTAGTGGTCAGAGTGGGACCCTTGTCGGGCAAGGGTCCATAACTTAATCGTGATTGCGGACACAGATCATCTTCCGCGGCCGTGAGCTGGTCCGTGAGCGTACTACGGAAGCATTGCTCGGATGATCTGTGTGCGTCTTTGTAAGTCTGGGCCGCACCTTGCTCGTAGTTGGGCTTCGATGATCTGTGTGCGTCCAATGTATTTGTTTGTCTGTTGTGTTGTGTTGGGCCGGGGCCCAACTGTGGATAATACAGTACAGTCCCAATAGGCCTGATATCTGTATTGTACGTCATCAACACTTGTGGTCACAATGATACCGTCTTGAATAAGTAAGCTCATAAAACTCATGAGTTTCGTTGATTCTGATGAGTTGGTTCTTCGTAGCTTCGTAGGAATATTCCTCCATGGCTGATGTTTGTTGTTGTGGTTTAGCAAATGATGTTGTATCGATTAACCATTAATTTGTTGAGTGGTGTATGGTGTGCCGTGTCACAATTGTTGCATTCACATCTATTCCAACCATGTGGACGGTGTTCAATTGATGTGGATATTAAGCGGTTGGAATACATGTGAATGAAACAATTATAACATGGTGCACGGTCCACAGCTCTGAGTGCGTCGTTTAGTCTGTTTTTGTAACTGATGTTTATGCTTACTATTTTTGTAACATAATGCGGAAAATATTTTCTTATCGTAATTTCCCTTATTTTTAGTCCTATTTTTTGTATTGTATTTAGGGAGTCATGTTTCTGCACACTATTTTCATAAAATAATGCGGAAAGTATTTTCTTTGAGGCATGTTATACATACCCTCCTTGTGGGTTATATGTACAAACTGCGAAACACATGATACAACCGCCCGAAGCTTTTAATCATTAAAAACTCTCCCTATAAAGAGGTCCTTATAAACTGCCGCATTTTCTTTTGGTAAATTCCCTTATTTCTAGTCCTTCTTTTTCGTATTGTACTTTTTGATGTTTTTTCTTTTAAGTTTTTGGACCATTGCTTAGGTTGCCCACAACCATGGCAGTGGAAGCGGCTTGCCAGCGTCCTGGGGGGAGGACGCCGGTGAACACCGCCGCCAACCCCTTAGACGCTGGCGGCTTGGCACTCCGAATCCAAAATCGGACGCTGAGTCATGGGTGTGATTTGATGTGAAATTGTAACGTTGGGGAGTAACGTTTGGTTTGCAGGTAGTTAGTTTTTTTTTTTTTTTTTTTTTTTTTTTTTTTTTTTTTTCTTCTTCTTCTTTTTTAGTCTTCTCTTCTATATATATATATATATATATGTAAAGATAGTGAAAAACAAACACACACATATCCTTTATCTATATATATATTTAACACATATGGCTTCCAAAAAAGATTTTGGCCAACAATTTTCTAGCCCACCTCGACAAAAAGATTTTGGTCAACAATTTCTTAGCCCACCTCGACAAAAAGATTTTGGTCAACAATTCCCTAGCCCACCGCATGAACAAACCTTTGGGTTTACAGAGGAAGAACTCCGACAGTTGGAAGAACTCCAAATGTCGGAAGAACTCCAAGAGTTGGCCGATCCATTGGTTAACAATCCGTTGGGGTTAACAGACAAACAACTCCGACAGATGGACGAAGATATGCGAGTATTACTAGAGTGGGAGTCAATTGAACGCGAAGAAGAAGCTGCTCGTTTGGAGCAGCAAGCCCGGGAGCACGCAGAATGTATGGCGAACTGGGAAAGTGGTTTTTTCCCACCATCTTCCTCGTCTGATGAATTTGACTCAGATGATAGCTTCTTTTAGTTTGCGTATCGTAGTTTCGTTTGTCGTACTGTAGTTTTTATTAATTTCAGCATCTGTCGTTGTAACCGTTTTTTTATGAAATAAATTGTGTGTTTTTATCTTTTATATATTCATAATAAATAGTTTTACATTTAATTTTTATTATATATAACATTATACAAAAATGATAATACTAAAAAAAAAAAAAAAAAAAAAAAAAAAAAAAAAATTGAGCCATGACTCCGAATCCTCCAGAATCCTCCCACTGCCAACAGTTTTAGCTTCAGAATCCTCCTACCACATGACACTTTATGATTGATCGGTAGAAATCCTCCCAAGACTCAGAATCCCCCATTGCCATGGTTGTGCCCAGCCTTAATTTTCTGTTTTCATGTGTCATAAATTGTTTTGTTTTTTTTCTTTTTTTCCCAGTGAACGACAGAGAATAGTAACCTAGCTCTATACGTCGAGGTGGGACCGAGATAAAGTAACTCACTATCGTTAGATAGGGCAAGAATGTGGGACCCACGTCAAACCAGCAGTGCTCCTTTTTTACAGGTACTGGCGGCGGACCACAAGTCGATATTTTATTGTACTGTAAATTCGCCACGTGTCAATTGGTCCCCCTCGATTTGGGTTTTTATTCATGTTTGGACGTAACTACAGAAATGACCCTTGTACTTGTTTTAAAATATCTATAACTAACGTTCAATGTATCTCTACTTTCAATTTTAGTTTCTATAAAAGCTTAGACTAAGAGCACCAAATGTTCTAAAGTTATCAGTATCACGTTATAACAAAAAGTTGTCATTTTAGCACCTTTTATCTATAACTTAGAACTTACAACTTAAACTAAAAACATCCTCTCTCTCTCTCTCCATAATTTGTATTATAGGTTACCTCATAGCCTACATATAAACAAAAAAAACACAAATACAAATACAAATACAAATATAAATACAAAAGAAAAAAAAATTAAATAAATAAGAAAAAAACCGATAACTCAACTGGCCAGGACGGCTCCTGAACATATGGCGTGACTAGCGGTGTCGAGCTCGCGTTAGGGGTTAGCGTTTTCGGTCCGTGCGACTCTTTTCAGCCACCCACACCATGTGCTCTAATAGTAATAAGCCATCATATACGCGTCTTTTGTTGACCTGCACCCCCTTGATGCGTCTTTGTTATTACACTGCACCCTCACGACGCGTCATAAATGGATTTGGAGCACAAGTCGGTTCCTTTTCTTTCATTGTATGTGTGAGTGTTTTGTGGGATATATTTGTATATAAATATGGTATATTTGGGTAGTGATTTTTTTTTTTTTTTTTATTATATTTTTTACATGTGTTTTCGACTCGACATTGCAAGTCGACTAATCTCAGGGTGGTTGCCCTTTTAGATAGCCCTGAGTCGGCACAAGTGAACCTTCGTGGTTATAAAGAGGATTAATTTTCTTCTTTGACCTCCTCTTTAGAAGGATGGTATTCTTGTGGTTTGGAGGGCTGGTATTCCCTATTGAGTGGTGATGTTGGTTTACTCTATGTTTGTGGTGATAGGTGATATGCATTGAGTTAGCGGTGGTTATGTTGGCCACTATGAGAGCACATGTTATCTACAAGCCATAGGTTGTCTTATACATATAAAGCAAAAATGATTTTACTAAAAACTTAAAAATGAATGATGTTTAATATGTATAATATTCCTTCCGTCTCAAAATAAATGTCCAGTTTGACTTTTCAGAGTCAAACTGGTTCAACTTTGATATTAAATATTTTTTTTTGTTATATAATACTTGATGAAAAATTATACCATTAAAAAATACACTTAAAACCCAATACATTTATATATTTTGCATCAAATATTATATAACACCCACAAAAATAGTTAATGTCAAAGTTGAACCTGTTTGACTCTGAAAAGCCAAACTGGACACTTATTTTGAGACGGAGATAGTGCCTTTTAAAACTTTAAAAAAAAAATTCAAAAATTTTGACTTAATAAAATTGTTGTCTTAACAATGTTCTTATCGAAAATTTCAAATAAATGTATGACAGCTTTTTACATTCTTTTTGTGAATGTTTCTTTGTAAAATTTGTGTGAATATAGCATTTTTTATTTTTTTAATGTAGCTTTTAGAAAGAAAAGAATATTATTTTATCCACAAAATCTAATATATAATATGCCATATTACAATTTCTTTTTGGGGATGTGTTATCCTAACACCCCCTATTAGTCAAATGTACGACCCGTAAACCATACAGTACAACCGGCCACTGCATACAATGATTGCATACACCCTATATAAGAGGTGTCCGGATAAACTGCCATTTTCTTTTTATTTAAGTTAGCTCATAGTTTGAAAATGAATAATTACAAGAACGCAACTATACTTTTTATCTTTATAACACGGACACTCGACTAGTTTCAAATATAGTCACCAAAATGATATACGTAGGATATGTTTGGCAAAACTAGCTGTATGCTATATGCTGTAAGCTGTAAACTGTAAGCTATAAACTACTAAGCTGTTAACATGAGCTACAAACTGTATTTTTTTTTTAATAAAAGTGTTTGGTAAGTTAGCTGTTAAATATAATTATAAGATGTAAAATGACATAAAATGACATATCTATAATTGTAAACAAATGTTTGGAGGGTATATAAGTAATTTAAAATTTTAACAGCTTCAAGATGTTTAAAAAGCTTCATGAATCAGCTTTTCATTTAGAAGCTATTTATTTGAAATAAGAACTTGAAGTTAATGTATTCAAATGAAGCTGTAATATGCGCTGCTGACTGCTGAGGGAGTAATCGTGCCAATTGACAAATCCATATGGATAGTACTGTATTTCTTTTATATTCGCGCATGCTATTGTTGGTCCCAGTTGTGGTCCATATCAGCACAGTCTGCCACGTGTCTAATATATAGTCATACTTACCATGTATCGAATTTGCGAATGCTGCCAAGACACGTCTTAAAACATACAAGAATATTTTGTAATAGTCAAAACTATCATCAAATTAACATAAGTGTTACATCATCATTTAATATATCATTAAATCCTTCAAATTTAAACTTTTATGTAGATCAACAAAACAAAAATATAAAAATAACTCATTTTATATATACGTAGGGAAAATGTTGCCCAATAATAACAAAATTTGATAAATTTTCTAATTAAGTCACTCAAACTTTAATTTAACCACAAAATCATCCAAATTTCAATACTGTTCTATTATTGTGTAATTGTTAAAAAAAACTACTTTTAAGATATTCATATGTGCATTATTTGGTTGTACTATAACAACAAATGTCCTCCCCCTGAATTTCATATGTGCATTATTTGGTTGTACTGTAACAACAAATGCCCACACCCTGAATTTCATTAACCCCAACCAACTTAATGTACAACCAACTTATGCACAACTGAAAATCGATATATGCCATAAAATAATAACCAAGTTTGAAAAGTGTTTCATTTTAGTCACTCAAACATAAAAATTACATAATAATAGAACACTATTCAAACTTTAAGTGACTAAAATGAAACACTTTTTAAACTTGATTATTATTTTATAATCAAATAAAAGTTATAAAGACTAAATTTGAACAAAACTGAAAATTGGTTACTATTTCATGATTTTCATTCTCTATACATACATCATAATATAACACAGACACTTATAAACCAAATAAATAACAATAAAATATTCTGCTTTCTTGGTTTGCATAAAGATAGTGCAGACCACCACTATAGTGCACAAAGTTAATGACGGTGACTTGTGGGTTGCTTTTCTGGTGTTACAGGCGCCAAAGGTGAAGTGGTTGTGCATCACCCACCATAAAAACTAGTCTAAAGTACTCGCCCCGTCTCATATTAAGTGTCCACTTTCAAAATGCATAAAGTTTTAGAAAATTTCACTAACTACACTTTCCACCAATCAAATATCATTTTTACCCACTAAAGTCTCATCTCATTGGTTGAAATACAATATGGACACTTAATTTGAGACATCCCAAGATTCAATTATGGACACTTAATATGGGACGGAAGGAGTATATATTATCATTTTCACTACGTCTACTATGCAACATAGGTGTATTATTTCCTTCAATAATAAAACGTTAGGGTATGTTTGGAAAAACTAGATGTAACTTGTGTGTTGTAAGCTGTAAACTGTAATCGGTAAGCTGTTAACTGCAAAGCTGTTAACATGAGCTACAAGCTGTATCTTTTTTTCAATAAAAGTGTTTGGTAAGTTAGCTGTTAAATGTAATTATAAGATGTAAAATGACATGAAATAACACATCTATAATTGTAAACAAATTTTTTGAGGGTATATCAGCAATTTAAAGTTTTAACAGCTACAAGATGTTTAAAAAGCTTCATGAATCAGCTTTTCATTTATGAGCTATTTGTTTGAAATAAAACCTTGAAGTTAATGTATCCAAACGGAGCTGCTTAATTTAGATGAGATTATTTTTGTAACAAAAAGCTAATAACTCCCCAAAAAGCCCTTACTAAACAGGCCTTAATTTTCATAAATACGTATCTAACTTACTAACTTTTATAGTTTTATGTAACTTACTTTTTTCTTTTATAATCTCATACTTTTGAATTTCTGCGATTTCATGTACCCGATGACCTATAAATCTGTTATTGCCTATATGTCACATGGTTTTTGCATGTAAGCTTAGAAACTCTTTTTTCTTTTTCTTTTTTTAATAAACAAAGCAAACCCCTTTTGATGTATCAATCCAATTCGAGGCATCTGTACAATATATTTTATATATGACTTTGCTCCTTCTTTGTTGTCAACACTTTCTAGTTCAGCAAGGCTTCTTAGGTTTCTTTTACAGTTATGGTAAGAAATCTAATTCGAATTGGACCTGAAATCCAACTGTAACATCTCAACCCGACCTTGGTCAAGACGCCACATTATGGTGTCTATCAGAACATACAAAATAAACGCAAGCGAAAGACTTCATAAATAAAGTAAAGTTAAGAACATCATGACTTCTAAATTACAAGCTCCCAACAAGTCTAAACGAATATCAAATGAAATGAAATAAAATATCCAACATAATTCAAATCATAATCTAGAACAATTGGAGAATCTAATCATGGTAGGTATTCTAACTCCTACTCTCATCACTCTTGCCCAGCATCCCGCTTATTACCTGTCACATAAAAAAAAAACGCGGCTGAGTATAAAAAGCCCAGTGAACAGATATATATACAAAACAGATAGGTAATACGCATAAGTGAACGAAGATAGATCATACAAATCAACGGCATAGATATTATAAGTCAAATAAAATGGAGAAATAAGATAATACGAATCAGATAATCATAATGAAGCAAAGAATCAAATAGGAAAGGCAACAAACATGTCTAAACGAGACACTCGAATAGACCAAAGAATCACATATACAGGATAGCCACGAGCCTGTCTAAACGAGACACTCAAATAGACCAAATAATCACATCATCCAACAAATCATAATGTACAAGGAGGGGAGACCTCTCAGGTACCAGAATTGAGAGGGGTGCACGGCACGCACAAACCAATCACTAAGTCACATCATAATCACACCAATCACACCAAACTTATACCTAGGATGCATCCATACGCCCCCTGTAAAACAAATCATATATGTACCCTATACTAGACAAGTATACACACATATCAAAATGGCCAAGAGCTCTCATATCATATCATATCATAACAAAAGGGGACGCCGTGGACTGATCACACCGCCACATATGGTGTCATGCCATTGGTGCCTCAATAACATGGCTATGGTACCTCCATGGCTAGTTAGCTCGGGCAACTAATCAGAACAAATCATATCAAGTCATAAGATCATATCAAATGAATAGCAACGTATATCATATCAAGGGAATCATAGCAAAGGCTCATATCATAGCAAGGCAAACGAAGCAAAGTCAAGGATCGAAAAGTCATGAGAGAAAACACCCTTACTGAGAAAGGGTAGAATATCTGTACCTTATGCAAAGCAAATCAACAAAACAGGAAAGCACTCGGAAATAGGTACTACTCCTTCTTCACAGAACCTATACAAATTAATGATCACGCATTACTTACAAGCTCATTTTAATCTGATTACACATTTAGGTTTTCTTTCTACTTTTAGAAACTTTCCATTTTTAGAATCTTTCTAGTTTTAGTAACTTGTCATATTTAGTAAGTTTCCATATTTAGTAACTTTCCAGATAACTTTCCATATTTAGTAACTTCCCGAATTAGTAATTTCCTAAATTTAGTAAGTTTCCATAAATAGTAAGTTTCCCGGATTAATAACTTTTAGTGTGATAAATGACAATTTAAATAACTTTAAGGTTTAAAATGTCCAATATAATGGTTTAGGGTTTAATATGACAACTTATAATAATTTAGGGTTTAAAATGTCATTTTAGCAAAGTTTAGGGTTAAATGTGTAAATTACAAAGTTAAAGGTTTAAAGTGTAATTATTTTCATTAATAACCAAATTAGGGTTAGATCAATATAATTTTAGTGTTTAGCCGTCTTTAATAAACACTTAAACATTTCACTTTTAATCATATTAATACAGTCCTTTAATTCGATTAGCAAACATGCAAATGTTTACAATATATACTTGAACATGCATGCAATATTGTTGAAAACTAGAAGGGGGGTTGAATAGTTTTTACTGTTTTAAACTTTTCTTCGCTTTGTATACTTAACGTGATTTCAAAGTAAAGCAAACAATCAAGCAATATATATAAAGCAAGTAAGGAAAGAAATGATCAAACCACACAACACGGATGTTTATAGTGGTTCGGCTACAAGGACTTTCTTCCTTGCCCTACTCCACTCCTCGAGCCTCTAACTCGAGAGTTTTTCTTCACTAAGAAACAAGCTCCCTTCTAGGCGGAGAAAACTTTTACACGTCGCTTACTCTTTATCCGGTACTAAGCTAAACACCGGGTTCTATACAAGGGTACAACCACTCCCGTTGGTTCTTTAACTAAGGTACAACCACTCCCGTTGGTTCTTTAACAAGGGTACAACCACTCCCGACACTGTATGTGTTTTGAGGACTAAAATACTAACCGATCACTACTGAATGAATGGTATAAACAATGATGTGTGAACACTAACAAATCACACAGTATCTAACTATCGAGACTTGCAACAGTGTGTTGAAGCTTGTATGCTTGATCTTCTTTGCTACAAAAGAGAGATCACTAAGAATGAAATGAATGAATGTAATGGGTTAGTAATGTACAAATGAATGAATATGTAATTTAAGCTATATGAGTGATGGTTGTCCTTGAATGATCAGCTTGCTATTTATAGGCAAAACTGATCAGACGACTGGCGGATTTGGCGAACCCAAAATAAGGGTTCCGCCCTTGTACTGGTTTGGTTCCGCGGGAACATGTCAGCTAAGAGTTTTCCAAATCTTACCATATCTTGTCTAGTCTTGTCAAGATCTTACAAAGTCAACTCCTTTGCTTCAAGATCTTTCCAAAATATATTGTAAAGTCAACTAAGATTTCCTAATGAGGTATGCCATGATGTCATGTGTATTTCTATTTTTAAGAAATAAAAATAAACATGTAAATGTATATATGTATGCAATGTGTAATTCCTAGTGATCATGTGATATGTAAATGAGTTTTAAAAAGCTTGTTACTAAAATGTAAAAGACTTTAACATATACTTAATCTTTGCTAAAGATAAACCTTATAATTGTCATTAACAAAATAAAGCAAAGATCGTAAAATATAAATAACGTTTTTAGGACGATATTTGTATTAACAATATCCCCCTTTTTGTTGATGACAAAACATAACTTTTATTTTTAAGCAATGGAGTAAGTAAAGTGAAAGTCTTTTAAAAATATAGATTAAGTTAGTTTTATGCAAGTTGTGAAAACTATTTTAAGCATAAAAGCATGTACTGTGATGTTAACA
The DNA here is from genome assembly GCA_021014915.2 of Artemisia tridentata subsp. tridentata. Lineage (NCBI taxonomy): Eukaryota > Viridiplantae > Streptophyta > Magnoliopsida > Asterales > Asteraceae > Artemisia > Artemisia tridentata. Next base: position 307,991,578 of record CP139506.1, read on the forward strand.
GTGATGTATGAACTTAATCCTATCTCCCCCTTTTTGTCGAAACAAAAAGAAGAAATGCATTGCGGAATGTGGTGAACGATTCTTGGTAATTACTCCCCCTAGTTTTTGGAATACCAAGAATGATTCAATGATTTTGAGAACTTAAAGCTCCCCCTTGGATAATACTCCCCCTAATTGGAGTTCCAAGTTCATGATGCATGAATGATCCTACAAAATAAAAAGTTAGTGTATGATATGCTCCCCCTCGATCAATACTCCCCGTTGCTAGGGTACCAACGTATTGAATTCAAGGATGAGAAATCTACAAAACAAAGGTTAGTTGTATATGAATCAATCCAACCAAATAGCATAATGCAAATGTAAAGGTTCAACCAAGCAATGTAGTTTAACCCGTTTGACTATAGAAGTCAACTAACTAAAATTGTTCAAACCAACCATAAAGTTCAAACAAAAGTAATACTATAATCAACCATAATATGTTAGTAAACCAACCAAGATATAATGCATATGTAGTGATCACCCACAAGCATAAATGTAACATCCTTCCATTTGAAAATTGTTTGTGACAAAAGTCACAAAACAAGAAATTACATCATAAAAAGAAAAAGACCTAAAAAAAATCCTAAAAAGTCCTAAGAAATCCTTTAAAAGGAAACTAAGGAGAGACTTCTATTGTGGAGGATGCGAAAGCGCATTAAGGCGCTCGAGAATGTGGATCAAAATGAATCGCATTTCATTTTGCAATTCAAGAACCGAGATGTTGGTTCATTGAACCAAATGGGCGGTCCTCTCGCACATGATACAATCATGCCTAGGAGGTGGAAGGTTTGGTTCATGAGTTGGTGGAGGTGGTGGTTGATTGTTTGATGGTGGAGGTGGTGGAATGTAATTTGGAGACATAATGGAGGCCATCAAAGTGGATTGCAAGTCCATTGCCTCATGAAGGTGGGAATCCACCATATTTGAGAAAGCATAGAGGCGGTCTAACTCCTCGTTGATTTCTTGTTGGGATTGAGGTTGGTTGTTCCACATTGCCTCATCAATGGGATTGAGTTTGGATGTTGGTGAGGGTTGTTGAGGTTGTGGTTGTAGTGGCTCTTGGTCACGGTATAGAGGACCGTGGATATCCTGATAAATGGGATGGAAGAGGAGAGGTTCTTGACCTTCAAAGGTCATAGGAGGAGGATTGGTAGTCCTTGTTGGAAGGTCTTCCAAAGTTTCAAGATATGGGTGAGGTGAGGTTGGAGGAGTAGCAAATAACTCCATTGGTTGTAGTTTAGGTGAGTGTTAAGGTGATGGTGATCTAGAAGGTTGTGATGGAGCGGGTGGTGGTGTGGTGGCTACAGGAGTGATTGTTGGTGGTAGAGTATGGATGACTACATTTTGTGGTGTTGGAGTGGAGAGGTTGAGAAAATTCTCATTGGCTATGGGTGAGGAGATGTTGAGAGGTGATGACTCCTCTGATGATGATGCTAAGTTCACAAAGCAACACTGTCTGACATTTATGTGAGCAGTTCTGCGTGGTGGTCTGTTGGTGGAAGAGTTGGATTTTGTCATGGTTAAAATGAGAAGGTTTGCTAGGAAGTACAGGGATGATACTTAGAATTGATGGTGAAGGTGTGAGTTTTGATCAACTAAAGGTTCCAATTTATAGGCAGGAAGGATTATGGAAATTGGAGTTTGGATTTGATGTTAATCCATAGAATGATGGAGGTTCCTAATGATTTGGAACAAAAAATTATGCTAGTCACATCATCTAAGTCAACCCATAGAGATGGAGTTGAGTAAAGGGTTGAGGATATGCAGTTAATGCAAGGTTTGAGTGGGAAATCTATTGATGTGATGTTTCCACGGATTGCAAGAAACCAAATTGAGGGTTCCTTGCTTGTTACAGAAAGGTAACTTGCAAGAAAATTTAAATTTTCAAATTTTGGTGGGAAATGGATTTCTTATGATTCTAAGTGTTCCTAAATGATCCTAATGTGCCTAATGATAAGTGGAATAATCCTAAGGACTAGAATTAAGAATCTAAGGAGCGGGATTAGTCGGAAAATTTGAAAAAGTTACTGTTGGAGGGGCGGATCCAAACGATAACAAGTGCGGAACCCAAAATTTGGTTCCGCATAATCCGTATAGTGAAATTTGGCGGAGCCAAATTATTCAACAAACGAAACCCATAACTTGGGTCCGCCATATCCACCGAAAGAAAATGCTAATTCTTAACAGATAGCATGTCAAATTTTCCGATACCCGTTCAAATCCCGAAAATTGTCCTAAAACATATGTAACTACTTATTGGTGATTGATTAAAAGCAAAAACACGGATTCTAACACACGTTTGCATATAGATCAATCAAATGATAGTAACTTACCATAAATTAAGGTTAAGCCAAACGGTGGCTTAAGCATGAAAAATCGATAACATCACGTGTTATCGTCCTGCAAAGTTATGTTAGTTCACGTAAATGTGTCACACCAACATAATATTATAAGAACACTACAATTCAACACATCATTGTTTTGAAATTGTCTTATACCAAACATTCCCTAACCCTCACTTCTTGCTTAGCTTCTTGTTAAGCTTCATGATCCACCGTCCAATATTCTTCATCATCCCTCGTGTTTGAAGAAACTCCTCTGATTGGTTGTCGATGGGAGGTAGTTGACTCATGTACTCGGGTGGAGGAATCCTAGAATTTGGCAAACCATCATCCTCGCTAACCGATGATGATGATGATGATGAGGTGGGAGGATGAGCTCGTTTTCCCCTCGCTACGGCTACCCTATGATCACTAAGTGGAACAAAGGAGTGTTTGATCTCGGTGTAGTCGGGGACAAAACCTCTAGCGTTTCGAGAAATGGGTGCAAAAGCTCTATAAAGACGGGTGAGAAGCATCCCGTAGGGCATGGCGGTGGTGCCTAGAACTGGAATATCGGCCATTGTTTTGGCGATATAATAGGCGAGGTTGAAAGGTTGGTGGTTTGACACACAATAGAGCATGTAACAAAGGCTTGCGTTGACATGGTCTCTATTTCCTATGGTGCTAATCACGTTTTCCCTTAGAACTTCTTTTAGCTTCTTAAATTGGGGCCTAAGTTCGTTTAGATCCATGCCAAACGGATCATGATCTACCTCTTTTCCTTGGCTAGTCCTAGTGTGGGAGGTTCTAGCTACAAAAAGGTGCTCACGAATGGTTTCTTTTGGAGTTAGGGGTGTGTCATATGGTAGTGTACGATCAAGGTTGGAATCGAAGATGGACAATGACCATTTGTCCGAATAAAAGCAAGTTCCTTGACTTGGAACACCTAAGACTTCTCCAAATTGATCTAGAGGGATGTTGAATTGAGTTTGGTTTACCTTGAAATGGATGTTCATGTAACCAAAGTCATTTGTGCTAAGACCTACACTCGCATAGAATTCTAGTATGAATCTAGGGATTATGGGTTCATCGATATCTAGGAGACAATCGAATTGGATTGCGGCAAGTTGTTCTCTAAGAATGGTTCCTTCTAGGAATGAGGGGTCTACGGTTCTACCCTCATGTACATAGCGTTTTTCTAAGGCTTTAAAGATTTTAACTTGGTCCTCGGTGAGTCTTTTGGTTTTATGATGTGGAGGTAGGTATTTAACGGTATCTTTGTGGTCATAATATGTCGCGGGAGGCATGATTATCCTAGACACGAAAATTACATAGTTTAGTTAAAACTATCGAAAATACGTATATAGATTTCTAGTGTGTGCCTATATGGGGACAATGTGGATGTGCGGTTATCTCGACTCCTTTTGATGCATGAAAATTTTATGTATGCAAGTTTTATGATAAAACAAGAGATAACCCAAACGCTCCTACTTCAATGTAGCTTCGATTAAATGTACCCGAAAATACATATTAGTTATGTATTCTCTTTAGCATTCAAGAGACATTATGAAAGTGGTGTTTAAAACATAACGTTTTTGTATTTGTATGAACAATGTTCAAAAACCGTTTTTTCCATGTCGTGAGAAGATTTTGATAAAAATTTCTCATGAGATTTTTGATGAATTATGATAATGCCTAATGATATGTAATTCCTAACTAAGGAAAACATGATTTGTTATGCAATTTAGTAAATATGCTTCATGATTTTACTAAAAATATGCATAAACCCCAAGTTTTGATTTTGTGCATGAAATAGAAATCCTAGACTCAGATCAGGAATGTAGACGTGATTAGGATACTTACAGAGATGATTAGAGCACAAATTGGTGGAAGGAGATGACCTAAATTGTGAGTTTTGATGATTTTGAGTCGAGTTTCGGTAGGTGATATGTTTTTTGGGAGTTGTGATGTACAGTACAGGGTGTTTGTTTAATATACTAGAAAAACTGACCTGGAGAATCACGGATCCGGCGGAACCAAAACAAGGGGTCCGTCCTTGTTTTCTTTTGGTTCCGCAGGATCTGACTCAATTTTTGGTTATTGTTGTGTTTGGTTAATATAAGGTTCAAGCTAAGGTTCTAACTACACATTTGGTTCCATTAACCCTAAACCAAGCCTAAGGAAGTTAAAGGGTGCTCTCTTAAGAGGCTTAGTAAGGATGTCGGCAATGTTGTCCTCTGAGGATACTTTCTCGATTGAGATGTTTCCCTTCTGAATATTGTCGCGTAGGAAATGGTGACATATTTCTATGTGTTTGGTTCTAACGTGTTGGACTGGATTTTTGCTAAGGTCAATAGCTCCTTTGTTGTCACAAAGAATGGGAATTTCGTTGAGTTCGATTCCATAGTCGATGAGAGCTTGTTTCATCCACAGTGCTTGTTGACACGCCTTTCCTGCAAACACGTACTCGGATTCGGTTGTTGATATCGCTAGGGCCGTTTGTTTCTAGGCAAACCATGAGGTGAGACAATGTCCAACAAAAGTACAAATACCACTTGTACTTTTTCTATCGACATAGTCACCGGCATGGTCTGAGTCGGCATACACTATGGTTTCTACCCCCGTTCCTTTGGGATACCATAATCCTAAATGTGTAGTACCTTTGATGTATCTAATGATACATTTGACGGCTTCAAGATGAGATATTTTGGGATCTTCTTAAAAGCGTGCACATAGACATACACTAAACATAATGTCCGGTCTACTAGCCGTGAGGTAGAGTAAACTACCAATCATTCCTCAATATTTAGTGCTATCTACGGATTCACCTTTTTCATCCTTTGTGAGTTTGGTTTCGGATGACATTGGTGTTTTCATGGGTTTGGAGTCTTTAAGACCAAATTTCTTAAGCATATCTCTTATATACTTAGATTGGTTTAAGAATATCTCATCTTCTAATTGTTTTATTTGGAGACCTAAGAAAAAGTTTAGTTCCCCCATCATACTCATTTCAAACTCATCATGCATGATTTTCGAAAAATCATCGCATAACTCTTGACAAGTTGAACAAAATATAATGTCATCAACATATATTTGGACTATGATAATATGTGATCCCTTTTTTCTTGGTGAAAAGAGTGTTGTCTACTAGGCCCATGGTATACTTATGGTCAACTAGGAAAGTCTTAAGTCGATCATACCAAGCTTTTGGTGCTTACTTAAGTCCGTATAAAGCGTTCTTAAGTTTGTAGACATAATTTGGTTTTTCAAAATCGGCAAATCCGGGAGGTTGTGCAACATATACTTCCTCATTTATAAAACCGTTTAGAAAGCACTTTTAACATCCATTTGGAATAGTTTAAAGTCGTGTGCAAATGCATATGCAAGTAGTATTCTAGTTGACTCAAGCCTAGCGACGGGTGCAAATGTCTCGTCGTAATCTATACCTTCTTGTTGATTATAGCCTTGAGCCACTAGCCTAGCTTTGTTTCTAGACACTACTCCATTTTCATCCATTTTGTTCCTAAACACCCATTTGGTTCCAATTATGGTTTGATTTTGAGGTTGAGAGATTAATGTCCAAACGTCATTTCTAACAAATTGGTTTAATTCTTTTTGCATCGCTATGACCCAAGATTCATCTTTTATGGCCTCATTTATATTTTTAGGCTCAATGGTTGAAACAAAACAAAAGAAATTACTTTGGTTTTGGACTTTTGACCTTAAGGTTTTTTCGTTAATTTTTCCTATGACGTTATCTAATGGGTGACTTCTAGATTCCTTGATGTTGACTATTTTCCTATCCACGGGTTCATCTTCTTTGTCATTTTCTACGTTTTCTTGGTTTTCAACCATTTGACTTTCAACTAAGTCATCATCTACCAAAGGTGATGTCTTAGAGGGAGGTGGACTTTCGTCGAATGTTACGTTCAACGATTCCTCGACTCTTGAGGTTTCTTTGTTCAAAACTATGTTGGCTTTACTATTTTGTGAATATCCTAGGAATACACCTTCATAAGACTTTGGGTCAAACTTGGTGAGGTAATCCTTAGTGTTTAAGATGAAGCACTTGCTTTCAAAAACTCTAAAATATCCTAGTGTAGGCTTTTTGCCTCTATATAACTCATATGGAGTCTTTTTTAAAAATGGTCTAATTAAGAATCTATTTAAGATGTATGTGGATGTATCTACGGCGTGACACCAAAACTTTTGAGGTATGTTTTGTTCATTTAACATTGTTCGACTCATTTCTTGGAGTGTTCTATTTTTACATTCTGATAGAACTTATGAACGCCATCACCAAATAAGTTCTCAGACCGTTTTGGACTCTAGGTTGTTTAGACCTTGATCTAGGATACATGATAATAATAAGTACAGCGGAATAACATAAAGAATATTATTATTATCACTAAGGTTCTTCGTCATCATCTCCTAACACTAACAATGCAAAACCTAGGCATCCGTTGTAGGAACTCGATGCCTAGAACACCAACTACACCATTTAGACGTCTACATCTTTACACACACACACTTTTCCTATGCCTCTAATCCTCTTTATATAATAGAGGATTAGGGTTACAAAGGATATATTCTATAAATATAAAAGATCTTCTACTTGTTTAAGAATTCTTCCTTTGTCATCTTTAGCCCTTCATCTTTCACATGTTTTGTCAATATCAACTCAACTATAATTCCCAACAATCTTCCCCTAGTTGATAATGACAAAACCAAGTAAGCACGAACTTCCCCTGAAGTTAATATGTATGAAAGATAAACGAACTTCCCCTTAAGCCATACATATCACCAAGAATCTACAAGTTGCAAATCATCAAATCTTCTTCCCCTTTTTGTCATGATCAATAGGGGACTAAAATATGCAACTTTGATCTTCATAACCACAAGCTAGTACCATACATCCAACTTAGTCTTCCAATGTCTTGAATCGCCCTCCATTAATGAACACCAAAACGCTTTCTTTTATAAATGAATCCAAGACAGAAAAATCCTAAATCTTCAGTAAAAATACCAACGAGCAATCATAAAAACCTTCACCTCGATGTAGCATATAAATGGTTACACATTTAAACAATAAGCTTCCCCTGAAACCCATATGTTAACCATTTGAAAGAACTTGTCGAATAACTAACCAACAATAATAACGAACACCATGTTGTACCATCCATGAATGAGCATCCTAATTCCGCATTAGGTTTGAAAGATGACAACAATAATATACGATATCATGCTGTAGTAAACAATAAAGAATAGTTCTTTATCCGAAACCAAAAATCCAATCTCTTCTGGTGTGTGTCTCTTCCCCTGTGTGTGTGCTAAATCAATAACCAATGCTTCCCCTTAGTGCTCGTAACTCAATCATATATATCGAACCATTTAAACGCAGCAGTAGAAACTCATAATACAAGCAGCAGTATAATAAAGCTAACAGTAGTATTAATTGTAGAGCAGTAGATACAAATACCACTAGCAGCAGAAAAATATTCGTAGCAGAAGAATAAAAATTATGAGAGCAGTAGTATGAATCTCACATAGCAGCAGTATGTTTAATAAGTCCTCAATATTCAATACAACCCACGTGAGATCAATAATTCTTCTGATCCTAGTTCCCAATTACCAATCATCAATCCTCACCAACCCACGTAAAAACTCTTGTGCCACAGACCTCCATTATTATCGCATCTCATTAATTCATATGCGACAAATAGAACTATGATTCACCAACTAATTTAATAATCATCAATTGTGAATCAGTACCTTTTAATAAAACAAATCGATACTCAAACAAATCCACTCTCCTCGTAAATCAGCCCCACATATATTTTATTCGACCAATCTACAATAGCAACATTAAAACAGTACGACCCTACGTACTTAAAATTCGATTAATAAACCAATCCAAACAGTAGTAGCAGCATGTGCAATTCACTTTATCCAATCAATAGTCAATATTCAATATGAACCATGTGTAATTAATCGACAAACGTCCCACTTTAAAAATTGCCAATCAGCACAATCAAATAAACAGTACGATTAATAATGCTTACCGATCATAAAACCTTCTTCACACTGCTTCACTTCGATAAATAAAAACCTTGAATAATCCTTAGATCGAGAGCCCCCCTCTCTGATACCACTTGATAGAACTTATGAACGCCATCACCAAATAAGTTCTCGGACCGTTTTGGACTCTAGGTTGTTTAGACCTTGATCTAGGATACATGATAATAATAAGTACAGCGGAATAACATAAAGAATATTATTATTATCACTAAGGTTCTTCGTCATCATCTCCTAACACTAACAATGCAAAACCTAGGCATCCGTTGTAGGAACTCGATGCCTAGAACACCAACTACACCATTTAGACGTCTACATCTTTACACACACACACTTTTCCTATGCCTCTAATCCTCTTTATATAATAGAGGATTAGGGTTACAAAGGATATATTCTATAAATATAAAAGATCTTCTACTTGTTTAAGAATTCTTCCTTTGTCATCTTTAGCCCTTCATCTTTCACATGTTTTGTCAATATCAACTCAACTATAATTCCCAACAATTTTTACGTTCTACTACACCGTTAGATTGAGGAATTCGAGGAGCCGAGAAATTATGTGTTATGCCATTAGCATCACAAAAAGCTCCAAATTGGGTTTCGTTATCAAATTCACGACCATGGTCGGTTTTAATTGACACAATGTTATTTCCTATTTGATTTTGAATTTTCTTGCTTAGAATTTTAAATTTATCAAATGCCTCGTTTTTATTTTTCAAAAACTTAGTCCAAGTATACCTAGAGTAATCATCGACTATTACCAAAGTATAGAAGTTTCCCCCATAACTTTGTATAGCGGATGGACCAAACAAATCCATATGCAACAATTCTAGACACCTAGATGTAGACACCATGTTTTTAGCCTTATGGCTATTATGAACTTGTTTCCCAATTTTGCAAGCATCACAAAAGTGTTGGTCGTATTTCAACTTGGGTAGGTTCCTAACGAGTTCCTTAGATGATAAGGATTGGATTAACCTCATATTGGCGTGACCTAAGCATCTATGCCATAGAGTTGAGTTTTCGTCCAAAGAAGTGAGGCAAAGTTTGTCTTTAGGTGTTTTGTCTAATTTCATAACGTAAACGTTATTCTTTAAAACACCTTTTTCCTACGGTTATGCCATCTTTAAGTATTTTACTTCCATTTTCACTGAAAATGACGTTATACTTTTTACGGCATAATTGACAAATACTAAGCAAGTTAAAACCTAAGTTATCTACATGAGCAACATCATCAATAGTGAGAGAGTCATGAGAGATTGTACCTTTTCCGATGATTTTACTTTTAAGCTTGCTACCGAATGTGACATTACCTCCTTCATACACTTGGTAGGTTGAGAAAAGGCTTTTGTTTCCCGTCATGTGTCTTGAACACCCACTATATTTAATCCACTCATCTGGTTCTAACCCAACTTTCAAGCACACCTAAGTTCTAGAAAAACTCAAGCGTTTGGTCCCCAATATCTCATGTGTCCATTTGGGTTAAACATAACATTATCATGGTTCATGTATGGAAATGGTGGACAAGTGTTCCATGGCATGTAGTTGGGACCTTGATAGTTTCTAGACATGTTTTGATTCCAACTATTTTGATAATCACGCTGTGAGTTGTGATTACTCTTTGGAAAGGGGTGTTTAGGAAAACTAGTTCTAGATCTCTGTTGAACTGTTTTAGTCCTAAACTCATTTTTAACTTGACCTTTTCCTATAGTAACTGCTGGTTTTTGCTTGTTAATAGTTGTACTAGTGCTAGGTTTTCTAGTGACCTTAACGAACTCAGTACGGTCAGAAGTACAAACCTTCTGTTCATCAACAGTACCCGCGAACCCTTTGGCCATAACTGGCGGAACCAAATTTTTGGATCCGCCAGATCCGTGGGTGTCTGACTTAGTTGGAACAGTTTCTTGTACTTTCACTGTTTGTTTCTGAAAGTCATTTAAGTTTCCTAGTTTCATAAAACCTAGTCCGGTTTTATCATGAGGCAACTTTTGAACTTTCATTAGATCATCTATACAACTAATGTTTTTATCAAACCTTTTAAACTTAGAGTTTTGTTTGATAAGCTCTTCCTATGTGATCTTAGGTATTTCTAACTCTAGTTTAAGTTCCTGACATGAGACACATGTTTCTTTAACACTTTTACCCTTTTCTAATCGTATCTCTTTTTCTTTTAACCAATAGACTTCGTTTTCTAAAAGTGTCGTTTTGGTTTTTAAGAACTTATTTTTGTTTATGATTTTTAGAGTAATATCACACAGTTTGTTATATTCTACTTCTAAGGTTTCATCATCAATAGAGGAGGACGAGTCAGAATGTACCTCTTCTGAGTCATGAGCCATGAGAGCAACTTCGTCGTTCTTAGGCTCGTCGTCATCACCTTCACTGTCACTCCAAGCTCCACTAACAAATGTTCTTTGAGGCTTGTTCTTTGGAGGCTTTGGACATTCTCCTATTAGATGACCGGAGTCCCCGCACCTAAAACACTTCCTATCTACTTTTCCTTTCCTATCATCACGGTCTTTCCGGAAGGATATTTTTTCTTCACGAGGTTGTCTTACGAACTTTCCTCGTCTCCTAAATAACTTCTTGAAATCGCTAACGGCCATGGCATACTCTTCGTCTTCGCTATCTGAGCTAGACTCTTCATCGTCACTTGACTCTACCCTAGCTTTTAAGGTAATGGACTTTAACTTCTCCATTTTGCCTTTGACAATCTCAGAATCTTTTTTCATGACCATCTCATGAACTTTGAGATTTCCTATGAGCTCGTCAAGTGGCATGCTTGAAAGATCCTTGGATTCTTCAATAGCCGTTACCTTCGCTCTCTACTTCGGATGAAGTGCTCTGAGAAATTTCCTGACAAAGTTCTTACTAGAAAAATAATCGTCAAGTGCTTTAAGAGAAGTAACAATAGTATTAAACCTAGCAAAAGCACTATCAATGGTCTCATCTTCAGAGATAAAAAATTGTTCATATTGTTGAACAAGAAGATCAATTTTGTTATCTTTTACTTGTGAGTTCCCTTGATGAGTGATAATTAATGATTGCCAAATATCTTTAGCGGTTTTACACATAAAGACTCTTTTGTATTCTTTCCTAGGTAAAGCATTATATAACATCATTTTAGCTTCATTGTTTTTGGCAATCAACTTCTTTTGCTCATCACTATGTTTAGTAAGAGAAGTACACTCATCCCGACCACCTGATATATCTTTAATTATAGGTTTATGGTCACCTTCTACAATGATGTACCATAGATCTATATCCTTTGACTTCACATAAGTTTCAAAGCGATTTTTCCAATAAATAAAACTATTTGCTTCAAATAGTGGTGGTCTTTGCATAGACTGCCCTTCTTTGTAGTTTTCAAAATCCATTGATCGTTTCAAGTTTTAAAATACAATATATTTGAAAATCTTGAGTAACGTAGCTCTGATGCCAATTGTGGAAAACTAGAAGGGGGGTTGAATAGTTTTTACCGTTTTAAACTTTTCTTCGCTTTGTATACTTAACGTGATTTCAAAGTAAAGCAAACAATCAAGCAATATATATAAAGCAAGTAAGGAAAGAAATGATCAAACCACACAACACGGATGTTTATAGTGGTTCGGCTACAAGGACTCTCTTCCTTGCCCTACTCCACTCCTCGAGCCTCTAACTCGAGAGTTTTTCTTCACTAAGAAACAAGCTCCCTTCTAGGCGGAGAAAACCTTTACACGTCGCTTACTCTTTATCCGGTACTAAGGTAAACACCGGGTTCTTTACAAGGGTACAACCACTCCCGTTGGTTCTTTAACTAAGGTACAACCACTCCCGTTGGTTCTTTAACAAGGGTACAACCACTCCCAAAACTGTATGTGTTTTGAGGACTAAAACACTAACCGATCACTACTGAATGAATGGTATAAACAATGATGTGTGAACACTAACAAATCACACAGTATCTAACTATCAAGACTTGCAACAGTGTGTTGAAGCTTGTATGCTTGATCTTCTTTGCTACAAAAGAGAGATCACTAAGAATGAAATGAATGAATGTAATGGGTTAGTAATGTACAAATGAATGAATATGTAATTTAAGCTATATGAGTGATGGTTGTCCTTGAATGATCAGCATGCTATTTATAGGCAAAACTGATCAGACAACTGGCGGATTTGGCGGACCCAAAATAAGGGTTCCGCCCTTGTACTGGTTTGGTTCCGCGGGAACATGCCAGCTAAGAGTTTTCCAAATCTTACCATATCTTGTCTAGTCTTGTCAAGATCTTACAAAGTCAACTCCTTTGCTTCAAGATCTTTTCAAAATATATTGTAAAGTCAACTAAGATTTCCTAATGAGGTATGCCATGATGTCATGTGTATTTCTATTTTTAAAAAATAAAAATAAACATGTAAATGTGTATATGTATGCAATGTGTAATTCCTAGTGATCATGTGATATGTAAATGAGTTTTAAAAAGCTTGTTACTAAAATGTAAAAGACTTTAACATATACTTATGCTTTGCTAAAGATAAACCTTATAATTGTCATTAACAAAATAAAGCAAAGATCGTAAAATATAAATAACATTTTTAGGACGATATTTGTATTAACAAATATAACTACGAACCAAGATCTAACTCAAATACCATTTAGACCACATGTTCTTCCCATGTATTAAAGCAATAACTCGACACCATTAACACCCTCTCGAACACACATGCAAAAACACCCTTTTCCCAGCTACTCGACACACACAAACACACCATTTTTCAGCCCACTCGACACTCATTTTATGCGACACCATAACCAACTAGACAAACCCTTTTCGAACCAACACACTTTACCATAATTCGACCCATGTTCTTATATTTCAAACCTTAAAGTCGACACTATAACCACACACACATGACTCCTTTTTCAGTCGATACGACACACCCAATCACACCATATCAACACATGAAATAACAAGCAAACAAGCCCTGGTTTCCATTCTATTCGACCTCATTAATTACATCTATACATGCATGCATTTTCCATTTCTTTATACGTATAACAACTAGGTTTCACATGCATAAACAGATTCAAACAAACAATCCATGCAATCTAATTCTAATAACCAAAACATTCCTATATCGACATATATATACTCCAACCATTCATGATTTTATGTGACCATATTCTATCTTTTATGTATGTAATAGACCAAGTTTCTCATGCATACAATAGATCCAAATCACATGCATACAATCTGATTTTATTAACCATTACAATCTACATATCGACCTACATATTTACTCCATGATTTCATGCAATAGTTTTCCAGCTTTTGGCTTGTATATTTGTGATCAGTTAACTGTTTCCAGACCAGATTCATATGCCTTTTATATACTGATTTGAATAGCACATAAAACCCAGCATCGACCTATATTTTTCATCATTTCATGTGATCGATTTCCCATTATTTTATGTGACTAGTAATCTTTCTTTCGAATCAATATTTTAGGTCGAGCATAGCCTGTTTTAGGTTACAAATCATGCGCATGTTATGAGTATAATATGTCGAGAGAACAATATCAAAATAGGCGATACCTTTGGTCGAAATGATGGACGAAACAAGAACAAAAGAATCCAGAACCCGAACCTAATATGAATCCCCTATTCGAACCCAATAGAACCACGATCCACCACCTTCTTGTTACCTTACTCGTACCACTTTTACACCCTTCGAATGGGATCAAACTATGCCGCCGACTTGTGTTTTGTTTAGGGCTTTTTTTTTTTTTTTTTTTTTTTTTTTTTTTTTTTTTTTTTTTTAATTGTGTTTTTGAAATGTGTATAATAGATTGATATAAAGGAGTGGATAAGGAGGGTTTGGCTGGAATTACGGCCGATCAATAGGGACTCTTAGAAGACCAAAATCTCAATTTCAAATTGCCAATGAATCTAGACATAATACAAGTTACATGTTGTGCACAATATTTTTAATAATTTGTCCTAAGTATGGACCTTTAGGCATGTGAAATTTTATTAGATACTTATGCATGTTTCGACTTAATATAGTTCTTAGGTTATAGTTTTAGGATCTTGTAAATTTTTAAGTTATAACTCTTAGTTACTTGGGTTGTATTCGGGTTCAAGGTTCAAGTTAGTAATGGATTTTAGAAACCAACTTTTTAGGTTATTATACCAACGTTCTTGCCCAAATTAAAACCCAAAATCAAAACACTTAATACAAAGTTCTTACTAGAATTGGACCCGAAATCTAAAGTTCACCACCTTTGAATTCGAATTTGAGTGTTGATTTTGATTTAGGGCTTTGTTTTGTTTTTGATTTAGGTTTTAGATTGAGTGTTTGATTTTGATTTAGGTTTTGTTTTAATTTTGATTCCGGGTCTTAGTTTAGGTGTGGATTTTGATTTAGAGTTTTGATTTCGGGTTTCTAATTTGAAGGGTGGTGGTGGCAGGTGAAGGGTGGTGGTGGCTGCTATGATGGTGGAAACAGGTGAAGGGTGGTGGTGGTGGTGGTGGTTGCTATGGTGGTGAAAGGGGTGAAGGTGAAGGGTCAATGTGAAAGTGATGTTTGGAAATGAGTTTTTTAAGTGTGAGGTGGATATATTTAGTGACATGGCACAAAAAACAATGTAAAATATATAGAATCACATGTAACCTTTGAAGGAGGTCAATCGATACAATCAAATTCAAAATTATGCTACATTAAAGAAGAAATAAAAGAAGGCTACATATAACTAAAAAAAGTGGTAAGTCAGATACATTTCCATACAATTAACACTTATAAAACACCATAAAACTATGAAAAATGTCGAAATGATTAAACCACGAGAGTCGAGATAATAAGGAGAGACGTGAGAGAGCGTGGAAGAATTGTTACACACTTTATTTAGAATGACATGATAAACTAGGGGTGAGCATCGGGCCGAAACCGACCCGTCCCGAAACCGATCCATCCCGAAACCAAAATCCTGGAAAACCCAAACCGAATCCCTAACCGAAATTACTCGGTTTTACTCGGTTCGGTTCGGGACGAGTCGGTTTTCTCGGTTTTGGTTGTGTTTTCTCGGTTTTCGGCCCCAACCGACCCGAACCGATCCATCCCGAAACTGAAATTCTGGAAAACCCAAACCGAGTATCGAACCGAGTATGTACGGTTCGGTTTCGGGACAGTCGGTATCGGTCGGTTTTACTCGGTTTTCAGGATTCGGTCGATTTTGATCAGCCCTATGATAAACACACAAACAGTTTAAGTTTTAACATCCATGGTTTTATTTAGAAAAGACAAACTCACGAATAAAATTGTAAAAATACGTAATGATAACGCTTTCAGTACCAACTAGTACTCGTAAATACTGAAAAGCTATTAACCGATTTAAACAAGACTAAATCAATCAAGTTGAAAAGTTGTTTCGATTTGATGAGTTTAACGAGGATCCTTATAATCTAGATTGTCGTATTAGTATGTATGAAAGCTGGCTTGTGTCGAAACCAAATAAAGAAACAAAAAGAAAATGGTAGGGGGATTTAGGTGTATAATTGGGGGTGGAGTCATGGCGAGTTATGATTGTGTAGGCTCGATACGGGTTTGTTATTAGGCAGCAATGTTGTAGATGAGAAATTATGATTAAGGTTAACTGAAGATGCATTCGAGGTCGGTTTATCATACAACAACAAAAAAAGAAAAAAAAATAATAAAAAAAAAAAAAAAAAAAAAAAAAAAAAAAAAATTGTTAGCTTAACAGAGTATTGCTAGCTTTTCATGAACTTTTTACACCATTTGCAAAAAATTGTATCGGGCTTTTCAATATTTCATGTTTATGATGACAAATTCTACATTATGGCTTTTCTATTAAGAACATCTTGAATGTATGTACTATTTTAGTGTAAAATACAAATATTTTTCAAAAAATAATGTTTGCCCTAAAAAGCTGCTATAATGCTTTCTCTTTTTTTTTTTGGAAGGCGACTTTCATTTTTTGGATTGGAGTCGCACCCGCCACATCGGCAGGCCCTCATCCACCACATACCCAGACTATGTTGTCTGAACCGGGCCCACGCTGGCGTAGTGGGAATTTTTAACGGCTTCCGCCCGGAAACCGTACCGCCTCCACACGAGTTTCCTCGCTGGAGTAACGGCCGGATGAAAACCGGGGGCGGCTCGGATAAGAACATGCGCAACATTGGCTTACAGGCTCTCCTCTTCATTGCCTAATACCAACAGAGATTTGTGGCCCTCATGTGAAGACTTCCCGGCAAGTCACCAAAACCAGTACTACTCTCACACGAGCACGCTTAACCGACTAAGCGGTTACCGCTAGACCACAAATCCGTTGATAAAAGCTGCTATAATGTGGATACTAAATTTCACAACAAAAAATTATTTTACACATTTTAATAATCAGATTCTATATATAAAGAAATAACATGCACCAACTGTTCTGAATCGACCACACTTAAGAAAGTTTTAAGGAGTCGACGCAATCAACCAAGCTGCTATAATGTGGATACTAAATTTCACAACAAAAAATTATTTTACACATTTTAATAATCAGATTCCATATATAAAGAAATAACATGCACCAACTGTTCTGAATCGACCACACTTAAGAAAGTTTTAAGAAGGAGTCGACGCAATCAACATATTTTAACTCGTATTTTGATTGGGAATAAATGATGCGAACTACTATAGCCACGGGGGGACAAGGGTGGCAGACCTTGTCTCCCCACTTTTTTGTCCCCTTTTTTTTCTGCACAGCACAGTTTTTGTCAGTTTCTGTTCCGTATTTTTGACAGTTTTAAGCGTTTGACATATTAAACTTTATATTTTCTGTTCCGCACTTTCAGGTTTATAGCTTTTTGATATAAACAAAATTATAAAAAAAAAAAAAAATCAAAAAAAAAAAAAAAAAAAAAAAAAAAAAAAAAAAAAAAAAGTAGCCCCCGTGGGGATAAAAAAGTAGCCCCCGTGCAACATATTTTAACTCACCCGTCTTTTGATTAGGAATAAATGATGCCAAATCCAAAAAGTACAAATGGTGCTCAACTTGAAGATAGACTAACGATTAGACACTTGTATGATACTCATATTACACAATACCAAAATGAAATTCCTAAAACGACATTAATGATAATGTTTGACGGACATCGGGGCCAAAATGGGCCCAAATGACCGCAAGATAGTACTTATTCTAAGGCTATGCATAGTCGTGACTCGGGTCATCTCCTGCTACATCAGTTTTCTTTCTCCGATTATCAGACACGACCAAATTGCCACAGTCGATGACTGATTTTTTTTTTTTTTTTTTTTTTTTTTTTTTTTTTTTTTTTTTTTAAATTCAAATATTTTAAACAACAAATTTAAAATTCATTAAAATTAAAAACAATACAATACTAAATTAAAAACTTAAACTAATAAAACTTAAACATTACAATATTTATTAAAAACTTAAACTAGTAATCTAAGTTGTAGCGTTCCTTGATTTGTGCCTTAAGCTGCAAAAGTTATTTTCATTGTCGTGCGAGCAAATTTGGGTCGATTGCTGAATTGTAGAAAATCAAGTCTTATTCCCGTTTTGTGGTGTTCAAGATTTTCACTTGCTGTCTTTGGAGGTTAATTTTCTCTTGTTTCGTTGCTAGCTTTTTTTCCTTCAACTTCAAGTACGACTCTTCCATGTCCTTATTTTTCCCGGTTTTGACGGCTTGAACTTGAAAAAAGTCTTGGCAATCGAATTTTTCCATGATGATGGTGGATCACGAGAGGAGGAAGATGATTTCTTCCTGGCTGCGTCACGACCTTGTTGTCGTGATTCTCTAGTCTCTTCCTCATCATCAGAATCATCCACGTCTTAAAAATTCAAGAGACCTTGTGTTGACCCCGAGGTAGTTGTAGAACCCTTTGTTTTCTTTCGACTATTCGATCTGAAAGCAGGCACCTCCTTCTTCTAAGCATCATGATGCCTCAAAATTTTCCAACAATCCTCCAAATTAAAATCATGACCGTAAATCACACGGTATTCTCTAAGAGCTTTTTCTTTATCGCCTGCATCATTCTCACCACTTCCTTGATTATCCTTGATATTATCCATAATAGCACAAAAATTCCCAACCCTATTATGAATCATATTCTTCTATTTGGTCGTGATTGAGTCGTACGTTCTTTGTGAACCAGTTTCCTTTTCAAAGTACTCTATCACCTACTCCTAAAAGCGGTGCTTGTTGATAGCGTTTCCTCTCTCGAAATTTTTCGAAATATAAACCCAAGCTCTACAAAGCGCTATATCTTCCGCCTTTGTCCATGGTTCGTTCTTTTTGGCTAGTTCGGGCTTTTTGCCTTTGTCCTTCGCCTTTGTAGCACGTCTTGAAGGCTTATTTGGTTTGAAGGGTGACGTCTCTTCGACATCGTCATCGTCTTCAACAGGCATGGAACCATGGTACGAACCGTGACCCGAACCTTACCCCATCGAAGCATCTTGATTCTTGACTCGGATAGTTTTGGGTCGAGTATTGTTGAGTCGGATAATATGCCATATAATCCTCCAAATCCATTTCAAGATTGGCACTACGAAGCGGGGAATAATCTTGATACGGTTGGGAAGACTGCGAGAATTCTATGTTAGGATGATACGACGACCCACTTGGTTCGGGGTGAAAATCCATATTAGGACGATTTGGTGAAACATATGGACGATTAACGTAAAACGGGTTTTGATTTTGATTCGGTTGTGGTAGTCGTGATAGATATTCAAAAGCGGATGGACGAAAGCAAATACCCCGATTTTGTGGTGGTGTTATGCCGGTTAATTCAAAGTTGTTTTCTGGCGAGAAATTCAAATTCGGGGCATTTTGGAGTAGTCGGGATCGTCGGTTTTTTTATGTGGGAGTATTTTTTTTTTACATGATTAATATGGATGAAAAGTTGTTTGAATTGTGTTTGAAATTGTGTGTTTAGAAATGTGTTTGAGGTTGGTATTTATAAGGTTGTAAAGTGTTAAAGTTTTTTTTAATTAATTAATTAATTAATTAATTTATTTATTTTTTTTAATATTCAAACGGTAAGATTTTTTGGAGTTTTGTGATGTGCAAACTCGGTCGTAATTTAGACCGATTATTTCAATTTTTGCACCTCGACCGATATTTGCTTCCATGCCCGCATAGGGCTCGACCGATTTCAATATCGGTCGACCAAGTTGCTTGACCGAGTTTTTTCGTTCCACTGCTACTAACGGCGTGTGAAGTTTTCCTAATTCTGGTTATGTAGTACACATGTAGCCTGTGGCCCCTATTGTTTACACCTTCTTATCCTTCACGTATGTTCGATAATTAAACCACGAGCTTCAATGTTTTTGGCAACTCATATTTTTTTTGGACATGTATACAAACTAAATGAAGTCATCCTTGGAAGGTAAACCTCAACCCCTTCATGATTTGGGTGAAACATGATTTTGACAGTTCCAGGGCTTTAATCCGGAGCTTCCTCTCTTTTATACGTCATTTAACTTTTACGTTTGTAACATTATCAATATACAATAGATAAATGTTAGCAAAAATCTCAAAGACCATGCAAAAAAACAAGTTATATCTTTTTTTGATAAAATATTATACCAACGAGTATTATAATTATAATATATATTGCCGACGGAGCTGAGAGAAAAAATTATGACATGGCATTATATATTAACCGTCAGATCAACCTAAGATTTAATCTGAGCTGTTTAAATTGTTGTTTGACTTTGACTAATTTATTCACAGGAAAATGTGGTATATGAGGGGCAAAATTCATTAAGATGATAATAACAAAAAACAACAAACTAATCCTATTTTCTTGGCTCTTCTAAATCCTCTTTTTTTATCCTCCTCGACACTACAAGGCTTCAATTGTTGTTACTGAAATAGATTATAGAATACCTAATCTACAAAACTATCAAGCAAAAGTTCTTATTGTATATATGCTTAATTATAAATATTGTCTTAAGTAGATCATTTACATCTTTCACACGACAACAACAAAACAAAACACGTGCTTTAATAATCAGATATAAATCTCTATATAAGTTTAATAAATTAATGAAGCTACTAATGATTTTACCTTGCTGTGAACTCATGGAGAAGCAAAATTGATTTACGTTGCTTTCAAACTTCAAGTTCTATGAGATATGGTTTCAAGTCTTTTATTCCGTTTGTATTACTCTTTTGCATAAGAAATTATGGAAACTTTGATTTATTTCTGTATATACTATGAGTTTTTTATGAATATTAGAGACTAATAGAAATGATAAATTTGGGTATATTAAACTTTGGGCATTTCAACGCCTGATATGACATGTTTACGTGTTTTAGAAATTAAATATTATAATTCAATAATTTATATTGTATTTTTCTTAAGTTGTGTGTTATTTTGTTTGGGTAACAATTATTTAGAGACCAAAAGAGTAGGTAAATATATTTTTTCTTCCTTTCAAAACGAATACCCGAGCAACGCACGGGTATTGCACTTGTTATTGTTGGTCGTGCTCTGCCACAACATTATGCAGCTAATTACCGTTAACACGACTTTGTGTTCATTAAAAACGAAAAAAGAAGATATTTCGAACAATTGTTTGTTATGATAATTAATTGTTGGTGTATAAAATCATTAGTATTTAAAGAGTATTTTTAAGTAACTTCATTATAATACAAGTAAGAAAAGTGTCAAATAAATCCTTGTATTCCAAATTATATTAAAAGTTGTATATGAATCTCAAATATTGCAATATTATATTTATTTGTTTGTATTATAGATATTTGATGATAAACTTTGTTTAAAATTACAAATATAATTTTGCTTGTGTCAAAACTATCTTTGTAATTTTCTTTTCTGCTTTTGAGTTATACATATTTCAAGTGTGTATAATGTATGATATATAATTGGGAAAATCATCTGAAAAGGCATCATACTTGCCACCTTATTCTTTTGTAAGCATCAAACTTTTTTTTTCTATAGTGGGCACATACTCCCTTAATCAGCACTATTGTAGCCATAAATCTGACGTGGCATGATTTAATCAAGAGTTAATTACATAAATTTACATAAATCGTCCCTGTGGCTCTAAACGATTACACCATTCGTCCTTTAATCAAACACATGTGTTATCTCTTTCTCACTTCACACACATAAACACTCTAGCAGATCCCAAACATACAAGATGGAGGGCATGGTAATTAAACTCTAGCAGATCCACAAGATCTCCCGCTGTAGCAGATCCCAAACATACATCGCCTTGATACGCGCAGATCCCAAACATACATCGCCTTGATACGCGCCATCATCTTTGGAGCAACAAACTCTAGCATATCCACAAGATCTCCCGCTGTATACACCTTATAGTCTGTTATCGCCTTGATACCACCAAGTCCCATATCATGGTACTCGGTCCACACATCACGACAGGTCTTATTCGCATGATTGTTACCCATTTGACTTTTTGCTAAATTATTTTGTTTAACCCATTTGACTTCTTCGATATAAAACTACACCCAAGTGACCAAAACTGACGCATTGATAAGTATAGCATACGAACCCGAATGTGCCTTCGAATCTTGAAACTGTATGGTGAGTCCAATGCTCTGGCAACCATTTTGCTAGCCCGAAATCGCAAATCTGCCCATTTTTCAAAACCCCTTTGTACACCTCTGCATAACCTCCTTTCCCAATCATATTTTCTGAATAAATTAGGGCAAATAATCAGATTTCTTAGATCAAATATTGGCTATTGCAACATGAAATCATAATCATAGACAATTTTCACCTAAAACAACAAATATTGGCTATTGCAACATGAAATCACATTTATCAATAAAAAAAGAACAACCTAAGACATTAAAAACTGATTATGATAATCACTTTCACAAGGTGTTATGGATAAGCTACTCTCAACTCTCAAGCTGATTATTTTATAGAATAATTATTTACCCAGAGTCAAATAGTCTCCATCCAAAAACTCATAACTGATATCAATATTTCACCTTAAAATAATAATGAGAAACAAATGTTTTTCACCCAAACACTCAAAACAAAAGTGAATCAGTCCCATTATCCCTCTCAGTTATCATTACCATGACAATATCACTAACCCGTATCTCTGATTCACTAGTCTGAGCATCATCGCTTCCCGACACAATAATCAATTTTTTTTATATTGGATGTGGATTTTTGAGTGTATTGATTTCATGAAGGCTGATGATAGTAGGGTTTTGGTGTGATAGATGTCCAGAGGGTTATGTTGTTGATGAGCTCTGCTGCCGCCGCCGGAGATACCATTGTGGTGTTGGTTTTTGTTTAGATCTCCCTTTTTTTGATTTGCTGATGATGGAGAGTAGATCATGTTTTTTGTTGTGGTTTTGATAGGATTTGATTTTTGATCAGTGTGGGTTTTTTTTTGGTTTATGAGTGATGATGTTTTGTTGTGTGGTGGGGTTAGCAGTTTTTCATCTTTTGATGATTGTGTGGGTTTTTTTTTTTTTTTTTTTTTTTTTTTTTTTTTTTTTTTTGTGAGTTAGTGAGTGCTTTGATCGGATCTATGGATGTTCTTAGATCCGGATCTGGATTAGTTTAAGTTATATCCACTAGGACGAAATGTGTAAATTATTAGAGTCAAAGGACCTTTTATGTAATTGATTAAAGGACGAATGGTGTAATCGTTTAGAGCCACAGGGACGATTTATGTAAATTTATGTAATTAACTCTTGATTAAATCATGCCACGTCAGATTTATGGCTACAATAGTGCTGATTAAGGGAGTATGTGCCCACTATAGGGAAAAAAAAGTTTGATGCTTACAAAAGAATAAGGTGGCAAGTATGATGTCTTTTCAGATGATTTGCCCTATATAATTTATCCTAACACCCCTCTACTTAAGATTTGTCTTAAATATACAAATGATTTTTAAATTTGGTGTAGAAGACAAAATTATAATATACAATATATATAAAGGGCAGTTTTTTTGCTACAGGAGAAAACAGTTGCATGAACAGTGTTTTTGTGAGTACCGCTTTTGAGTTATACTGTTCACTTTTTACTGTAGCATGTTACTGTAGCAAGTTACAGTAGTTTTTTACTTTTTTTTTTTTTTTTTTTTTTTTTTTTTTGAAAAAATAAAATTTTGAAAAAAAAAAGTAAAAAAAAAATAAAAAAAAGTTTTTGAAAAAATATTTTCAAAAAACTTTAAAATTAATTTTTCTAAAAAAATTAATTTCGAAAAAAAATTAATTGAAAAAAAATAATTTTTCTAAAAGAATTAATTTCGAAAAGAAAATTTAATTTCGAAAAAAAATTAATTTTTCTAAAATACAATAAATTTTGTAAGAAAAGATAATTTTTCTTAAAAAATTAATTTCGAAAAAAAAAAATTCTAATAAATTTTTTTTGTAATAACAGAAAAAAAAAATCTTTTTTCAAATTTTTTTTTTTCGAAAATCTTTTTTCTAAAATTTTTTTCGAAAAAAATAAAATTTTGAAAAATAAAGTTTTTGAAAATATATTTTCAAAAAAAAAATAATAAAAAAAAAACATTTTAAAAAAACTTTAAGAAAAAAAAATTATAAAAAAAAAATTCGAAAAAAAATTATAGAAAAAAAAAATATTCAAAAAAAAATATATATATTTTTTTAAATTTCAAGAACCTAACATGTAATGATTATATGAATTCAATAACCAACCACATCGTACAACAAAAAACAACTATCTAAACACCCCGCCGCAAAACATAATTAAAAATAGAAATAACAAAAAAATTAAAAAAAAAAAAAAAAAAAAAAAAAAAAAAAATATCTACCAAATACATCACGAAATAATTGTGAACCTACAAAACGTAAAACACACATCGTACAACAAAAAACAACTATCTGAACAACCCGCTGCATCGCGCGGGCTTCCATGCTCGTTTAATAATATAACGAGGTTTAAAACTCTGATGAATAGTAAAAAAAGGGTTGGTTAAGGTATATTTTGATAATATCAAATTATCAATACATAACCATGTCTATTTTCTCTAGCACAATTAACAATGAAATTTGATTTAAAATGGTTTTATATTAACAAGATAGATATCAAATGTATCTTTACCCAGCGGTATATGAGTAGCACAACAACCTAGATGTTGTTGAGAAAAAAAAAAACGCTAATGCGCTTTTTATTTATTTATATACGATACCTTCTTAGAAACATGAGAGATATAATTTGTTATATATGTAGTGGAGTCGCTTTATTTTGCTTATCAATATTCTTCTACTTACCAAGGGTCGGATCTCCACCATCAGATAAAAAAAAACAATTTTTAATAATAAAAAACACGGAGGGACCACTTTTGTAAATAACGAATTCTCACCCCACCCCCACGTTACCCCATTTCACTATCTCACTTTCTCACTTCCTCTCTCTATTCAAAATCCCACACACAGAAAAACACACCTAACTCAATTTCTCTCTCTAACAAACTTCAATAACTACAAAAAAAATCATAAAACCATTTTTAATCGTTAAAATCAAATAAAACACACAAAAATGGAACAATCGGCGCATATAGAACCAGATCTGGGAAAAAAAACGAATCAAAATGAACTAAATCAAACTCAAGATGATCGTATGGTGCTTCCAATTCTTTATTTAGTTGTTATTTGATTATTTTTGTAATTTTGTTCTTATTAATGGATTTTATTTATGTTTTTGTTGTTATTTATAAAGATTTTTGTGTTTTTTGTTGATTTTTAGTTGTTTATTGATAGATTTATGTGATGATTGTGATGATTTTGTTCTTGTTTCTGGATTTTATTTGTGTTTTGGAAGACATTTCTGAGAATTTTTATGAAGATTTTTGTGTTTTTGTGATAATATAAGATATTAAATGTTAGATTTAATTGAAAACAAGAGATATTATGATCTTTGTGTTAGATTTGTGGTGGATTTGTGTGTTTAATGGATACATTATGCATGTTTCAATAGGTTTTACAGCAAGATTTGAAAATATCTATGGTTGAATCGGCAAACTGAAGAAGCTATGATTAAACAAAGCACAACATCTTCATAAACAAAGTGAAGAAGCTCAAACACCTGTTATATCACCTGTCATATCACACGTGATATCACCTGTCATATCACACGTGATATCACCTGTGATATCACACGTGATTCAACAAATAGAAGAAGCCGACACATCTATGATGTCACCTGTGATATCAAAGTCTCCTCCAAAAAGTTGAACAGCATGAGAATGAGATACACTACAAATTAACAATAAAAGTGTGGTAGTTAGTAGTTATTGAGGGATTTTTTTTGATAATGTGATGAATGTTGTGATAATATGAGAAATCACAAGAGATATTGAGCTTGTAGCATGCTTCTGTTAGATTTGTAATGCATTTATTTTCTTAATTGATAGAGTGTGCATGTTTCGATAGGTTTAACACCGTATTCAACACAAAATATGTATTTATTAGGTCCCGAGCCACATTACATGGTGCCCGAGTTTGTACTACTTTTGGGAATGGCTAAGTAACTTGTAGGATTATTTGTATGTAAACTAACAATATCACATGTGATATTACTCTTAGCTAACTAAACATTTTGTTTTACATTAAAATGTTTCATATCACAAGAGATATAACACTGTCAATTCCATATACCAAATATGTATAAAAACAAGAAACAAAACTAATAAAATAAAAAAGTTGACATATTTTAAAAATCAAAGAAAGTGTTGCGTCAAATTTAACAGAATATCATAAGTGATATAAACATCAAAATCAAACCCAAGTGTTGTATCATTTTTAACAGAATATCACAATTGATATAAACATCAAAATCAAATCCAAGTGTTGCATCATTTTTAACAGAATATCACAAGTGATACCAGATACAAGAACTGTATGAATCACAAAAATCATCATAAAAAATAATTCCAAACTATTGATCATAAGCTTTTTCTTTTTTTCTAAAAATATTGAAAAGCTATGAATCACAAGTGATACATCAAACAAAAGAAATTAAAAAAACAAGGTAATATTAGACTTTGACTGCAGCAGATCCACCTTCAACGGAGCCGCCTCTAGGAACACCGTCTGCGAGCCCACCGTCTCCAGGGGTCACCCCCCTCCCCCGGGGCAATGCCTAGAGAATACTGACGCACTAGCAGAAAGTCTAGGAACCCAAAAAATTTATCCTCTAGGAGTGTCAATAAATTCATGATGATTAAACGACTTAGGTGTTTTCATACTATTAGAAGCTATAAACAAAGGTAAACACACAGTAAATAGGTATCATCACAATATTAAAAAAAAAAAAAAAAAAAAAAAAAGAAAAAAAAAGCTTTAACTATGATTATAAAACAATAACAATGAAATATCACAAGTGATACTATACATGACATATAATAAAGTTTAACCAGTAAATAGGGATGGCAACAGGTTGGATTCGGGGCGGGTTTTAGTGTACCCGTACTCGCACCCGTTTATAATATCCAAACCCGTACCCGCCCCATTACCCGCCGGATACCTGATTAATATTATCCATCGGTTTTTCGGGTTTTCCCGCGGGTATCGGTTATCCCCAATTGAATATTATATGGACAAAATGGCGGTATTAAGATGAAGTCACACTAAAATCCATCGACAAAACAGAGGAAAACACCCTAATATATTCAAATTTTTTAAAAGTTAAAGAAAATGAATATCGTATAAAACGATTTAACGCTTTTGAATAATTCATGTACAAAATAAATGGTGTTATGTAATAGAGATACTTATATAAAAAAATATAATGGAAGAAATTGCATATAATGTATATATATTCTTGTTAGTGATAATATTACGATATTTAAACTAAACGATTTTTTCGGTTTTAATAATCACAAACATGTAACTTGTAATACATAACGTAAAATGCGCAAGTTACTTGTAAACACAAATTCATCAATGCATACTTCATCAACACCTCCCGACATCTCAAGTATGCTTCAACGAAGTCGTAGATTTCCATTCCGACATAAATCACTCAAGGTATGGACAAACAAATCTACTACTTGACAAATGATCAAAGGATTATATTTTTCTAAACTTCACATTTTTAATGTGACAAAACATTTTTTTCAAAAATATATTTTACAAATTATTTTTGAATTAAAAAGAAATGTTTTATTTTGAAAAATAAATTTGAAAACTCCCAACAGCCATTTTTCCCCCCAAAACAGCTCCAACTTCCCCAAATAAACCTTCCCCACTAAAGACAAAAAAGGGAGCGTCCAACGGCACCTTTAAGTATGGACGGCTCCACTAAATTTAGTGGAGCCGTCGGGTATTTAGTGGAGCCGTGGGTCTGTAACGGTCAGATTTTCCCTTGCCTATAAATAGTGGACCATTCCACACTTCCAACTTGATTTTTCCAGTCCTTTTTCTCTGGTCTTATCCCTCACTTACATAACTTTCTTTGATCATTTGGAGAGTCTTAGGTTGTTTAAGAGTGATCCAATCATCCACTCAAGTGATCCTCTTCATTCCTCTTGATTAGCAAGAGAAGAACACAAAGTATCCTAGATACAAAGTGTTGTCATCCCTCTTGATTAGCAAGAGAAGAACACAAAGTATCCTAGATACAAAGTGTTGTCATCCCTCTTGATTAGCAAGAGAAGAACACAAAGTATCCAAGTAGATACAAAGTGTTGTCATCCCTCTTGATTAGCAAGAGAAGAACACAAAGTATCCAAGTAGATACAAAGTGTTGGAGTTGTTAGGTCTTGTAACATTTGTTACACTCTTGATTGTATCATAGCATACATCAAGATTATTTTTCTTTTGTGAGAGAGAGTGAGTCAAGATCATTGTGATCTTAAGAGATAGTGAAGATCTCTTGAAGCCATTGGGCTTGTGTGATTGATCATGTGGATCAAGGTATAGATCGGGTAGATCGTGGTAGATTGGTGCTAGCTAAGATTAGCACTCGACATCTAGCTTAGTGTCGGAAATAGGATAAGCGACGTGTAAGGTGTAGATCGGGTAGATCGTGGTAGATTGGTGCTAGCTAAGATTAGCACTCGACATCTAGCTTAGTGTCGGAAAACATGTTAAGCGACGTGTACGGTTTTCTCCGCCTAAAGGGAGTTTGTTGATTAGTGAAGTAACTCTCGAGTTGGGTACTCGGGGAGTGGAGTAGGGCGAAGAGGAGCTTCGTGACCGAACCACTATAAATCACCGTGTCCGGTTTGCGCCTTCTAACTTATCTCTTTACTTTCATTTCATTCGTTATCGCTTTATATTTATATTTGCATAGCGTATATGTTTGTGTGGTTAGTTGCTTATGTCATGATTGATTATGTATGCTCTATGGTTTGATTGTGCATATGTTGTAGTTTACTATAGTCATCTCTAGATGCTATAAACTCATAGTTGACACTTTTCATATTACGTCACACTCGATCGGGTGTTTGATACAAAAAGTTTTTAAGTTTTTAAATGGAAACGTATTCACCCCCCCCCCCTCTACGGTTTCCACAATTGGTACCAGAGCCACGTCGCTCAAATTTTTAAAACAAATGGTTTTCAAAATTGAGTACGATCCATGTATCAAATTACCTATGAATGTGATGAAATATGATAAGTAATTAGTTGTCTAATACTTACAAGTTTTGTTGTTAAGTATACTTTGTCATACTAGCTTGAAGGTTTTCTTAAACCTCTAAAAGAATAGTGTTTTTTAGTGTCCGGTCATGTTTTCAGAACGAGTCATTAAGTCATGCAGTTCTGAATCAGAAAACAGACCACGGTACCACTAAATATTGTACGGTACCGTTATATTTAATGGTACCATGGGTTATTTAACGGTGCCGTGCATCTGATTGTCTGTTTTTCATTTTTGGTTCATTTTCAAAAATCCATATAAAATCAACCATGAGTCTGTACGAGTCGTGTCGCCCATCATTTTAAACGATGTTGAGTCTACTTTCATTTGAGAAACATTTTTATGAATTCGTTCTAAATGAAAGTATGTTAAAGTCCTTGATTTTCAACTAAAGGTCTTCTGGTCATGCAGTTTGCGTAAATTTTTGGTCAAACTGAAAAAGGGCGATTCAACATTTAAACCTTGACGTGTTTTCAAAGTGTCTTAGCAAAAATCTTTGAAATGGGGAGGAAATCAATTCGTTTTCAAATAAAATCAAGCTTAGTATACATTGTTATACATAATACACAAAATGACGATAAGTATTTTTGTGTGTTAAGCTAAATTGCTATTTGCTTACTATAGTTTTTCGGTTTATGCATTTCTAAGGCTCATGCTAAATCACTTGCACTATATTAAGTAATTAGTTTGCATTGCATATAGGCATCAACCATTTGTCTTGCATTTGTTGCAAGCTCTTAAATCGGTTTAGTAACTTTCTTAGGAATAGAAACTAAGTTGGTAGATCATGTGTGTAGAAAGATATTGTCTTACACAATTATTTTTCCAAAGGTTTAAGTGTAAAAAGTATATCACCCCAAAACACTTAACACTTTCATAAAATCCGTAACATGATCTTTAAAACATTACATCATTTTGTCTTGTTTGACCATGGGTTGTCTAAACAAGATAAAAGGTCAATCTAATACATTAGTACTTAAGTAAAGGAAAATGTATTAAACTTGAATTGATCTAACACACATACAAAATGTTTTAGACATTTAGTATTTTACGTATGTTGTATAAAAATAGTTAAGATAATTATTTTTATACTAATGAGGTGTCGAAAAACTAAAAGTATTATGCTTAATAATATAAATAGTTTTTCTCAAATAAAAGTAAATGACAATATCAAAGTAGTAACTTAATATGTCATTAACCTCACACATACAACTAGTATTAGAATAAATGGAACACACTCCTTAAATTTTTATTTTCTTTTTAAAAAGGAGTGATTGTGAGGGTCAAGAAAGATCTCGAGTACATATCAATTCATTATTCAAATTATGATTGATATCATCATCGAATCTAATTGACAAGTTTTCGAGTGTGGACATGAAATTGGAGTCATTATTTGTTTAGCTTCAAGATAACATCAAAACATGATGAAACATATTATCTTGAATCTACATACTCAATCACACTCGATTGTTATGAAAATAATGACGTCTTCTCAAGACGAAAATAATATGCATCGGATCATAACTCACACTTGTGTTGAAGATGCCATGTTAAGTCTTCTTGTCCAAAGGTTGTATTCCAAACTTTAAACTAACATGTTTAAAAGATACATAAAATACACAACCAAGTAGGATTGACAACTTGGATGTTTCATCCGAAATATACAAGTAATTTACATTGCAATGCAATTAGTAAATGTGTCATTTCCGAAAAACCAAACAAGAGCAAACAAACAACATATGTAAACTTTGCTCATGAACAACTCAACACTCAAAGTCACATGTCTAGTAAAAGTGTCATACATAATATATGTAAGTCATCAATCTTTGAGAATATCACATGTATTTCTCTTATCAAAAGATTGACAAAGGATAACCTATATCCTATGCATTTTATTTTCTTTGTGACATGAATGGTTATGTTACAAGAGAATACATTGCATCCTGTTAACAAATATAGGATATTAGAGTTGAATAATAACCTAATATGACATGTGTCATTTCATAAACAAGTAAAATTGGTCATACACTAAAATACTTGTTTCACAAAGCATTCTTAAGAGTGATAAGTTTCCTCTTAGAAAAGCATACTTGTTGAAATAAATAGTATGTCTCATTTTAAATAAAACACTCACAAAATCTATTGAGGTAAGTAACCTCTACTAGATTCTTTCCTCAAGTTATGCAAAGGAGCATTCTTGAAACACACACAATGTAGTAGGTTCTACATTGTATCACATTAGAGTGTCTCTTGGTTCTAGGAAACCAAATCATGTTAAAATAACATGTAACAACTCAACAAACAAAGATGTTGTCCAAGAGATCATAAAATACACCATCACCATCAAACAACCTTTAAATCTCAAACACGAAATTAAAACATCTCGCTTGCCTTTGTTAGGAGTTGTGTAAGACATGTCATTTTCTTAACCGACTTTCAAAGTATGGTTAATTGAGTCATATTAGGCCATGTATAGCAAAACAAGATAAAATCACATTTGCTATACTTCGATAGGCAAATATAGGAATTTAAATTCTTCTAACATGAGAATGACTACTGGAGAACCTATCGCACTAGAAATTCAATTTGACCTAACGGTTGGATTGCTTCCAGGAGAGAAGTTGGGTTCGTGTATAACCCGTAAAAATGGTCGTGTTTAGCCTTAATTGAGCACCACTAGTGATAGTCTCATACTCATTCTCTAACTTGAAAAACTTTCATTCCTACATTTGACTAGAGATAGTTTACATCGGTGAACTTTATCTCCCATTAGGATGTCATCATGAACAAGTAGTAATTAGGATCTGCCTTAGCAAACCTAGATTGCTTGCATCCTACATACGTGTTTCAAAATGATAACATGTTCTCGTAAGATATGGCTAAATGTCTTCATGATCTTAAATGCTAAATGATTATCATGTTCTACATGATGCTTGCATTTATTCCTTATGTGCATTTTACATGATTTACTTGTAAAGTTTGCACCCACACTATGTCCTTTTGACACATTAGGAATTAGGTATGCCCATCACTATGAACCCTTAGAAGTCATAGAGCCATACACTAGTGTCAAAACCCATAGGTCAAAGTAGTCGCGAAGTTACCCTAATTCCCAGTCATCACTTCGCCTTCTTCCAAGTAATACACCCTTTTGTCATGGGAAGGTTAGGAACAAACCTAGTAGAACTCGGAGTAGGGTTGACAACTTAAATATTTCATCCGAAATATTCAAGTAAATTTAACTTGCGATCGCAATTGTTAAATGTCATATCCGAAACATCACATTCAAGCCTTTTAACAATGTATGTTAAAACGCTCATCCAAAAGCTAAAAGCTTACGTCTACCCTCGGGTGACAAAGGACTCACGAGTTACTATATAAGTGATTAGTAGTTCCTTTCATCCTCGTGTGTATATACACATCTTTAGATCCCAAACCTTGCTGCGAATCAGCACCATAGGCCTAGCTTTACGTCTTTCAAAACACCGTGAAACACTCGCGTGCGAAGCACCTCGAAATCCGTAAATCAACCAATCCTCTCAACCGAGAATCCCTTAACCGTCTCCGTCTAGGTCTAGGAATGATGGAACTTATTCCATAAATCTTATGACTCTTTAAATATTTCACTGGAAATATTGAGTCATTCTTCACATCACTTTAATGACTACCTAAATATTTCTTCGGAAATATGAACGTCATCTCTCACGTCTCGTCATATGACTTCTTAAGTCATTCCTATCATCCCGCTCATGACTATTTCAATATTTCTATGGAAATGTTAAAGTCATCCCTCGCGTCATACCTTATAACCTTTCATCCCCTTTATGACCTCTCAAAAGTTTCGCGGGAAACATTGAAGTCA
This sequence comes from Artemisia tridentata subsp. tridentata, assembly GCA_021014915.2. Classification (NCBI taxonomy): domain Eukaryota; kingdom Viridiplantae; phylum Streptophyta; class Magnoliopsida; order Asterales; family Asteraceae; genus Artemisia; species Artemisia tridentata. The sequence goes on from CP139506.1 coordinate 308,024,511, forward strand.
TTTCTCTACTAATCACCCATGACTTTTTAAGTCATCTTTCTCATTCGTCTCATGACTTTTAGAATTTTCTCTAAGAAATTCTAAGTCATTCCCTTTCGACTTGTCACATGACTGTTTGAATATTTCACGGGAAATATTAAGTCATTCCTTGCGTTTCGTATTCCGACTAATTAAATATTTCATGGGAAATATTATAGTCATCCTCCAAAACACTACTTATAACTTCTATTTATTTCACGGGAAATATTAGAAGTCAACCCTCATCCAATGACAACTTAGTCAATTTCCTTGGAAACACTAAGGTCATTTCATGTCATCTCTCCTAGTCGTTTTCATCAAAAAGTTTATTAGGTATAAACTTTTTCCTCGTGTCAAAAAGTCTTACTAAATAAGTAAGATTAATCAGCCAAAAGTCAAAACAGAAGAAAAATGGCTCAATCAGACACACGGCTCCATTAAAGAGACACGGCTCCACTAATGTTTAGTGGAACCGTGGAGCCGTGCATCTGAAAAACGCGCCTATTCACTTTTCTTCTGCACAGCTTTTTTTTCAAACAAACCCAAAACCATTTCCTCTTGCCATGAAAACCCACTCATATAGTCTTTCACCAAACACCCTCAAGAACACACAAATGTGGTTCTTATTCTCTAGGAAACTTCCCTTTAGCTGCCCAGAACTAGGCTACACAGGAAAATTCGTGACTTCCAGGTCACGGTACCGTTAAATAGGCCACGGTACCGTTAAATTTAACGGTACCGTGTGGTATTTAGTGGTACCGTATCTATGTTTGACGAATTTTCACTGTTTCCTTTAGATCCCTACATTCCTAACCTCAAACCTGCAAAATTTTGCAAACTTACATACACCCTAGGATTCCCTCACTACACCATAGAACTCTAACACCAACTTTAGTTCGAATCCCACAACTCTTGCCTATATAAGGCCTCACCATTGCAAGCTTATCTTGCATCTCACCTTCAAACCTCACATTAACATCATCATCACACTCAACCCTTTTAGCTACACTTCACTCTTGACAGTGATAATTAGTCTAAGAACCTTCAACCCATAGAACATCACACTCAAACCTTATAACCTTCAACTTATCACACTCAAACCTGACAACTACTCGTCACTTTGGATAAGTGATAGTTAGTTCAACAACCTTCAACCCTCACAAACACATGAAACCCTTCATGCACCAAATTATCTCTAACACACAACTAGGATCATCCAACCTAGAAACCTAGAACCTCGTTACCTTAACCCCGTTAGAGATATCCACCAACAATCCTGTTAGAATCACATACACCTTTTTCTTTTTCCCTTTTGAATTATATCATGCATCTCATTGTCAGTGCAAACGATATATTAACCTAAACCATCCTTTCCCACCTTTCCTCAAAGGGCAAAACCAACACCTCCAACCACATCATCATCATCCTACACCTTTAGGATTCCTACACCCTTACCTCCACCAAGTCCACCACAACCTTTAGCCATCACACTAACCCTATCACCATCAAACCTCTTTGGACTTGGCACCAACACATCATCCTTATCACTATCACCTTCACCACAACCACTAATGGGTCATTCCATTATTTATCCCCTACAACCACATAACCCAAGTTGTCCTTGTTGTCACCACAACCAACACTCTCCCACCTTATGGAATTATTTAAGTATAACCTCTATCGAGTCTACTTTATGGCACGACTTGTCATAATAGTAATCATTTAGAGTATGTCTTATTAACAAACTATCCTTAACATCAATCATCTTAGGTAGATGATTATGTTGTTCAAAAGGTTTGTTAGAACTTTCCTTCCCAATGACAACTTGGAAGAAGTCATTTAGTGCGTCAGTCAATGAACGAATCTTGTTCTTGATTAGTGTGATTGAGTGAACAATTACACCTTAGGTTTTCGGTCGATTTGTGACACTTATGTGTTAACATAGTTCAACCCATGCATGTCTTGCTATGTGTATTCTATCCATATAATGTTGCTCCTATAATGTTATATATTATGTTGCACGAAGCTAACCCTTGATGTAGGAAAAGCCTTTGTAAGAATTTGATCCATGGATCCGCTAGATACTAAGGTAAATAAACAAGGGGTTTAAGTCACCATAGGGGAGCATTGAGCCAGGGAGAGCTCGGGAGTATTTGAATACATAGTATGGAGTCGTCTTCACAAGTGTTGATAGAAGGCTTCACTAGGATGATGTAAACTCGCCTTTCTAGGAAGAAAGGAATGTAGTTCAATAAGGGGGAGTAGGGAATGAATTCAAGGGAGCGCTCGAGGCAACTACCTTTTTGATTCGACAAAAGGGGGAGAAGGGGAGTGTAAACAGGTAACTTTTATATTTTACTATGTGTTACGGTTTACATATTTGTCATCATCAAAAAGGGGGAGATTGTTAGTGCAAATATTACGATATTTAAACTAAACGGTTTCTTCGGTTTTAATGATGACAAACATGTAACTTGTAATGCATAACGTAAAATGTAAAAGTTACTTGTAAACACAAATCATCAATGCATACTTCATCAACACCTCTCGACGTCTCAAGTATGCTTCAACGAAGTCGTAGATTTCCATCCCGACATAAATCACTCAAGGTATGGACAAACAAATCTACTACTTGACAAATGATCAAAGGATTATATTTTTCTAAACTTCACATTTTTAATGTGACAAAACATTTTTTTCAAAAATATATTTTACAAATTATTTTTGAATTAAAAAGAAATGTTTTATTTTGAAAAATAAATTTGAAAACTCCCAACAGCCATTTTTCCCCCCCAAAACAGCTCCAACTTCCCCAAATAAACCTTCCCCACTAAAGACAAAAAAGGGAGCGTCCAACGGCACCTTTAAGTATGGACGGCTCCACTAAATTTAGTGGAGCCGTCGGGTATTTAGTGGAGCCGTGGGTCTGTAACGGTCAGATTTTCCCTTGCCTATAAATAGTGGACCATTCCACACTTCCAACTTGATTTTTCCAGTCCTTTTTCTCTGGTCTTATCCCTCTTCACTTAGATAACTTTCTTTGATCATTTGGAGAGTCTTAGGTTGTTTATGTAACACCCCGTGCCCGCTTATACTAAAAACTTTGACTTTTACGCGGAAACGACTCACCTTTACGGACATCTGCTTACTCTTTTAACCACTGACAAAAATCTATAAACTTTCAGACCTTGAGACTATTTTTAAATGAAAGTAGACTCAAATAGCTTCAAAACGATAGGTCATACGACCCATTTCGACTTACGGATTAAAAGATATGATTTTTCGAAAACTGCCCAACAAACTGTGACGCCGTCAAGAAAATGGTGACGCCGTCAAACCTTGACGGGCCAGAAGATTTTTGGACGATTAAAAGGGGACGCTGTCAAGAAGGCCATCAAGAACAAAAACTGCAATTTCACCACTAAAAACCCATTTTGACCCATTTCATGACATATGCCACATAGGACTTCCGCAACACCTCAAACTTAACCAAAATCATTCATTTAACATATCAAACATGTTCCATTAACATTTGACCCGTTCACTACCCAAAATGGGTATATTTACAACTAAACCAAACGCCCCTTTAACTTGAACCATAAATACATAAAACATGCTTAGACCCACCAAATGACTTCCAATTCATTACAAAACACTTGACATACAATCTAACACTTGTTTACTCATCTCAAAGCATTACTTGACTCGCGGGGGTACAAACTTATACACGAGAGCTCGGTATCTACCTAAGCTCTATATTCTTACCAAATCTACCCATTTGCATAACCATGCCTTAACCAACACATCCAAGCCTCATCTCACATATCCAAGCCAACCTTAAGAACATGCCAACCTACAAAACGGTTAGACAACTAAACCGTAAGCGATAACGCTTAGTAAGTAAAACGACTATAACATAAATCATACTTCAATCCACATGATGCATCATATATATAAAACACTTACTTGACGGGCTTACAACCCAAAACTCATCTAGCACATAACATCATCATATTCCATAGCATCATCTCATCACATAAGCCATAAACATGGCATCACATAAGCATATCCAAGCTCATCTTCTCAACATAAACATACATAACACATAATGAAGAAATCCATATAACATATGCTATCATCATTTTACTTACCTCAATCCAAGCTATAACATAACAAGAATATCATCATCAACATCATGATCCATCATCATCATCACCATCCTTGACAAATTATCAAAACCTAATAACATAGCAATAAAACACATAACAAGGGTTATCAAAACCCAACAAAACATAATCATCTTGCTAACCAAATCATCATATGATCATACCCACATCATATGATGATTTCCCACTTTCTTCTCATCTAAAACTTTACTAAATAAGGCACTAGATTACTTACTTGAAGGGGAATCATAGCTAGGAAGGACCATAACCATGGACCTTCATCTATTCTCATCATCTAGCTTCTTCTTCTCCTTTCCTTTTCTCTAAGAAAACCGGCCTTCTCATAGGCTCAAGAATAATATGGAAATGTCTAGATTTTGCTAGATATAATAGTTAGGTAAAAGTTTGGGTTAATGGCAATAATAGCCCCTCAAGTTCCCTTCCTTCTAATTTGGCCACAACTAACTTATAACATACTTTCCACAATGGCAACTTTGGCCCCTTAAACTACTCATCATATTTAACATAACCACTTTAGTCATATTTTGACTATCGGGTTTGACTAAAAACGCAACAATTGATGACTGGCCAATCACATAAAGCCATAATCTATTTTCATCTAGGGTGGGGTCCCAACACCCGGGAAACGGGTCTAACACAAGTACTGGGAACTTGGCGTTTAAGAGTGATCCAATCATCCACTCAAGTGATCCTCTTCATTCCTCTTGATTAGCAAGAGAAGAACACAAAGTATCCTAGATACAAAGTGTTGTCGTCCCTCTTGATTAGCAAGAGAAGAACACAAGGTATCCTAGATACAAAGCGTTGTCATCCCTCTTGATTAACAAGAGAAGAACACAAAGTATCCAAGTAGATACAAAGTGTTGTCATCCCTCTTGATTAGCAAGAGAAGAACACAAAGTATCCAAGTAGATACAAAGTGTTGGAGTTGTTAGGTCTTGTAACATTTGTTACACTCTTGATTGTATCATAGCATACATCAAGATTATTTTTCTTTTGTGAGAGAGAGTGAGTCAAGATCATTGTGATTTAAGAGATAGTGAAGATCTCTTGAAGCCATTGGGCTTGTGTGATTGATCATGTGGATCAAGGTATAGATCGGGTAGATCGTGGTAGATTGGTGCTAGCTAAGATTAGCATTCGACATCTAGCTTAGTGTCGGAAATAGGATAAGCGACGTATAAGGTGTAGATCGGGTAGATCGTGGTAGATTGGTGCTAGCTAAGATTAGCACTCGACATCTAGCTTAGTGTCGGAAAACAAGTTAAGCGACGTGTACGGTTTTTCTCGCCTAAAGGGAGTTTGTTGATTAGTGAAGTAACTCTCGAGTTGGGTACTCGGGGAGTGGAGTAGGGCGAAGAGGAGCTTCGTGACCGAACCACTATAAATCACCGTGTCCGGTTTGCGCCTTCTAACTTATCTCTTTACTTTCATTTCATTCGTTATCGCTTTATATTTATATTTGCATAGCGTATATGTTTGTGTGGTTAGTTGCTTATGTCATGATTGATTATGTATGCTCTATGGTTTGATTGTGCATATGTTGTAGTTTACTATAGTCGTCTCTAGATGCTATAAACTCATAGTTGACACTTTTCATATTACGTCACACTCGATCGGGTGTTTGATACAAAAAGTTTTTAAGTTTTTAAATGGAAACGTATTCACCCCCCCCCCTCTACGGTTTCCACATATATTCTTGTTAATTATAATATCAATAAGCCGGGTATAGATTCGGGTAAACGGATACGGATATGGATACGGGTACGGGTAATCGGGCGGGTATTACTAGAACCCGTCACCGAACCCGTACCCGACTAAAATTTTTTATCAATACCCAAACCCGTATCCAAACCCGCCAACCCGCCCCGAACCCGACCCAACCGGTTTAGGTTTCGGTTTTCCCTGTCGGTTTCGGGTGCTTTTGCCATCCCTACCAGTAAACATCAAAACCTATAAAAAAACAGAATATCACAAGTGATACTACAAATATTACAAGTGATACTACAAATATCACAAGTGATACTACAAAACTAAAGTTCAAAGCAAGCATTTTTGTTAGTGCGAATATTACGATATTTAAACTAAACGATTTTTTCGGTTTTAATAATCACAAACATGTAACTTGTAATACATAACGTATGATGAGTGTCTAAATACTCATCATTTCTGTCACATTTAGACTGCAAAAACATTTAAAAACATGCAGATATGCTTCAAAATACAGAAAATATCATTGATTGTGTTTTTATGTGTTACAAGTGCAAAAGGATTGAAAACAATTGAAAAATGAGCAAAGTTTACACAATTGGAAAAATTAGTCCCTGAAGTTTCAAAAATGGCAAAACAAGTCCCCCGGTTTTCAAAAATGGAAAATTATCTTTTATGGTTCTTGTACTATTGAAACTTGGCATGAATAACCCTTGGAGATAGTTTTGAGTTTTGGCTGCATTGGTCCTTGGATTTTCAGGAAATTACACAATTGGTCCCTAAGCTTAAACCAATTCCATTACTAATCCTAAAACTAATAAAAATAAACCCAGTTACTGAACCCAACCCAAAACCATCCAAGCCCAATCCACCCAATACCCATAACCCGACTCCCTTTTTAGTTAACCCGAAGTTTGACCTTCGGTCAAACTTATCCCCTTCCTCCTAAACCGCCAAAACCACCCTTCACCCACAGACTTCTCTGCAATACCACCCCTCCTCCTATCCCACTCACCTAACAAACCAAAAAGCAATTAATGCTTCCCTTCCACCTCCACATCTAACCAAAATTCTTTAATTGCTCTAAACCTGCTCTAATCCACTATCAAGACTTTTGGCGCCAAAAGCAATTTCAATGGCTAGGATGATTTACAGAGAACCAAAGGTCAAGATTTTAAGTGGGATTTGCTCAGAAGCAAGTGGGGAGTCTAAATGAATATCTATAAAGAGAAGAAGTGACACAGAGAGAAGATTGTCAATATTTTTAGACCAAATCATAGATTTCATAGTTTATGTTCAATTTTACTTATTGTCATTTTACTGCTCTTCTTTATTACCTTGTAATTTAAAAGCTTTCAGGATCTTATTACTCTTTGACACATTGTAATAAACCTATTTACAGTACCATTTCAATCTATCTTTACATTTTCAAGTTATGCTTAATTCGTACCCTTAATTTTCTTGTCATTTAATTATTGTTGATTGTAGTTGTTTAGTGGACTTCTTAGCTCACATAAGCTCCTGACAAAGCTTATTTAGCTTTTAGAAACCTTAAAACAAGTTATAATCCTTAAAAACAAAAATACAAAAAGAAATAAAAAAAAATCAGTGAAATGATGAAGAAGCTTGGAGCAGAGTAAATTTTGGATTGCTCTTGGTTTAGAAGCTTATTGGTAAGCTATTAAGAGTGTTCTTGGTTCTTGGTTCTGTGTTTCAGCTGGATTTCACTTGTAAGCATATTTCCAAATTTTTGGCATTTTACTGTGGTTCTTTGTTTCATGCTAGTATTGTTGCTGTTTTATGCTTATTTGGTCTTATGATATGATAATATAAGGTTTAGAATCAGTAATAAGGTCTAAATCCACTAGTTGCTTTGAAAATCACAAATCAGTCTCTTTATAGGGTTGTTTGGATTAACTGCTATCTGTGGTCTACAAGTTGTTTTGTTTGTTGTTCTTGATTACTACATATTGCACTGAGTTGCTTTAGGTCAGACAAACCATAAAGTTCAGGGTTTATTTGTAGCAAAGTCATAATCACCTTTGATTTCATCTTGTTTTTCACTGTTAGTATAATCAATCCCATAATCATCATTGTGTGTTTATAAGTTGTTTATCTAGCTTAATTTCATGTTCTAATAGCATAATACATCATAATCAGTAAGTAGGATTGATTCAAAGTTCATATAAGTCAACTTTCTAGTTTTAAGTAAAAAGTCAAATTTATGCCCTGTGCACTGATCCGCATGCATGTTCATAAGCTTGTGATTTGTTCATTAGTGAGTTTTTGCTTGTGATTATTGTTGTTTTTAGAAGCCCTTCTGGCTAGTTTGCTGTTTGTGTGCTTATATTTCATCTCCTGCTTATTATAACTGCTTATTGTGCTTATCATGTTTTCTCAAAATAACTCCCTATACTGAGTAATCAGTATAGGTGAGCCCTTTTCATAAGCCTATCAAAAGCTCATCAGTAAGCTTGAGCTTGTGATCTTTAGCTTTTTAGGAAGCTAATCCACCACTCTCAAAGGTTCAGGGCTTATTGTGCAATTTCTGGCTTATTTGATAAGCCTGCTAGTAGCTTTTAAGTTGTCCCATTTACTGCATACACTGAGAATTCAGTGTATTCAAGCTTTTTCATAAGCTCCTCAAAAGCTCACCAGTGGACCCCACAGGTTGAGCTTGGACTTTTTGGAAACCTCACCAGCCCATCTTGCTACTCCAATATTCACTTTGTGCTTTATAGCTTATTTCATAAGCTTATTTAGCCTCTAAAGTTAGCAGCAGGTTGATACTCTAGCAGTACCTTTGGTACTCTAGCAGTACCTTACTGATTTGCTTATTCCAAGCTTATCAGTGCTTATCTTTTGTACTTTTTACTTATTTCCAGTACCTTTTGCTTACTTCCATCTTATTTTACCTTTGTTTCATTTGTATAGCTTATTTGAGAGCTTATTGGAGCTTGAATTATCAAAGTTGAGTCAAAAGCTCAACTGTTAAGCTCATAAGCTTCCAAACTGCTTATTTTTAAGTTCTAAAATTTTTGTCTTTATTAAAGTTTGTTATTTTAAGTAGTTTAATAGATTTGTAAAAGAAAAATCAGAAAATCAACAACATAAAAATAAGTGATAGCTTCTATTTAAGCCATTTGGCTTATTTTCAGCTTTTTCATTAAGCACTTTTCATTTTTATATTTTTCCTAGCTTCCTATACTTATTTAATATTTCTATAAAAAGTTTTAGATTTTTCTCAGATCATTTAGTATTTATTAGAATTTTTATTAGTTTAAAAAGTATTTAAATAGTAATTAATTAATAATAATTAGATAAAAAGTGTAATAAATATATTTTCAGTCTTAAAATAAGTTTTAGGTTATTTTAGATTTATCTAAGTTAAAATTTTAATTTTCTAGGATAATTTCCTATTTTCTTTTAATTTAGTGCATTTTAAATAATTAATAAATAGTTATTAATTAATAATAATTAATTAAATAGTTAAATAATTAATTTTCTTTTTCTTAAAATTTTCTTTTATCTTTAGGTTTATAAAAAAGTTATTTTCATATTTGTAGGATTAATATTTCTTCATTTTCACTTTTTATTTTGTACATTTACGTTTATTTAAATTTAAACGTACGTTTCTAGGTTTCTAAACGTTTTTAAGTAATTTGGTTTCCTGTATTTATTCCTATAGCTTGTTTAAAGCTATTCTCTTTTATTTCCTTAGTCCAATAATTCAAAACCCCCTTTTCCATTCAATATCACCAGATCACAGATCTGTTCTATTACAGTGTTCACACCTCGTTGGGACTTAACGACCCGGGGATACACTAAACTTCTTTGGTAAATTGCATTGTGCCCTTAAGCTGTTTGACTCTTGTTGACCATTTACTTGGTCAATATTAGTTGACCGTTTGGGGCCGATCAAATTTTGGCGCCGCTGCCGGGGAGGTGTGCTGCATAGAACGCATTTGCAGTATCAGTGTTATTGGATATACATCCATTGTATATTTTCCATCCTTGTTCATATTCTCTTATTTTTATATATATATAAAACCAAAATTATCGTTAAGTTAATTCGTTTGACTGATCGATAACCAAAAATATCGTATTTCAAATTTCCATAAACAAATAAAATCCAAAAAGAATCTTCTTCCCCTTTTCTAAGTTTCCATCTCTAAAGGATTCTTAGACTCGTCTTAGTGCATGCGCACTCGTTCTTCTAGGTCATCAAGCCCTTTTCGTGAGCTTGGAAACATACCTCGAAGACGTCGTAGACGTTCTGCTCCATCAGTCGTACCCGAGATACGAACTGATCCCAAAACCCCTGTCATCATGGCAGAAGACCGTCCTATGAATGAGCTTCTCCAAGCTCCCACCGATGGGTACGGAGATGCCATTGTTGTTCCAGCCATCGTGGCTGAGAATTTTGAGCTTAAGACTGGGTTGATAAACCTGGTAACCCAGCGGCAATTCTATGGTTTTGACAGGGACGATCCTCAAGATCACATTAGATGGTTTAACAAAATTACATCCACCATCAAATGCAAAAATGTCCCTGAGGAATCAATAAAACTTCTTCTTTTCCCGTTTTCCATCGATGGGGCAGCACGGATTTGGCTTGACAAACAACCCCCTCGATCGATAACAACATGGGAAGATTTGGTTCAGAAGTTCGTGAATGAATTCTTTCCTCCTTACAAAACCACGTATCTCAAGAATGAAATCATGAAATTCTCTCAAAGGTTTGATGAACCATTTGGAGAGGCATGGGATCGTTTCAAAGAATTGCTCCGCAAATGTCCTCATCACGGTTTCTCCGATTTGATGCAAATGGACACTTTCTACAATGGGTTAAACCCATCTGACCAAGATTCTCTTAATGCCTCAGCTGGAGGTAATTTTCTGAGCAAATCCACTAAGGAAGCCATTGCACTCATTGAAAATAAGTCAAAGGTCCGCACTACACGAGCCAGACCATATAATTCTCAGGCTAGTGCTGGTCCTTCTACTTCATCTCCCGTGAGTCAGTCTAATACTGATACTCAGCTTGCTGAACTCACGAAGGCTATTCAATCTTTGGTTTTCAACACACAAAAGAAAGAGTCCGCTCCGCAAACTTCTCACACTGCTGAAATAAAAAAGGTAGAAGTTTGTGTTACTTGTGGTGGTCCTCACGCTTACTACAATTGTACTGCCACCGATGGCAATGCATTTGAAGTCAATGCTATAGCCGGAACTTCCAATCAAGGAGGTAATCAATACCGTCCGCAAGTGGAACCAAACCACCGTGCTAGCAACCAATTTGGACCACCCGGATTTCCTCCTCCCAACAATCCAAATAGGATTAATCCTAATCAACAAAGAGGGCAAAACACGCAAAATCAATTTCATGCCCCGAACAATCAATACCCACCCCAAAGGGGTAATCAAGGGTATTCAGCTTCTAATCACCAAGGACCTCTTTCAAATGAACTTGATAATTACATCAAGGTTAATGAGACCAAAATGAGGGCAATGCAAAATCAAATCTCAAATTTGAAGAATCAATTTCAATCTTCAATACACAAGCAAGGAACTGAGCTTAAGAATGAAATTTCAAACAAAATTGATCATTCTCAAAGCGAGGTTAAGAATATGCTTGCCAGTCTCATGGACCATCTCAATCCACCTTCTACCTTGGGAGGTCTCCCAAGTAACACTGTTGTCAATCCAAGGGGTGAACTCAAAGCTGTCACTACACGTAGTGGTAAAGCTCATAATGGACTCAAGGTGACAAAGGACCTGGTACTTCCCACTAACAATGGAAGTGCTAAATACGTCCAACCTATGGTTGTCAAAAATTCTACACCCACAATTGCTCCTCAACCGTCAAGAATAGATCATACTCTTTCACGATTTACGGTTAAAAGTTTGTCAAGCAAACTTAGTGAGCAAAGGACAGCTAGAGCTTATTCCAATATGCTCAATGCTGCTCCTATCAGTGTGCTTGATGACAGTGATGATGATGAAAATACCAATTTCATCAAAGCTATCACCACCCGTAGTGGTGCTGCTTATGAGGGACCCTCTGGTCCTATTCCTCGTCCGTTGTATGAAACGGAGAAAGAGATGGAGGTTACAACGGACGAAGTGCAAATTCCAAGCCCACAAAGTACAGCACAAGTCCACCCTCCGGTTGTCCCGAAAAAGAAATCCAAACCAGGAGTTGTCTTTGAATCTGTTGAGACTCCTGAAGTTGCTACCCCTAAATCCAAACCTTATATTCCTTACCCATCGCGCTTAAATGAGCAAAAGCTCAGTGACAAGGCTAGTCAACAAATGGACAAATTCTTTCAAATCTTTAAAGAATTACATTTTGACATAAGTTTTGCGGATGCTATCATTCTGATGCCTAAGTTTGCATCAACAATCAAACACTTGTTAAGCAACAAGGAAAAACTGATTGAGATGGCTAAAACTCCATTAAATGAGAACTGCTCAGCAGTTATCTTGAAAAAGCTTCCCGAGAAGCTTGGAGATCCTGGAAAATTTCTTATACCTTGTATATTTCCAGGAATGGTTGAATGCTATGCCTTGGCTGATCTTGGTGCAAGCATCAACCTGATGCCTCATTCAGTGTGGAAGAAACTTTCTCTTCCGGCTCTTACTCCTACCTGCATGACTCTTGAGCTTGCAGATCATACTATATCACTTCCTCTCGGCATTGCCGAGGATGTGTTTGTGAAAGTAGGAAAGTTCCATTTTCCGGCTGACTTTGTGGTTGTTGAATTCGACGCAGATCAAAAGGTTCCTCTCATTCTTGGAAGAGGATTCCTAAAAACGGGCCATGCTCTTATTGATGTATTTAAGCATGAGATCACATTGCGTGTGGATAATGAAGCTGTTACCATTAACCATGATCAAACTTCGAGATACTCCTCAAATTATGATTCTGAATCGGTTAACCGAATCGATGTCATTGATATTGCTTCAGAGGAGTACTCTCATGAGTTTCTTGGTTATTCTCATAATTCTGTGAGTGGGGTTCCCACCACACCTTCTCTACCTATCATTTCCGACTCTTCCCCTTCTCTCACTCCGTTTGAGGGAAGTGATTCCATTTTGGAAGAGATCGAGGCTTTTCTCAAGTGTGATTCATTTCTAGAAGGAATTGATAACGCTGAGATTGATCTGGAGGGAGATATTCTTCTTCTTGAGAAATTGTTGAATCAGGACAATTCTCCTCCTCTCCCTCCCGTTGAACTTCATAATGAGGAAATCAAGTCGGTTGAGAAAACTGATAAATTTCCTGAGATCAAGTTTAAGGACTTGCCTCCTCCACTTGAATATACAATTCTTGAGGAGGGAGTTCTTATCTTAATTGCTATTCAGATCTCTCTTCTTCCCTTCACCTACCCGGTGATTTCCCATATCTTTCACTCATTCGGGAGTGAGGATATTACCTTTGACCCCGGCATTTTCCATCTAACATTGGTTTAAATGCCGGATATATCTCATCGGTGTGGACCTTTCAAATACGTTCAATTGGTTATCCAAACATTTTGAATGAAAGTCCGATTGAGATGGTCTCTTCCACTTACTTCCCCATGAACCAATGAATTCGGGGTCGAGTCAAGCTAGCGACTCGGTTAATAAAAACAGTAGTAAAACATGGGTTTTCACCCATGTCTCACCCAAGTGTGGGGGAGATGCCCCACATGTTGTATATATGTATTAAAAAAAAAAAAAAAAAAAAAAAAAAAAAAAGAAAAAAAGAAAAAAAAAAGCTATTAGTATTTCCTTTTTACGTTCTAAGTGTTGGTTTAACAACCGGTACTTTGAATATTGAGGGCAATATTCAGTTCTAAGTGTGGGGGGGAATTCTAGCGAATTTGATCATATGTACCATCTAGTACCCCCATTTTGGCCAAAATTTTAATTTGTTTTTCTCACTTAGAACGCAATAAATGGTTATCAGTCCGCCATGTCTAACCCACATAAGGATTGGCTAATCCGAGAGCAAACGGCTCTTGGTAAAGATATATCAAATCCGTTTATGGCTTACAATTTGCCTAAAATTGTATGGTATTCGACTCACCATATCTTTATAAGTGAAGAGTTGGCTAGCCCGCAAGGTTATGGCTTGTGGTAAAGGCAGTGGAAAACCATAATTGGTAATCAGCTCACCAAAAATAATAACTGTATTTTATCTAAGAGTTGGCTAGTCCAGAAGCAAACGGCTTTTGATAAAGACAAATAAAATCCATTGACAGCTGATGATTTGCTCAAAATCATTTGGTTATCATTGTACCAAAGTATCACATACTAAAACATTGGCTACTCCAGAAGTAATGGCTTTTGGTAAAGAGATAAAATCCATTAAATTTTCATAAAAGATTGCTAGGGACTAGCAATAGTTTAGTGTGGGGGATTGATGAGTGTCTAAATACTCATCATTTCTGTCACATTTAGACTGCAAAAACATTTAAAAACATGCAGATATGCTTCAAAATACAGAAAATATCATTTGATTGTGTTTTTATGTATTACAAGTGCAAAAGGATTGAAAACAATTAAAAAATGAGCAAAGTTTGCACAATTGGCAAAATTAGTCCCTGAAGTTTCAAAAATGGCAAAACAAGTCCCCCGGTTTTCAAAAATGGAAAATTATCTTTTATGGTTCTTGTACTATTGAAACTTGGCATGAATAACCCTTGGAGATAGTTTTGAGTTTTGGCTGCATTGGTCCTTGGATTTTCAGGAAATTACACAATTGGTCCCTAAGCTTAAACCAATTCCATTACTAATCCCAAAATTAATAAAAATAAACCTAGTTACTGAACCCAACCCAAAACCATCCAAGCCCAATCCAACCAATACCCATAACCCGACTCCCTTTTTAGTTAACCCGAAGTTTGACCTTCGGTCAAACTTATCCCCTTCCTCCTAAACCGCCAAAACCACCCTTCACCCACAGACTTCTCTGCAATACCACCCCCTCCTCCTATCCCACTCACCTAACAAACCAAAAAGCAATTAATGCTTCCCTTCCACCTCCACATCTAACCAAAATTCTTTAATTGCTCTAAACCTGCTCTAATCCACTATCAAGACTTTTGGCGCCAAAAGCAATTTCAATGGCTAGGATGATTTACAGAGAACCAAATGTCAAGATTTTAAGTGGGATTTGCTCAGAAGCAAGTGGGGAGTCTAAATGAATAACTATAAAGAGAAGAAGTGACACAGAGAGAAGATTGTCAATGTTTTTAGACCAAATCATAGATTTCATAGTTTATGTTCAATTTTACTTATTGTCATTTTACTGCTCTTCTTTATTACCTTGTAATTTACAAGCTTTCAGGATCTTATTACTCTTTGACACATTGTAATAAACCTATTTACAGTACCATTTCAATCTATCTTTACATTTTCAAGTTATGCTTAATTCGTACCCTTAATTTTCTTGTCATTTAATTATTGTTGATTGTAGTTGTTTAGTGGACTTCTTAGCTCACATAAGCTCCTGACAAAGCTTATTTAGCTTTTAGAAACCTTAAAACAAGTTATAATCCTTAAAAACAAAAATACAAAAAGAAATAAAAAAAAAATCAGTGAAATGATGAAGAAGCTTGGAGCAGAGTAAATTTTGGATTGCTCTTGGTTTAGAATCTTATTGGTAAGCTATTAAGAGTGTTCTTGGTTCTTGGTTCTGTGTTTCAGCTGGATTTCACTTGTAAGCATATTTCCAAATTTTTGGCATTTTACTGTGGTTCTTTGTTTCATGCTAGTATTGTTGCTGTTTTATGCTTATTTGGTCTTATGATATGATAATATAAGGTTTAGAATCAGTAATAAGGTCTAAATCTACTAGTTGCTTTGAAAATCACAAATCAGTCTCTTTATAGGGTTGTTTGGATTAACTGCTATCTGTGGTCTACAAGTTGTTTTGTTTGTTGTTCTTGATTACTACATATTGCACTGAGTTGCTTTAGGTCAGACAAACCATAAAGTTCAGGGTTTATTTGTAGCAAAGTCATAATCACCTTTGATTTCATCTTGTTTGTTCACTGTTAGTATAATTAATCCCATAATCATCATTGTGTGTTTATAAGTTGTTTATCTAGCTTAATTTCATGTTCTAATAGCATAATACATCATAATCAGTAAGTAGGATTAATTCAAAGTTCATATAAGTCAACTTTCTAGTTTTAAGTAAAAAGTTAAATTTATGCCCTGTGCACTGATCTGCATGCATGTTCATAAGCTTGTGATTTGTTCATTAGTGAGTTTTTGCTTGTGATTATTGTTGTTTTTAGAAGCCCTTCTGGCTAGTTTGCTGTTTGTGTGCTTATATTTCATCTCCTGCTTATTATAACTGCTTATTGTGCTTATCATGTTTTCTCAAAATAACTCCCTATACTGAGTAATCAGTATAGGTGAGCCCTTTTCTTAAGCCTATCAAAAAATCATCAGTAAGCTTGAGCTTGTGATCTTTAGCTTTTTAGGAAGCTAATCCACAACTCTCAAAGGTTCAGGGCTTATTGTGCAATTTCTGGCTTATTTTATAAGCCTGCTAGTAGCTTTTAAGTTGTCCCATTTACTGCATACACTGAGAATTCAGTGTATCCAAGCTTTTTCATAAGCTCCTCAAAAGCTCACCAGTGGACCCCACAGGTTGAGCTTGGACTTTTTGGAAACCTCACCAGCCCATCTTGCTACTCCAATATTCACTTTGTGCTCTATAGCTTATTTCATAAGTTTATTTAGCCTCTAAAGTTAGCAGCAGGTTGGTATACTAGCAGTACCTTTGGTACTCTAGCAGTACCTTACTGATTTGTTTATTCCAAGCTTATCAGTGCTTATCTTTTGTACTTTTTACTTATTTCCAGTACCTTTTGCTTACTTCCATCTTATTTTACCTTTGTTTCATTTGTATAGCTTATTTGAGAGCTTATTGGAGCTTGAATTATCAAAGTTGAGTCAAAAGCTCAACTGTTAAGCTCATAAGCTTCCAAACTGCTTATTTTTAAGTTCTAAAATTTTTGTCTTTATTAAAGTTTGTTATTTTAAGTAGTTTAATAGATTTGTAAAAGAAAAATCAGAAAATCAACAACATAAAAATAAGTGATAGCTTCTATTTAAGCCATTTGGCTTATTTTCAGCTTTTTCATTAAGCACTTTTCATTTTTATATTTTTCCTAGCTTCCTGTACTTATTTAATATTTCTATAAAAAGTTTTAGATTTTTCTCAGATCATTTAGTATTTATTAGAATTTTTATTAGTTTAAAAAGTATTTAAATAGTAATTAATTAATAATAATTAGATAAAAAGTGTAATAAATATATTTTCAGTCTTAAAATAAGTTTTAGGTTATTTTAGATTTATCTAAGTTAAAATTTTAATTTTCTAGGATAATTTCCTATTTTCTTTTAATTTAGTGCATTTTAAATAATTAATAAATAGTTATTAATTAATAATAATTAATTAAATAGTTAAACAATTAATTTTCTTTTTCTTAAAATTTTCTTTTATCTTTAGGTTTATAAAAAAGTTATTTTCATATTTGTAGGATTAATATTTCTTCATTTTCACTTTTTATTTTGTACGTTTACGTTTATTTAAATTTGGTTTCCTGTATTTATTCCTATAGCTTGTTTAAAGCTATTCTCTTTTATTTCCTTAGTCCAATAATTCAAAACCCCCTTTTCCATTCAATATCACCAGATCACAGATCTGTTCTATTACAGTGTTCACATCTCGTTGGGACTTAACGACCCGGGGATACACTAAACTCCTTTGGTAAATTGCATTGTGCCCTTAAGCTGTTTGACTCTTGTTAACCACGAGAATGGCGCTGGTCGCCGCGATGCCGGCGAGCACGGTTAAAAACACAATATTTTGGCGGTTAAAAAAACAATATTTTTAAGTTTGTTGATGCCTTTATAATACTTTTTTTTTTAATTTTATTTTAGCTATGTACGGTTTTATTTGAACGTGAGTGAAAGATCATGAACGGGAGATTGGTACTGGTTGCCGTGATGTGAGCGAGCACGTTTAAAAAAAAAGTATTTTCAATGCATTTATAATACATTTATTTTTATTTTAGGTATGTACCTTTTATGATACACTTTATAATCTAATTTGTAAATAATGTTAGTAAGTATTTAAGTTTAATAATTTTTTTTAATGTCTTATATTTGTTTTATTTTGTTTTTTTGTTTTTGTTATTATTTTTTTTTCCCATTGTTTTGTGTGAATATGTGCCCGGGTGTTTTGCCCCTTTTCATTTTAACCTAAACCCTAATAAGTTTCTTGTAGATCTGCCAAATTCTTTCCTTTAATTCTTTGCTTCTATAATGGGTACACTGCCAACAACATCTGCCTATGCCGGTGGCCGCACCCCTAATTTCCAGAAGCTAAAGTTTGCTGCTGGTTCTGATGAAGTTGTTGATTGTTTGCAAGCCGCGTTTAGTCAAGATTACACCGAAAATGATCAGCTGTTGATGGTGCTTGGTGAGCAGCGCGATCAGTTATCTGCCAAGGTCAAGTGGTTAGAGGAGTTGGTGGAAGAAGGGGAAGGTTTCTTACCGTTACATGAGGATGGTCACATTGGTTTGGACCATTTGAAGGAGACTCTGAAGAGAGAGAGGAAGGTGCTTGCTGGGTTGATCAAGGCGATGGATTTGGCCCGTAAAGGAAGAGAGGAGAAGAAGGTCAATCTTTTCTGGTTCGGATGATGTGGTGGGCAGTTTGTGTGGTATATTTTGCTTGTCTTTTGGCTTCTTATTAGAAGTATGTATGCTGGCTATATGACTGACTGTAGATGTTTTCTTTTGGGATGGTAAGTAGAATGTATAAAGTTTAATGGCAGTGAATATAATACTAAGGGTATGGTTGTTAATATGTACTTTTGTGTTGCAAAATGACTGGAATTTTTCTGTGGCATGCATTAGTGTTACTATCGTTAATTGGTAAGATACTTAGTGGTTGCAGCAAAAAGCAAAGGCAGTACTTAATTAGTGTTAAAGTTATGGCTGCAGAGGCCATTTACAAAATACAGGTAAATGTGACTACCTGACAATAGGGTTTTGCTTATATGCTTGGTGCTAAGTAGCTGCTAGAAATATAATACATAGATAGTTAGGGATATTGTTTTCACACCTTCCATCTGCAATTTAGGTCTGATCATTGTTCTTTTTTGGTTGGTCTGATCATTCTTCTTTTTTGGTTTTTTTCGACCCTGATGGTGTGGTCCCATCATCGGGGGCTGTGAAAAGGGTTCTCCTGGTACTTTTTCTAGCTGATTGTTTGATGGGTTTTGATGTTTCGGACAAAGTTTCTTGTTCTGCTGGTGTATTTGGTGGTGTGTGTATTGTTGTTGTGGCCTGAGTTTGTTTTATGTCAAGTGGTCTGGGTGTTTTTGTCTCTGCTGTCACAGTTACTGGTATTGGTTGTTCGGTTGGTGGGGTTGTGTGAGTTTGTTTTATGTCAAGTGATCGATCTGCCTTGTCTTCTGAGATGGTAATCTTTGGTTTTGTGTCCATTTTCGTTGGAGATTCTGTGGTCTTAACTGTTCGACTTTGGGTTGCATTTGCTGTGAAAGAGTCCATTGTACTTTTAGTGGTGATAGGATTTGCTGATGGCAATAAGGGCGTGTCATCCCAGCATGTGTCGAGAACGAAAAGCTGATGATCTTTTGTACTGTCTGAATGAAAGTGCAGCTGAAAGATTTTTTTCTTTCCTTGCAGAGAAAGTAGTTCTGGTGGGTAATCGTAGGAGTCTTGGTTTGGCATTGTTCGCAGCATTTCCTTACAATCTTTTACCATTGAATTTGCTTCATTACTGAAACATATCATTATCACATTGGCAGTGCCATCGGATAATTCGAGTTTGAAGCAATAGCTGTATACAAAATATAGAAACTGTTATTTATTGTAGATAGATTGGTATAAAAATTGGTGTGTATTATAGTTCACCTGTAAAGTGCTCCGTCTTCGGATGGTGGTTGCTTGCAATGGGTATGCGACCATCGGTCCGAAATTTTTTGCTTACAGTCTGAGCATTTCTTGAAAAACCATGGCCTTTGTGTAATGATTTTGTCAATTGTTGCGTCGACAGTAAACCGGACATTCTGTTTCATTATAACTGTAAGTGTTAAGTAGATTTTTATTTGCTAAGTAGTGCACTTAAGTTGTTGATTACCTGCTGGTTTTGTGGATTTTCTTTTGCCAAATCTGCCAGAGTGACGCGGTTTCTGAACTTTTCTTGGTGTGGATCTGCACATCTTTCATACTGTACATTTAGTATTGCGGGTGGATCAAAGAATTCGTCATACCTGCATAGTTAACGTATATGGTTTTAGTGGGTTTGTAAGTTTAGATTGTATTTGTGTATTTTGATTCTATTAAGTTACACGCTGCAAATTTCATGGTATTCTGCTATGTCTGGATTGAAGTAGTATTCTGTTGCATTTGTCGCTGAAAGCTGAAGTCCTGTATTGTTATAAATATATGTTAAAAGATAAAGTTAATAATTCAAATGATTAGTATGAAGTATTAAATTTACCTCCATATTCTTTGACTGAGCATGAACTGACTGCAATAATTGTTGGTTTTTTTGCTTTTTCATATTCTTGTTTCCTGAAATTGTGAGCATCTTGATTCCATAGAGTGAAACGTACCGTTTGGCCACTGTGAGAATTACGGAATATTTATGAGAGGAGACATTAAAATAAGGGTTTGTAGATAAGTGTTTGATGCTCACTCTAAGTTTTGCACACCAATGTCTCTCCAAACAATTGGGTTTGTTGTTGCTTTAATTGGTTTTTGTATTTCAGTTACATATTGGACACGGCCAATGTAATCTGCAAGTACAATAAGTAAGGCCTATGTATATTATTTATGGCTGTTTTATATACGCATGCATTATATACCTGTTAGTAACCCATCTTTATTATCTATTTTTGAATACAGTTCTCGATGGGTGGCAAATTTGAAATAGTGGTTTGGGAAACCTGTATCAGGTATGTCCTGAGTTTGTGTGCATGTTCCAAAGGCCAATGAAAGTGGGTGGGGGACAACTCGCATCCACATGTTTGCAGGCTGGAATCCAAATCCGGATATGTTGTAAGTTTTATTGAGCTGAAGCAGGGCATCGAATTTGTTCTTTTCTCGTAAGTTGATATTGGCCTGTATAGCTCCTCCCTGTAAGTGAAACAGGAACTTATAAATTTAATATACATATATTTTTCATTTATTTTCGTATTTTTTTTTAGAATATAAGAATGATTAATTGTTTAGATCAATCATTGAATAGTATTATGCACCTGCTTATCAATTAGCAGGACACAAAACATGACCGGTCTCCCTTGTTTGTTTGTTGGGACCCATTTTCGATAGACCTTTGCATTTATAGCTTTACCATGATCTGTTTCTTTTAAATCAGCTAGGCTAATATCTTCTGATTGGGCAACAATTTCTTTGCCTTTGGAACTGGATGATGCTACAATGCTAGAGGTTTGTTCCATTTGCCTGTATGTCAAAATAATAAAAGTAAGGTTAGATGTATGTGAATGTATAAAAAATGTTTACAATGCAAGTATGGTTATTCTAAATTGCAAAGATAAGGGAACACATGACTGGTCGAACATTATCTAATCTAGGATAGGAATAATAATGAGACATTTGTCGTAACAGCCTAAAGGTTATTTGTATAAGCTATTCCACAGTTTGGGCAAAGTATATTGAAAATGCAAAGATGAGCATGTGGAACCTGTGGAGATGAAACCATTGCTAAAAAAATCTTTGTACACAACATTTTTAGTCATGTTTTTTTCCTTGGCTTGCTAAAAATGTTGTGTACAAAGATTTTTTAGCAATGGTTTTCAAACCTTAGGAGATGAAAATGCAAAGATGAGCATGCAGAACCTGTGGAGATGAAACCATTGCTAAAAAATCTTTGTACACAACATTTTTAGTCATGTTTTTTTCCTTGCCTTCCTGCTGTTTGATCAGCATTTTCAAACCTTTAGGAGATGTTGCTCTTGACAGTGCAACACACAGTTGGCCATGGCCAAAGACAGGTTCAGGTAGGTATACGCCAATTTTATTCAAAGACTGCCCTTGGCTTTTATTGATTGTCATTGCATAGCAGAGTTTTACCGGGAATTGTTTTCTTTTAAAAACAAATGGAAGGGTTTCATCCTTATTTATAAGCAAAATCCTTGGCAGGTAAACTTTCTCGGACATTCTTGTACCAGTTATAATCCTTGCTTGAATAAGCCTGCTATATATCTGTGTAACAATCATACGTGTTCCGTTACACAGGCCACCGCCTAGGTTTAGGTTTCTTAGCAGCATTATAGGCGCACCGATTTTGATTATAAGTTCATGGGGAGGCATTCCTGAAAAGGAAAGAGTGTTTAAGTATTCCTGAGGATACAACAGTTATGTTGCTCCACCATCATTTGTTTTTGGCACAACCTCGTCAATACTTGTAAAAGTGTGAGTATCCCCTTCCAGCAAATCTAAGACCACAGAGTTTATCTGGTCTGCAGTACTGTTTTTCGGACATACTATAGCCTTTTCCTGTAATAATGCTGCGTTTGGTGACTGCAAAGTGTCTTGATCATATATAAAACTGATAAGTTCTTGGATATCTGTTTCACTTTCAGGTATACAGTATCTTTCTGGTATTTCTATCCATCTTGAATCTGTCGGATCATTTTCGTCTGCTTGGCCAATAGCACCGTTCCCAACTTCAAGTAACCATTTAGAAAAAGTGTCAGTTGCTTCATAATCTTCTGCTGATAGCCCTGTTCGTTGCAGGCGCATGTTTTGTTTAAGTCTAATGACTTTGAAAGCTGGCCACAGGTATGATAGTGTGATAGAAGAGGCGATAATTTCTTGCTTTGGAGCTTTTTTCTTCACAGGAAGTGTCTGTCTAAAATCCCCACCAAAAACAACTGTTTTGTTCCCAAACAGGTTGTCTGGTGTATTCATTATATCCCTTAACGTGCGATCCAGTGCTTCAAAGCATCTGCGATCATTCATCGGAGCTTCGTCCCAAATGATAAGGTCGGTTTGTTTTAGCAATTCTGCTATCTGTGTATTTTTATTGATACTGCATACCGACTCTTCTGTTAAATCGAGAGGTATTTTGAATCTTGAATGTGCTGTTTGTCCTGCCGGGAGTAACAAAGCGGCGATACCTGAGGAAGCAACTGCTAGAACAATTTTTCCTTCCGATCTCAGTGTAGAAATTATAGTTTTCCAAACAAAAGTTTTGCCTGTTCCTCCGTGACCATAAACAAAAATCAGCTTCTGTTGACGGTTGTGAACACCGTTGATTACTTGGTCAAAGATTATCCGTTGTTCAGTGTTTAGTTGAACAATCAGCCTTTGACTTTCACTTCTTAAAAGATCACGGTTGTAAGATCTTTCTTGCATGACTGCCCTGTTATTCAAGATTTGCAATAACTGTGGCGGAGGAAGATCAAACCCAAAATCTTTGACAGATTTTCCATAAAAGTTCAATATACTTTGCAGCTCAAACATAAGACCACCTTCCAAGTCATCTGGATTGACATGAAGGTTTGGTATATGTAATGATTCTGCAAGTATTAATGGAATGTCTTCTGACATGGAATCCACATGTGATTGTAGCAGGGTCGCTGGGTTTGAAACATCACAGAAGATGAGGATCTGGCAATAAAGATTCCTCATTTCAGCTGCAGTTGCTGAGAAAGAAGCTTCTTGCAAAGCAATGTTCCATTCCTGATCACCTCCTAATAGACCCATTGCTTCACACGCTGCCCTATATGTAGGATAACTGGTTCCATCAACTGAGCGGATATGGCGAAAGGACATGCTGCCTTTTTGGTGACATAGTAACAGGCGTAAGTAAAAAGCGTCGCCGGAGCTAGGATGTATATACGCCAACCGACCAATCGCCAAGCTAGAAGAACGCTTTCTACGCTGCCAATACTTGCCGGTTTTATACCACACAAATTCCTTTGGGAAGCTCAAATAGGTGAGATGGCGCCCATCTGTATTGTAACTATTGTATTTCAACCATTCAGTGAGCGTCGTTCTCTTGTTGTGCTCGTTATCAACAATGTCCTGCAGTTGTTGTTGGCTTCTAAAAGTAACTCGCTGCATATTTTCAAGGTGAACTGCAAGTATCTGGACCGGTGGATCTCTGCTATGTATCTGGAATCCAAGGATCCTCCAGCATGCTTCGTGCGGTCCGATGTATCTTGCATCCTGAAAATTCTTTATTTCATCAATGTGCACTGAAGAACGGCTTGTGCTTGCTCCTGAATTTCCTACAGACCTTGAAATGTGAGGCAGTATCCTATCAGTGCCTTTTGAAATGTACTTGAACAAATATTTTATAAGCATCGACCATTCACAATACTCAACATTGATATGCGCATAGAACTGCATTAGCAGAGATCGATTATACGGAACAACATACCCATTATCAAGGGTAATATCTTGCTTCACTGTCGTTATTCCTGAATCTCTTCTACGATAATGTACATATCCTTTTGGATCAATGTACGTTGCATGACAAAAAGGCTTAGGAAAGTCCTTAGTACACTTATCCCCACCATGCATACATGGTGCAGATGTATTTACCGGCCCACATGGCCCGTGAATCATGAACTCTGTGACTATTCTATAGGCTTCAGGGTCAGTTAATGGGTCTGGAAGTTCTGCAGATACATATAAGTCTACATCTTCATGTACTTGTATACGTTCAGTTTCTTTCACCCACAGTAGTAAATGACAATGTGGCAGCCCTCGTTTTTGAAACTCTACCGTATATAAGACTGAAAAAAAAAAAGTAGAAAGAATATATTAGGTATTTCAGTAACAGATGCATCTACTTACTGTGAGATACCAGGAGATGCAAGTTAAATAATACCTGCTTCAACTTGGCCGAATGGTTTTGAATCTCGCAAGAATCCTACAAAATCATGTATCTTCCTTTCAAAGACACGGTCAACAACATCGGGCCTGTCTGCAACTGTTACATGCGAGAACTCTTGCATATATTCTTTGATTTCAGGCCAGCCAACATTGCACGTGAACGTGATAAAGAATGATGGATTCCCATGCACACGGCATATAGCCAAAGCGTCCAAATAATGGCTATACATGTACCTTGGGCCTCCTGTAAAAGATGAAGGAAGAATTGTCCTTGCACCCACATCTGATCCATCTTGATCACCACGTGATAAAGCATCGTATAAGCCGGCCATGTAGTCATTCCGTATATCATTTTGGTGTTGTCTTATGTAGTCAATCCGTGACTGTTCTATGCTGCAGTAGGCTGTGACAACATACTGTTGGAATAGCCTGCCACTCCGTGTCAGTAGGACATATTCGTTGAGTCGATCATGCAACTGGTACGAATAGTATCTTTGCATTGTCATCTTCTTTGGTGGATCGCCTGATGAACGGTCAGTCAGTAACACACGCCCTAGATGGTAACCATCTTCGCCAAACAGAAAAATAAGGGGGAACTGCAACGACATATAAGAAGCATTTAGCTTGTTGACACTTTTTAGTTGGCGATCATGCTGCTCAATAACCACATCAAAATCAGTCTCTACATCTGGCCCACCTTCAAAAACAATTGCACCAATAGAATCGCCCGTTGGCAGTTCATGTTGGTTTGAACCAATAACACCAAACAAACGGATCTTGAATTCTGGAACATCTGCTTCTGTGATTTTATCTCTTGCTGTCCTGAACAACTGGACCAGTTCATTGTGGTCATCGAGAATCTCAATCAAGTTTTCGACAATATCTGCACGCAAACCATGACCAGACCTCTGAAAGTTTTCTAACCGATTGGCAACTTCATTTTCCGTGTCATAGATATATAGCTGAAGAAACTGAGGACGCGCATTTTCTTCTGGACACAGGCTCCCTATTCGATGGTAAAGCTGGCCTGAAATTTTGAATACATAAGGACCACGGCCTGTGTTTATCGAGTTGTCTATTTCTGCCCCCAATGATGTCATGGCAAACATTTGATTGTATGCACGAATGTTTTCCATAAAGTGACGGTTCTTAAAAAGATCCTTAATATACTCTGGATAGTTGTCTTGAGTTTCAACCTTAACTTGACCTCCATTGCAACATCTATGATACTCTGGCCGTCTTCTAGAACTCATAGTGACCCTTTCATCATACCAGAATCGTGCACTGCAATGATGGCAATTTTGGTCACATCGGCCCATATACATGTATGTATCTGGAACACCTATATATTGCATATATAAACTGAGGTGTCAATAAAAGTTCCTGGGCAAAAGAAAATAAAGTGCTCATTTAACATATGAAAAAAAAAAGATATGTTTGCAGCTTACCTTGTCTAGATGTTTGAGGTCTGGTTTGCAAGGTAGGCCGCCTTTGGCGTACGTTTGGTGGTGTGCACACTGCAAGTTCAACAAAGAAGGGAAAAAAAAGTGGTAAGTAAGTAGAAACTAATGCAGTAAGCAACACATTTATTTACTGCTATTTTTTTGATTCATTGGTATTTTATTTATTTTTTTTTTAAATGCAGGCAAACCTTGAGACTGACGGCGGCGTCTACTCTGACAACTTTCACTGGATGGTGAGAAAGGCAGGCGTCGCCTACGATCAGGTCGTAACTGGCCTCTGGACGCTGAAAAATTGTTTGCATCTGGAAACACATAAAAAAAAAGGAACGTAAGTAGGTGCCAAAACTTTAGGCAAACTCCTATTGCAATTATATATTTAATGTTAACAAAAAAAAGGTATGAAACCTTGATTGTCACAGGGCTGAGTCTGAATGGACATATTCAGATCATTGGAAGGTGGAATTACAGGGCTTGTATTGTGGCTGCCACCATGTCTAGATGTTTGAGGTCTGGTTTGCAAGGTAGGCCGCCTTTGGCGTACGTTTGGTGGTGTGCACACTGCAAGTTCAACAAAGAAGGGAAAAAAAAGTGGTAAGTAAGTAGAAACTAATGCAGTAAGTAACACATTTATTTACTGCTATTTTTTTGATTCATTGGTATTTTATTTTATTTTTTTTTAAATGCAGGAAAACCTTGAGACTGACGGCGGCGTCTACTCTGACAACTTTCACTGGATGGTGAGAAAGGCAGGCGTCGCCTACGATCAGGTCGTAACTGGCCTCTGGACGCTGAAAAATTGTTTGCATCTGGAAACACATAAAAAAAATGGAACGTAAGTAGGTGCCAAAACTTTAGGCAAACTCCTATTGCAGTTATATATTTAATGTTAACAAAAAAAAGGTATGAAACCTTGATTGTCACAGGGCTGAGCCTGAATGGACATATTCAGATCATTGGAAGGTGGAATTACAGGGCTTGTATTGTGGCTGCCAGTTGATGAAGTGGCACTGTTATCTAAAGATGGTAACAAAGGAAAGCATTGTGCATGGTGCAAACGATTTTGCGGTGTAACTGTTGGACATTCGGCATCTATAATAGACAGAGCTTCTGAACCTGTAAGAAAGAAAGGTATTTAGGCCATGAATTTATAGAATAATGTAAAAAATGTACACTGAGTAAAATCACAGGCATATTACATAGCAATTCTTGTTCATTGTAAACGTCAAATACTTTTCGTTTTCCTTTATCCATGGAAGATGCAGGCCTAGCGTCACATGCAGGGTGCATATCTAAAGTGCCTGCACTATTGCTTTGTGTAACTTCCATGTCACATGTTCCTGTGAGACAGTAACAGACCTTATTTATAAATGCTAACCAAAGTAAAGCATATATTACTACTAAAGGACACGGCAGTAATATGTAGATGTATAACACATACCTGGTATCTTTGCAGGTGCATCATGCATTTGCGTAGACCGCTCGGCATTTGGATGAGTGACCATAGGTTCTAAAGGTTCGCGCAACAACATGGCACTTCCTTCACCACAGTCATAATTTAGAGGCAAGGTATGCCATTCTTTTTGTTTTTGCGATGCACTATGTTTTGTATACCCACCATCATTGCAAGGATGAATGGTGGCACTCTGAGTAGCAGCACACTGACCACCAAACAAATCGGCATCTATAATAAACAGATCTTCTGAACCTGTAAGAAAGAAAGGTACTTACGCCATGAATTTATAGAATAATGTCAAAAATGTAGGCTGAGTAAAAGCACAGGCAAATTACATAGCAATTGTTGTCCATTGTAAACGTCTAATACTTTTGGTATCTCTGCAGGTGCATCATGTATTTGCGTAAACCGTTCCGTATCTGTGTGAGTGACCATAGGTTTTAAAGGTTCGCGCAACAACATGGCACTTCCTTCACCACTGTCATAATTTAGAGGCAAGGTATGCCATTCTTTTTGCTTTTGCGACGTACTATGTTCTGTATACCCACCATCGTCAAATACTTTTCGTTTTCCTTTATCCATGGAACATGCAGTACTTGTATGCCATGTAGGGTACACATCTAAAGTGGCTGTGGCGTTGGTTCGTGTAACTTCCATGGCACATGTTCCTGTCAGATAGCAACAGACCTTATTTGTAAATGGTAACCAAGGTAAAGCATATATTACTACTAAAAAACACGGCACTAATATCTAGATGTATAACACATACCCGGTATCTCTGCAGGTGCATCATGCATTTGCGTAGACTGTCCTGTATCTGTGTGAGTGAGCATAGGTTCTAAAGGTTCGCACAACAACACGGCACTTCCTTCACAACAGCCATAATTCAGAGGCAAGGTATGGCATTCTTTTTCTTTTCGCGACGTACTATAAATGGTGGCACTCTGAGTAGCAGTACACTGACCACCAAACAAATCTAATCGCACTGGTCCACCATCTACATTAGATGTGAGGCTATTCTTCCCTAGATCTATATCATTAGCTGTTACTCTACCTATGGCCTTTTTTTTTAGTCTTGATATATTTTGTAAAGGTAACCCTAATGGATCTTGGACACATATAAGCAAACAAAGGCATGGAAAAGCACTAAACAAAAGCACAGCCACATACATATCAGGTTCATATACAGACACATCACAATGTAACTATGATACTTTATAAAGAGAATCTGTAAAGCATAAGCAA
This sequence comes from Artemisia tridentata subsp. tridentata, assembly GCA_021014915.2. Lineage (NCBI taxonomy): Eukaryota > Viridiplantae > Streptophyta > Magnoliopsida > Asterales > Asteraceae > Artemisia > Artemisia tridentata. Next base: position 308,053,499 of record CP139506.1, read on the forward strand.
AAGGCCAAAAAAAACAAAAAAAAAAAGGAAAAAAGAGTCAAGAGTTTAAACATGTAAAAGCAGACCTTATAGAAAAGTTGTAGTCTTGTTGTTGCAGCTGAAATCCGTATGTTTTTGTGTGTTTTTTGTATTGTTTCAGGCACAGCTATGGGTAGAAGAAGAAAGTGAGGGTTTAAGGATCCAAAGTATGAGGGTATAAAATGTTTAAAGTGTACTTCTTTTCATTAAATGAAGCATGGCATGTATCTAAAGAAGTATGGTATTAGATTATGGAAGAACTGATATTTTGTAAATTGTCAATATTATCAGTACCTAACCAAAGAAAAAGGAGATTGTATTTGTATTTGCATTATTTGTATTTGCATGTGTATGATTCTATTTGTAATTTGCATGTGTATATACCGTATACTATGAATGGGCTGGACACACAAAACAGGCTAACCCAGCAACTGGCCACAAAACAGGCTAACCCAGCAACTGGGCTTTTGGCGGGAAGGATTTTTGGCGGGAAAATGAAACAGTGGAAAAAATGAAACAGTGGAAAACGACGTCGTTTTTTTTATGGTTTAATAAAACTGGTAATTTACTTGGTCAATATTAGTTGACCGTTTGGGGCCGATCAAAAATATTGACCATAATACATAACGTAAAATGTGCAAGTTACTTGTAAACACAAATCATCAATGCATACTTACATCAACACCTCCCGACATCTCAAGTATGCTTCAACGAAGTCGTAGATTTCCATCCCGACATAAATCACTCAAGGTATGGACAAACAAATCTACTACTTGACAAATGATCAAAGGATTATATTTTTCTAAACTTCACAATTTTAATGTGACAAAACATTTTTTCAAAAATATATTTTACAAATTATTTTTGAATTAAAAAGAAATGTTTTATTTTGAAAAATAAGTTTAAAAATCCCAACAGCTATTTTTCCCCCCAAAATCAGCTCCAACCTTCCCCAAATAAGTTTTCACCAGAAAAGACAAAATTTGGAGCGTCCTTGTCTGAGACGGCTCCACGGTTCCACTAAATTTAGTGGAGCCGTCCGTACAAAATTTTCTGTAACGTTCAGATTTTTCTTGCCTATAAATAGTGGACCATTTCACACTTCCAACTTGATTTTTCCAGTCACTTTTCTCTGGTCTAATCCCTCCTCACTTAGATGACTTTCTTTGATCATTTGGAGAGTCTTAGTTTGTTTAAGAGTGATCCAATCCTCCATTCAAGTGATCCTCTTCATTCCTCTTGATTAGCAAGAGAAGAACACAAAGTATCCAAGTAGATACAAAGTGTTGTCATCCCTCTTGATTAGCAAGAGAAGAACACAAAGTATCCAAGTAGATACAAAGTGTTGTCATCCCTCTTGATTAGCAAGAGAAGAACACAAAGTATCCAAGTAGATACAAAGTGTTATCATTCCTCTTCATTTGCAAGACAAGAACTCAAAGTATCCAAGAAGATACAAGAGTTGTAGTTGTTAGGTCTTGTAATATTGGTTACACTCTTGATTGTATCATAGCATACATCAAGATTATTTTTCTTTTGTGAGAGAGTGAGTCAAGATCATTGTGATCTTAAGAGATAGTGAAGATCTCTTGAAGCCATTGGGCTTGTGTGATTGATCATGTGGATCAAGGGTAGATCGGGTAGATCGTGGTAGATTGGTGCTAGCTAAGATTAGCACTCGACATCTAGCTTAGTGTCAGAAATAGGATAAGCGACGTGTAAGGTGTAGATCGGGTAGATCGTGGTAGATTGGTGCTAGCTAAGATTAGCACTCGACATCTAGCTTAGTGTCGGAAATAGGATAAGCGACGTGTAAGGTGTAGATCGGGTAGTTCGTGGTAGATTGGTGCTAGCTAAGATTAGCACTCGACATCTAGCTTAGTGTCGGAAAACAAGTTAAGCGACGTGTATGGTTTTCTACGCCTGAAGGGAGTTTGTTGATTAGTGAAGTAACTCTCGAGTTGGGTACTCGGGGAGTGGAGTAGGGCGAAGAGGAACTTCGTGACCGAACCACTATAAATCACCGTGTCCGGTTTGCGCCTTCTTACTTATCTCTTTACTTTCATTTCATTCTTTATTGCTTTATATTTGCATTGCGTTTTTGCTTGTGTGGCTAGTTGCTTATGTTATGTTGATTATCTATGTGTCGTGTTTTGATTGTGCATATGTTGTAGTTTACTATATTCATCTCTTGATGCTATATGATCATAGTTGACACTTTTCATATCACATCACACTTGATCGGGAGTTTGATACAAAAGCTTTAAATTTTTAAATGGAAACGTATTCACCCCCTCTACGGTTTCCACAATTGGTACCAGAGCCAGGTCGCTCAAATTTTTAAAACAAATGGTTTTCAAAATTGAGTACGATCCATGTATCAAATTATATGAATGTGATGAAATATGATAAGTAATTTGTTGTCTAATACTTACAAGTTTTGTTGTTAAGTATACTTCGTCATACTAGCTTGAAGGTTTTCTTTAATAACTAAACGAATGGAGTTTTTAAGTGTCCAGTCATGTTTTCAGAACGAATCATTATGTCATGTTGTTCTGAATCAGAAAACAGACCACGGTACCATTAAATATAGGACGGTATTGTTATATTTAACGGTACCGTGGGTCATTTAACGGTGTCGTGCATCTGTTTGTCTGTTTTTCATTTTTGGTTCATTTTTAAAAAATCCATATAAAATCAACCATAAGTCTGTACGAGTCGTGTCGCCCATCATTTTAAACGATGTTGAGTCTACTTTCATTTGAGAAATATTTTTATGAATTAGTTCTAAATGAAAGCATGTTAAAGTCCTTGACTTTCAACTAAAGGTCTTCTGGTCATACAGTTTGCGTAAATTTTTGGTCAAACTGAAAAAAGGGCGATTCAATTTTTAAACCTTGACGTGTTTTCAAAGTGACTTAGCAAAAATCTTTGTAATGGGGAGGAAATCAATTCGTTTTCAAATAAAATCAAGCTTAGTATACATTGTTATACCTAATACACAAAATGACGATAAGTATTTTTGTGTGTTAAGCTAAATTGCTATTTGTTTATTATAGCTTTCCGGTTTATGCATTTATAAGACTCATGCTAATTTACTTGCACTATATTAAGTAATTAGTTTGCATTGCATATAGGCATAGACCATTTTTCTTGCATTTGTTGCAAGTTTTTAAAATGGCTTAGTAACCTTCTTAGGAATAGAAACTAAATTGGTAGATCACGTGTGTCGAAAGATATTGTCTTACACAATTATTTTTCCAAATGTTTAAGTGTAAAAAGTATATCACCCCAAAATACTTAACACTTTCATAAAATCCGTAACATGATCTTTAAATCATTACATCATTTTGTCTTGTTTGACCATGGGTTGTCTAAACAAGATAAAATGTCATTTTAATACATTAGTATTTAAGTAAAAGAAAATGTATTAAACTTGCATTGATTTAACACACATACAAAATGTTTTAAACATTTAGTATTTTACGTATGTTGTATAAAAATGGTTAAGATAATTAATTTTATACCAATGAGGTGTTGAAAAACTAAAAATATTATACTTAATAATATAAATAGTTTTTCTCAAATAAAAATAAATGACAATATCAAAGTAGTAACTTAATTTGTCATTAACCTCACACATACAACTTGTGTTAGAATAAATGGAACACACTCCTTAAATTTTTATTTTCTTTTTAAAAAGGAGTGATTGTGAGGGTCAAGAAAGATTTCGAGTACATATCAATTCATTATTCAAATTATGATTGATATCATCATCGAATCTAATTGACAAGTTTTCGAGTGTGGACATGAAATTGGAGTCATTATTTGTTTAGCTTCAAGATAACATCAAAATATGATGAAATATATTATCTTGAATCTACATACTCAATTACACTCGATTGTTATGAAAATAATGACGTCCACTCAAGACGAATATAATATGCATCGGATCATAACTCACACTTGTGTTGAAGATGCCATATTAAGTCTTCTTGTCCAATGGTTGTGTTCCAAACTTTAAACTAACATGTTTAAAAGATGCATAAAATACACAACTAAGTAGGATTGACAACTTGGATGTTTCATCCGAAATATACAAGTAATTTACATTGCAATGCAATTGGTAAATGTGTCATTTCCGAAAAACCAAACACGAGCAAACAAACAACATATGTAAACTTTGCTCATGAACAACTCAACACTCAAAGCCACATGTCTAGTAAAAGTGTCACACATATCACATGTATTTCTCTTATCAAAAGATTGACAAAAGATAACCTATATCTCATGCATCTTATTTTCTTTGTAACATGAATGGTTATGTTACAAGAGAATACATTGCATCCTGTTAACAAATATAGGATATTAGAGTTGAATAATAACCTAATACAACATGTGTCATTGCATAAACAAGTAAAATTGGTCATACACTAAAATACTTGTTTCACAAAGCATTCGTAAGAGTGATAAGTTTCCTCTTAGAAAAGCATATTTGTTGAAATATACAATATGTCTCATTTTTAATATAATGCTCACAAGATCTATTGAGGTATGTAACCTTCACTAGATTCTTTCTCAAGATATGCAATGGAGCATTCTTGAAACACACACGATGTAGTAGATTCTACATTGTATCATATTAGAGTGTCTCTTGGTTCTAGGAAACCAAATCATGTTAAAATAACATGTAACAACTCAACAAACAAAGATGTTGTCCAAGAGATCATAAAATACACCATCTCCATCAAACAACCTTTAAATCTCAAGCACGAAATTAAAACATTTCACTTTCCTTTGTTAGGAGTTGTGTAAGACATGTCATTTTCTTAACCAACTTTCAAAGTATGGTTAATTGAGTCATATTAGGCTATGCATAAGCAAAACAAGATAACATCATCTTTGCTATACTTCGATAGGCAAATATAGGAATTTGAATTCTTCTAACATGAGAATGACTACTGGAGAACCTGTCGCACTAGAAATTCAATTTGACCTAACGGTTGGATTGCTTCCAGGAGAGAAGTTAGGTTCGTGTATAACCCGTAAAAATGGTCGTGTTTAGCCTTAATTGAGCACCACTAGTGATAGTCTCATACTGATTCTCTAACTTGAAAATTTTTCATTCCTACATTTGACTAGAGATAGTTTACATCGGTGAACTTTATCTCCCATTAGGATGTCATCTTAAACAAGTAGTAATTAGGATCTGCCTTAGCAAACCTAGAGTGCTTGCATCCCACATACGTATTTCAAAATGATAACATGTTCTCATAAGACATGATTAAATGTCTTCATGATCTTAAATGCTAAATGATTATCATGTTTTGCTTGATGGTTGCATTTATTCCTTATGTGCATTTTACATGATTTGCTTGTAAAGTTTGCACCCACACTATGCTCTTTTGACACATTAGGAATTAGGTATGCCCATCACTATGAACCCTTAGAAGTCATAGAGTCATACACTAGTGTCAAAACCTATAAGTTAGAGTAGTCGCGAAGTTGTCCTAATTCCCCAGTCATCACTTCGCCTTCTTCCAAGTAATACACCCGTTTGTCATGGGAAGGTTAGATACAAACCTAGTAGAACTCGGAGTAGGATTGAAAACTTAAATATTTCGTCTGAAATATTCAAGGAAGTTTAACTTGCGATCGCAATTGTTAAATGTCATATCCGAAACATCATACTCAAGCCTTTTAACAACGCATGTTAAAACGCTCATCCCAAAGCTAAAAGCTAACATCAACCCTCGGGTGACAAAGGACTCACGAGTTGCTATATAAGTGATTAGTAGTTCCTTTCATCCTCGTGTGAATATACACGTCTTAAGATCCCAAACCCTGCTACGAACCAGCACCATAGGCCTAGCCTTACATCTTTCAAAACCCCGCGAAACACTCACGTGCGAAGCACATCGAAATCCGTAAATCAACCAAACCTCTCAACCGAGAATCCCTTAACCATCTCCGTCTAGGTCTAGGAATGATGGAACATTTTCCATAAATCTTATGACTATTTAAATATTTCACTGGAAATATGAAAGTCATCCCTTGTACCCCTCTTATGACTACTTGAATATTTCACTGGAAATATTGTAGTCATCTCGTGCGTCTCGTCTCATGACTATTTGAATATTTCACTGGAAATATTGAGATCATCTCTTCTATTTCGTGTCATGACTTTTAGATATTTCACTAGAAATATCAAGTCATTTTTCACATCGCTCTAATGACTACCTATGTATTTCCTCGGAAATATAAAAGTCATCTCTTCTCGTCCAGTACCGTTCAAAGAATTTATTAGGTATAAATTCTCTCCTCGTGTCGAAAAATCTCCCTAAATCAGCGAAATTTATTCGTAAAATCCTCTTTAACTCCAATGACAACTTAAATATTTCATCCGAAATATTTAAAGTTTATTTAATTTTCAAAATGCAATTAAATGTCATTTCTCGTTCTCGACAAACGTTCATCGAATCCCGTTGGATTCACTCATAAAAGAATTTATTCGGTATAAATTCTTTTAATCTAATGTCCAGAAAAATCACAACATATGTGAAATTTCTTTGTCAGAAATCTAATTCTGGGTCAAAACTGACCTCAGCTGGTCACGGTACCCTTAAATAGGAGACGGTACCGCTAAATTTAACGGTACCGTCGGACCGTTGTCTGCTGAGACAGTTTATTCTCACTGTTTCAAAAACACTATCGAAACCCACTCGATGTAGTCTTGAACCAGAACCGTATCCTATCAGAACATATTGTATCTATCTTCTGATTCCTAAGCCTTCTTCCCTTTCACTTCCGCATGGTACTAAACACTACCAATGCTTCCGCATCCCACTCATCTTCCACACACTTCAAACGAAGAACCGATAGGATACGTTGAGATAACCCTTCTTCATCAACATAGATAACCCCACTAGAATCTTATCACTATCATCACAACCTTGAAGATTTTATCTTCTTAACCCTTAGGATATCTCCACGTGATCACATGCCTCATCATAATATTCTATGAATATTCACAATGATTGAGAAGAGCTACGTGACTTCAAAGGTGAAGTTTATTGTATGCTATCCACCACTTGTCATGACGTTACTAAGCTCATCGCTTCCGTCAACGTTTGTTTTCCTTTTTATCTTTTGCATCTTGTCCGGATGGTCATAGATTAAGGGGGAGCGAAAACACACTCATATAGCCTTTCACCAAACACTCTCAAGAACACATTAATGTGGTTCTTATTCCCTAGGAAACTTCCCTTTAGCTGCCCAGAACTAGGCTGCACAGGAAAATTCGTGACTTCCAGGTCACGGTACCGTTAAATAGGCCACGGTACCGTTAAATTTAACGGTACCGTGTGGTATTTAGTGGTACCGTGCCTATGTTTGACGAATTTTCACTGTTCCCTCCTGATCCCTGCATCCCTAACCTCAAACCTGCAAAATTTTGCAAACTCACACACACCCTAAGATTTCCTCACTACACCATAGGACACCATCACCAACTTTAGTTTGAATCCCACAACCCTTGCCTATATAAGGCCTCACTATTGCAAGCTTATCTTGCATCTCATCTTCGAACCTCACATTAACATCTTTCATCATCACACTCAAACCTTTTAGCTACACTTCACTCTTAACAGTGATAGTTAGTCTAATTACCTTCAACCCATAGATCATCACACTCAAACCTTATAACCTTCAACTCATCACACTCAAACCTTACAACTACTCCTCACTTTGGATAAGTGATAGTTAGTTCAACAACCTTCAATCCTCACAAACACACGAAACCCTTCATGCACCAAATTATCTCTAACACACAACTAGGATCATCCAACCTAGAAACCTAGAACTTCATTACCTTAACCCCGTTAGAGATATCCACCAACAATCCTGTTAGGATCACATGCACCTTTTCTTTTTCCCTTTTGAAATATATCATGCATCTCATTGTCAATGCAAACGATATATTAACCAAAACCATCCTTTCCCACTTTTAGGATTCCTACACCCTTACCTCCACCAAGTCCACCACAACCTTTAGCTATCACACTAACCCTATCACCATCAAACCTCTTTGGACTTGGCACCAACACATCATCCTTATCACCATCACCATCACCACAACCTTTAGCTCTCACACTAACCTTGTCACCTACATCACCTTTTGAACTTGGCACTAACACATCATCCTTATCACTATCACCATCACCACAACCACTAATGGGTCATCCCATTATTTATCCCCTACAACCACATAACCCAAGTTGTCCTTGTTGTCACCACAACCAACACTCTCCCACCTTATGGAATCATTTAGGTATAACCTCTATCGAGTCTACTTTATGGCACGACTTGTCATAATAGTAATCATTTAGAGTATGTCTTATCAACAAACTATCCTTAACATCAATCATCTTAGGTAGATGATTATGTTGTTCAAAAGGTTTGTTAGAACTTTCCTCCCAATGACAACTTGGAATAAGTCATTTAGTGCATTAGTCAATGAACGAATCTCGTTCTTGATTAGTGTGATTGAGTGAACAATTACACCTTAGGTTTTCGGTCGGGTTGTGACACTTACGTGTTAACATAGTTTAACCCATGCATGTCTTGCTATGTGTATTCTATCCCTATAATGTTGCTCCTATACTGTTATATATTATGCTGCACGAAGCTAACCCTTGATGTAGGAAAAGCCTTTGTAAGAATTTGATCCATGGATCCGCTAGATACTAAGGTAAATAAACAAGGGGATTAAGTCACCATAGGGGAGCATTGAGCTAGGGGGAGCTCGGGAGTATTTGAATACATAGCATGGAGTCGTCTTCACAAGTGATGATAGAAAGCTTCACTGGGATGATGCAAACTCGCCTTTCTGGGAAGAAAGGATATAGTAGTGTAATAAGGGGGAGTAGGGAGTAAATCCAAGGGAGCGCTCGAGGCAACTACCTTTTTGACTCGACAAAAGGGGGAGAAGGGGAGTGTAAACAGGTAACTTTTACATTTTACTATGTGTTATGGTTTACATATTTGTCATCATCAAAAAGGGGGAGATTGTTAGTGCAAATATTACGATATTTAAACTAAACGATTTCTTCGGTTTTAATAATGACAAACATGTAACTTGTAATACATAACGTAAAATGTGCAAGTTACTTGTAAACACAAATCATCAATGCATACTTACATCAACACCTCCCGACATCTCAAGTATGCTTCAACGAAGTCGTAGATTTCCATCCCGACATAAATCACTCAAGGTATGGACAAACAAATCTACTACTTGACAAATGATCAAAGGATTATATTTTTCTAAACTTCACATTTTTAATGTGACAAAACATTTTTTCAAAAATATATTTTACAAATTATTTTTGAATTAAAAAGAAATGTTTTATTTTGAAAAATAATTTTAAAAAAATCCCAACAGCTATTTCCCCCCCCCCCCCCCAAAATCAGCTCCAACCTTCCCCAAATAAGTTTTCACCAGAAAAGAAAAAATTTGGAGCGTCCTTGTCTGAGACGGCTCCACGGTTCCACTAAATTTAGTGGAGCCGTGGGACATTTAGTGGAGCCGTCCGTACAAAATTTTCTGTAACGTTCAGATTTTTCTTGCCTATAAATAGTGGACCATTTCACACTTCCAACTTGATTTTTCCAGTCACTTTTCTCTGGTCTAATCCCTCCTCACTTAGATGACTTTCTTTGATCATTTGGAGAGTCTTAGTTTGTTTAAGAGTGATCCAATCCTCCATTCAAGTGATCCTCTTCATTCCTCTTGATTAGCAAGAGAAGAACATAAAGTATCCAAGTAGATACAAAGTGTTGTCATCCCTCTTGATTAGCAAGAGAAGAACACAAAGTATCCAAGTAGATACAAAGTGTTATCATTCCTCTTCATTTGCAAGAGAAGAACTCAAGGTATCCAAGAAGATACAAGAGTTGTAGTTGTTAGGTCTTGTAACATTTGTTACATTCTTGATTGTATCATAGCATACATCAAGATTATTTTTCTTTTGTGAGAGAGTGAGTCAAGATCATTGTGATCTTAAGAGATAGTGAAGATCTCTTGAAGCCATTGGGCTTGTGTGATTGATCATGTGGATCAAGGGTAGATCGGGTAGATCGTGGTAGATTGGTGCTAGCTAAGATTAGCACTCGACATCTAGCTTAGTGTCGGAAATAGGATAAGCGACGTGTAAGGTGTAGATCGGGTAGATCGTGGTAGATTGGTGCTAGCTAAGATTAGCACTCGACATCTAGCTTAGTGTCGGAAATAGGATAAGCGACGTGTAAGGTGTAGATCGGGTAGATCGTGGTAGATTGGTGCTAGCTAAGATTAGCACTCGACATCTAGTTTAGTGTCGGAAAACAAGTTAAGCGACGTGTACGGTTTTCTACAAGTTAAGAGTCGGGATTCCCTTTGTTCTAACCTTATCAAGACTAAACACTACTTTTTTATTGCAATTTCTTATCTAAAAACGAAAAATTTTTAAAATTTTGGCCAAAACGGGGGTACTAGGGACTAGAAGGTACACATGTGACAAAATTCGCGAGAATTCCCCCCCACACTTAGAATTGAATATTGCCCTCAATATTCAAAGTACCGGCTATTATGCCGACACTTAGAACGTAAAAAGGTAATACTAATAGCCAAGTGTGGAACATAAATCTCTCTATTTCACAAACAGGATTAATAAGATATCCCTAGATAAACATTAGCAACAAGATAGGATATTGGGCGGCTGGATTGAAAACAGGCGCGTCAATCATCACAATCCAAGGGAAACCTGCAAACAAGAGCAAACAACACACAAAACAAAGCACAGTAGAGGAATCCCCCCACACTTAGTGTCAGAAAATAGAAAGAAGTCAGAAACATGGGTTGTCACCCATGTGGTGCTAATGTTTTTGTTAACCGAGTCACTAGCTTGACTCGACCCCGAATTCATTTGTTCTTGGGGAAGCATGTGGAAAAGAAAATCTCAATCGGACTTTCGTTCAAAATGTTTGGATAAACATTGAAGTACATGAAAGTTCCACTCCGATGAGATGCCCTCGGCTCTAAAGAATAATAAATGGAGATGCCGGGGTCAAAAACTTTGTCTTCACTCCCGAACGAGTGAATAAAAGGACAATCTACCGTATAGGAGAAGAAAGGTAGAAAAACTCGAACGACATATGTGAAATCAATATAATGGCGATCCTCAAAGGGTAATGTCACATATGTCGGAGAAAGAACGTCCGTATGAATCTCGGGATCAAGAATTGAGGTCATATCATCAAGTTTAGGACTAATAGAGTCCTTGACCTCATCGTTCTCTAACTCTTCATCAAAGAGAGGATTTACGTTGCTAGAAAAGTACTCGTCATCAAATTCAAAAAGAGAGTTTGAATAAACTTCGATACTTTCATCTAGAACGTCCTCATCAGAAAGTGATTCGTTATCACTAGAGGAAAAATCATCGTTTGATTTGAAAAGAGGGTTAGAGAAAATCCCGGAAAAATCATCCTCAATGTCAAGAGGATAATCATCACAAATAGACCAATCACTATCATTGTCCGATAAATCCTCAGACTCACTTGGGATTAGGATAAGGTTCTCAGCACTAGACTTTATGAATTCGTCCGATTCCTTTTCAGAAATAGTGCTAAAATGCTCATCCCCCATAATGAGAGAGTCCTCGGAGTCCAAAGTTGGAAAGAATGATGTGATTGCAATAGACTGAGGGAGTTGAGAAATAATTTCACTAAAAGGAATAACACTCTCCTCGTCGTCCTCCTCATCATTATTGCTAGCATAAATGGCTTTTATACGTTCTATTTGTTCTTCTGCTAGCAATTCTGCAATACTTTTGTCCTTCTGCCTTTTCTGGACAGGTGTGATTGCAGGTGAAGAATTCTCATAATATTCCTTTATTTGAATAGTATCCTCATCATCTTCATCGAGAATGACAGCCCTACGAAATTTGGCACGCGTTTCCGCTGCTCGTTCTTCGGCTAGCAATTCTGCCATAGATTTTTCATGAGGATGAATGATGGAATACTGTGGGGGTTGGACATTGTCAAAACCGGGAGTATTATACCAAGGATTTGGTTCTTGATCCCACGGTTGACATTGATAATCGTCATGAAGACCCTCACAATTTGCACAAGGAATATTTAGAGCATTTTGGAACGATGTATCATTGAAATTTTGATAGCATGGTTCTTGCTCAAAAGAATTCTGAGGAAGGTGGTTGAAATCGTTTTCAAAATTTGAATAATTGAATGTATTTTCGATTTCAGAAGTGTAACATGCACAAAGTCCATGAGTAAACTCACATCCTTTGCAAAAACATCGTTCACAAAGTGAACCATCTCCTAGAGGATCTCCACAATTAAAGAAATTATGTTGATCGAACGAAGATAGCTGAGGTTGTGGAGGGTAGCCGGAAAAACTACAACGATGCTCATCATCCACTGGATTGAATAATGATTTGCACCAATTGCACAATCCGTTTCTATAATCACTTTCATACCGCTCACTCAAACACTTGTAACAACGATGTTCATCATCCACAGGACCATCACAATGAAAACAGCGATAGTCGGGTGACGACATAAGAATTAAACGGATAAAGGGGATGTGAAGATTATTTTTGGGTTTTTAAAATTTAAAAACATTTTGAGAAACACAAAGGAAAAAGGAAAAATAAATTTTGAAAAGAAAATCTTTTTGGGTTTTTTTTTTTTTTTTTTTATATAAGAAAATATTTACGAAGAAAACGATAACTTCACGAGGAAGGATCTTCAAGTCACTAATCGTCAAACCGTAACGATATTGTCGCAACACACCTCCCCGGCAGCGGCGCCATTTTTGATATCGCGCGAAACGCGTCTCAAGCGAAACCTCTCACGAAGAAAAGTCAACTCGCGACGGCTTGACGCGATACTCGATTGTAATAAACCGGATAAGCGAATACCCGGGTCGTAGTCCCAACGAGGTGTGAAATTGAGGATATCGTATGAGGTTTGGAATTAAAATGCTTGAAATAACGAGGTTCACTTGGGTACTAATATCTAATAAAACGAAAACTAAAATAACGTAAACCGGAAAACGAAAAACGAGCATAAACGTCAAATACTATAAAAGCTAACCCTACGGATGCCAAAATAATTTTCCTACGTGCTAAATGATAAAAGAAATTTTTTAAAAAAAGAATTATATTTTTCTGATTATTATTTAATTTTCTACGAATTAAAAACTATTTCAGAAAGGTAAATGAATTAAAAATACTAAACGAAAATGGAAAAATGTCAAAAATTCCAGAAAAGTGCTAAATTATAAGCTGGACCTAAGAAAATTAAAATGGAGATAACTGCTTATTCAGATAAGCAGTTATTAAGCAAAACGTGGGAATAAGCTAAGGAGAGAAAAAATGGGTTAAATAAAAAACAATGCATGCTTCTACTGATAAAAGACCCTAGGGCGAGTGGTGAGTGTGCAGACCAGGGTTCGAACCCCTGGTCATGCACTTTTTGCAAACTATTTTTTTTTCTTTTTCTTTTACCAACTTACAACACAGATGAAAATAAGGACTTTTTGTAAAAGCACAATTTTTACTTCTCACAAAATAAGCCAGAAAAGGCAGAAAATTCCAACAGCTTATACTAAGAAAATTAAAAATGGAGATTTGCAAACTAAAAGCTATCTAAAATCCTATAAGCTAAAAACAAAACTAAAATAAGCTAACTAAGGATGAAATAAGCTCAGGAGCACTAAGGGAGACTGAAATAGCAATAATCTAAGGGCAATAAGCTATGAGCTAAGCAAATAAGCTAAAAAAAGGACAGAGTATGCAGGCTAGCACAGTCCACTGAGGTGGACTTTGAGCTTATTTTTAAGCTTGAATAAGCTCAAAACTAGAAGGAACTCTTTGGAATTATAAACCATACCTAGAATACTATTTATATCATGAAAATTAGATACCAGCAACATCAAATAAGCAGTTGAACAATCCTATGAAACTAAGTGCAAACTGCTTATGGGGTCTGATGAAACAGCTCATGGCACAGGGCAAATATGGGCTGATTGATGTGAAGTTATTACTGCAATTGCATAAAGTAAAACACAAACCTTAATGGAATCATACTAACTCATCACAATCAACATAAAGTGCTAGTTATGAGTCAAAAACTGCAAAAATTAAGAGTTAAACAAAAATAAGCCAATTAAGCAGACTTTACACCTCAGAACTTGGAATATCAACCTCAAACATGCAAATCCACTTAACAGACCTCAAAACTACTAAATCTCAGCTTATATCAATCAAATTGAGCTAATCAAAGTTTGCAATATGCACATGAACAGTTACTCACTCATTTTGACCCATTTTGGCCATTGACCCAAACAACCCTTAACTTTGACTGTTTGTTGAATTTCTGTTTTTAGAACAGAGATTCATTCCAATGAACTTATACGAGCTTATTACAACAGCTTTTAGCTTAAAACAGAATACTGACGATAACTGAGAATTAAGAAAAAAATGAGGAAATTTTAATTTAATTGATAAACTTAAATCTTATTTAAAATTAAGTAAATTACAACTCTAAATTAAAAGATACAATTGGAAAACAAAGAAACCCAGTGAATTTAAAACAACTTAAAAATACAATTCTACATTTTTTACTAAAATCTACATTAAAAATCTACTTAACTAACTCCTCTCTTTCTTCAGTGTGTGAAATCTTTTATAGCCCTGATAAGCTTCTCTCCTCCTTCCGAGCTCATCCCAACCCTTGGATAACTTCTAATCAATCTCATTCATCCATTGGCATTTTGGCGGGAAAATGGGGAAATGGATTTAAGCGAGGTACAGTGCACGTGGGAAGATGTACTTTGAGGAGGGGGGTTGGAGTGTATAAGTGAAGAAAGGGACAAAGTTGTCAGGTCTGGGGACATGGTGGTTATGGGGAAGAGGCAAGGAGTGGGTTAGGCGGCAAATATGGTGATGGCTGGTACGATTGTGGGAAGGAGGGAAGACTTTTTGTTGACCGGTATTAGCTAAGGGAAAATGGGGTGTGGGTTATTTGGTGTTGGGTTGGGTGTGTTATGGGCTGGATTTAGGGATTAGGATTGGGTTTATGTTTTAGGATTAAAATGGTTAGTAATAGATTTGGAATTAGATTAATCTTTGAGGATCAAAGCTGCCAAAGCTGTAATTTCAGGGACCAATGTTGTCAATTTTGCATAAATACTTCCAAGGGCAATTCTTGACATTTTGACATTCATGATGGTTGACTTTTGACAATTTGAGCTTTAAATGTGATCCAAACTTAAAATTCCTTTCCCGGCTCCGGCTTTTCACGACTTTCCAATCTTGTGCTCGATTTTGTCCGTTTCTGCCCCGTTTTCAATCCTTTTGTACCTGAAACACATAAAAACACAAACCAAGAATATTTGCAGTAATATATGATCTATTTGGGTGTTTTTGGTCATTTTTGTGTCTTTAATGGGTATAAAATGATGAGTATTTACACACTCATCAGCATACATCAAGATTATTTTTCTTTTGTGAGAGAGTGAGTCAAGATCATTGTGATCATAAGAGATAGTGAAGATATCTTGAAGCCATTGGGTTTGTGTGATTGATTATGTGGATCAAGGGTAGATCGTGGTAGATTGGTGCTAGCTAAGATTAGCACTCGACATCTAGCTTAGTGTCAGAAATAGGATAAGCGACGTGTAAGGTGTAGATCGGGTAGATCATGGTAGATTGGTGCTAGCTAAGATTAGCACTCAACATCTAGCTTAGTGTCGAAAATAGGATAAGCGACGTGTATGGTGTAGATCGGGTAGATCGTGGTAGATTGGTGCTAGCTAAGATTAGCACTCGACATCTAGCTTAGTGTCGGAAAACAAGTTAAGCGACGTGTACGGTTTTCTCCGCCTGAAGGGAGTTTGTTGATTAGTGAAGTAACTCTCGAGTTGGGTACTCGGGGAGTGGAGTAGGGCGAAGAGGAGCTTCGTGACCGAACCACTATAAATCACCGTGTCCGGTTTGCACCTTCTTACTTATCTCTTTACTTTCATTTCATTCTTTATTTCTTTATATTTGCATTGCGTTTTTGCTTGTGTGGCTAGTTGCTTATGTTATGTTGATTATCTATGTGTCGTGTTTTGATTGTGCATATGTTGTAGTTTACTATATTCATCTCTTGATGCTATATGATCATAGTTGACACTTTTCATATCACATCACACTTGATCGGGAGTTTGATACAAAAGCTTTAAATTTTTAAATGGAAACGTATTCACCCCCCTCTACGGTTTCCATAATTTTGTTTATTTGTAACTCTTTTATACCCTCCAGATTCCCTCTCAATTTTAGCCTAAAAAACCAAGACTGATGTCAACCATTGTGTAATAACTGCCACATTACGACAAGAGCATTAAAATCTTAGCCAACTGTACACCAAATGTCCTCTTGGGAACTGAACTCACAAAGATATGTGCATACTATAACAATCATGTTTTACCATTCAAGATGAGACCAAAGATGTAAAGTTAGATAACACTTAGGCAACGACCTCCACAAGCATAATAACCAAAAGCATTTTACTAGGCGCTAAAGATATCATAAATTGTTTTACCTTGTCCAATAGGGTAAAAGGGGCCTTGAATGGTTCAAAAACTTTTCCAACAGGTTTTGCAGCATCAATCTGAGAGAAAATTTAGTCCAATGTTAAAAAGTATAAATTGCGTACATTTTATTATCATCATTTATCCTATTTATTTGACTTGTTTTATTATATTATATATGAGAATCGATACATTAATGTTTACTTTAGTAATTCTCAGGTAAAAACAAGCATTATGTGAAACTTGGCGATTTTGGACTAATTATGGAGCAAAAAAAGCGAGATGTCAAAAGTTTACTAAAATCCAGAAGATGCGCCGTATCTCACTCAACAGATACGACGCAATATCATACTTAGATGAATTCGAAGACCATTGCCTGACTTTGAAGAATGCGCCGCATGCAATTCTGTCATGCGCCGCATATGAAACTTTGGTCAAAGAAGAAGATCAAGCTCGTTCTACTACAGATACGCCGCAATATACTTCTAACATACGGCGTATCACTATCAAGATTTCACCTGTTACAATCCAAGACAGCTAAAGTACATGCGCCGCATACAAAGATCAAGTTACGCCGCATCTGCAGACGGTGTACGAATATTCCAGAATATATTAATCTTGTACCCCACGCGAAGTTAAGTCAATGCGCCGCATCTATCAACTCAATGCGCCGCATCGATCCCTCAGACAGAAACTATAAATACCCCAAGGTCAGACAAATTTAAGAGACCTTTTGTATAACCCTAGAGCCGAATTCAGACGACCAAGCAGCACAAGACACACCTCAAACAAAGATACAAGAGCTGTAAGAAGGTCCTGCATGTATTCAATTCATTAAGTAGTTTTATTTTATTGTTTTAGTACGCTTTAATTCATCAGGATTGATGGGCTTGTGTCATGTGACTACGGAAGATCATGCACTCCCCTTAATATTGCTTTCCCATTAATTAAAGTTTATATGTTGATGTCTTTGGTGACTTTTATTAGTGCATTGATAACCTCTGTGTCTAGCTGAGTCTTGCTTGGGTCGCCATGCCCCTTCCTCGCCTATTTATTCTAGCGTCTCTAGAAAAGTAGGATAGACATAAGTAATCATTAAGGGTTTACTCGCCGATAAGATTAGAGCCAACGAGAAAGGTTTAATTATATACACTTCATATAAAACTAGCAATAAAACAAGTTACAAGCTATTTAATTATCAGGACAAGTCTTCTTATTGTCTCGAGTATCTATCTGTGTACGTGTGTGCTAATCGCTGATTCGTGCTCATTACTTTAGTTTTCTATTTAATTATAACGAAACTGTGCCAGTCTCTCAGGCTGAACCCCCTTGCGTTAGATTAGGTTGTATAACTAACTTAGGATATTAAAATACTGATTAGAATAACTAGATAATACGTTCCACTCTTAGTGATCGACACTCTGCTTACCATTATGTTCATACTGACCGGGTACACTGCTCGTTAAGTGTGTGTGTTATTGATAAGTCGGCTAAATATAAATTTAAAACTTGAGTAGGCATTAATACTGCTAAACCGCAACGACACATCACGTGCATCAGTTCATGATCACGAGCTTCAACACGCATCTCAGAATACGTATTTGTTGTGATCTCGAAAAAGTTAAAGTATTCATACACCGCAGACATTAATAGAACCTATCTTAACAAGCACTGAGTTTTGTAATAAAAACATTACCGACTGCATCTCTAGTTTCAAGCCAGACAGGAGCTTAACGCCCTAAACTCCCGTTAGCTAATTTATTTCCATAATTTAAACTTCAATGCCCATCATTGTAAGCATTGTCCAAGACATGAGAGCTTCTACTGCATCCAGTGGCTGTACCTTGAGAAGCACATAAAACAACAAAATTATAATATCATCAACTTCAGATATCACTGGTGATACTACACGTATGATAGAGAGCAGATTCAAAAACAGCAATCAGGCATAAAAATAGCATTCCAATGTGCTTAAAAACAAAAATTCAACTAACAACTTAATTAATAAGCAAAATTATAGGAGCAGATAACAAGATTATCAAATATTTTTCACTCACACATTTTATCAAACACTTGGTGTGCAACTTGATCAAAAGGAATGTTAAACAACTTGATCCACATAATTAACAACCGATCAACAAGATTATCAACCGCAACAATATCAATCAAATCAGCTTCTGAAACAAACGGTTCACTCAAATCAAAAGAAGACATAAAAAAAGGATGATAATGATAGGGAGGTGATGATGAGATGATGATCGGAACGGTGATGGTGATTGGAATGGTGATGGTGAGTGGAATGGTGATGGTGATGGTGATCCAACTGGTGATGATCAAATGGTAATAGTTGATTGGAATAACTACTTTTTGGAGGGAAAGGATGAGAGTAGGTTGGGAGGAAAACACACAATAACTGTGTGAAAAAAATGAAGCGAATGAAAAAAGAGAAGAAAAAAGAGTCTTTATATAGTGGGAGAATTAAGGTTAAGCATATTAAATCTTAGGTTTAATCCTCACCATTAGATCAAACTAAATAGATGGTGGAGATTTGTCCCTCAGTAAGCACCAAAATAAGAGTAAGCAAATGAATTTTTCTCATATGTAGTGTACGTCGTATAAATTAAGGGAATTGATTGACACACTCATAACTTTGATTGGGACACTCAATGTACAAACTGTTAAAACAATTTATATTTATAGTACAACTGTTTAATGCATGTTTCAGAATGTTTCAATCAAATATGAGAGTGTTCAAATCAGCTCACATAAATTAAACGTTAAAACTTAAAACAATATTAACATGAAAAAGATATTTGTGTAATTAAATATATATACTAAAGATGGGGAGGTGCTTTCCCTCCACAGTGAACTGAACATAATGTGGCTTAGTCCCATTGGTTGATAGCGTAAAGTTGTACATATGGCGAGTATAGATTGGCTGTCTAAATATTTTATTCTTTGCAAACAGTGTTTATGCTACTGTATTGCACTGTATCACACTTATTAAAGTTCCACCGCCCACTGTAGCTGCTATATTTGGGGGGGGGGGGGGGTTTTTCCACACTTTAGATCTCCATCGTTCAGGTAAACTCTGCTCCCATTGTTATGCATAAATGAGGGGTTACATGGTTTGTGCTTCCTTATAAATTTAGCCGATAGTTTATGCCATTGAAGATTTTAACCAGAAAGTTCTATTGTTCTGATTTTCGCCTATTTTTTGTATGAACCAATTAGGGTTTCTTAAATTGGGGTTTAATATATGTAGGCTTTTGCACCTCTTTATGGTTTATTATGATTTAGTTTTTGTTGATTCATCATTTAATTTAGATTTTTTCCTTTGATTTTAATTTGTATGTGAAATTAGGGTTTTCTTAATTTGGGGATTTTCTCCATTTGTTTTGCAGGTAAGCCTATTGACGTCGTTATTGTAAGTTGTGCGTTTGGATTGGGTCTGATGATTCTATAATTCTGTTGTAGGACATATCATCAACTCTATTTTACCAAATAATCCGATCTCTTTTTTGATCTTAGATTCGGATTGTTTTATGTGTGTGAGGTTATTGTTATGCTTTTGGCCTGTTTTTTTTATTAGCCAATTAGGGTTTCTTGATTTGGGATTTTATATATGTAGGCTTCTTCACTTCTTTATGGTTGATTATGATTTACTTTTTGTTAATTCATCATTTAATTTAGATGTCCCTTTGATTTTAATTTTTATGTAAAAATAGGGTTTTCTTAATTTGGGGATTTTCTTTATTTGTTTTGCAGGTAAGGTTGTTGAGGTATGTATTGTCAGTTGTCCGCTTGAGTTGTGTCTGATGATCTTATTAATTTGTTGTATTGCTGCGCCAAGTGGAAGGATGGTAAAGTGCACCAAATAGTTATCTCAGCAACCTCCACGTGTGCAAATAGAACATATGGTCAACTCTATTACACCAACTAATCCGATCTCTTTTTTGATATTAGACTGGGGGTGTTTTATGTCTGTGAGGTTCAGCTGATATCAGTAATAGAAAGTCTGAACCCATTCCTTGGCAAGGCAATTACCGGATGGCGTGATAGTATACTTGCTATTGTGCAACCGCATTTATTTGCAGCCATGGTAGAATTCAGCCTTTTTTTTTATCGTTTTTCCAATTAGAAATCTGAACGTAATGATCTGTTATATCAGTTTTGTCATTTAAAATTTTTTAACGGGTTCTATTTTTCTAGGATGGTAATGGGCTATGATGGTTGACTGTTTTCTGAATCAAATGATATTGGTAATAGGAAGTCTGAGACCGTACCTTGGCAAGGCAATTAACGGATGGCATGATAGCATACTTGCTATTATGCAACCGGTTTGATTTGCAGCCATGCTGGAATTCAGACTTTTTTTTACCCTTTTTCCAGTTACAAATCTGAGCCTAATGATTCAGTGTATCAGTTTTGTGGTTTCAAATTTTTTAAACAGATGTATTTATAGATTGTTGGATCAGAAGATCAACACTATAGTTTGCTATTTTCCCGCGATAGTAATGGTCTATGATGGGCCACCAGGCTATATCTGCCTTTGGACATACATGTGTTGTGATGCATTAAATGAAAGTTGCAATGGTTTTATTTGCTTATGAATTTATAAAACTTCTGCCATACTTTCTCGAATTCAAAGATCACACCAGAATGTTCTCCTATTGGTTTATGTTGTCTTCAATCTGCCATCACCCCCCAGAAAATTCTACTCTTGATCTTTGTTCTCTTGAATCTGCCAACACCCTAGACACAAAAGAAACATATTCAGGTGTCATTAGCTTTGGCTCAACAGTGAGTCGAACATTTATTTGGGTTACTCCCATTGGTTGATAGCCTAAAGTTGTACACATGACAAGTGTAGATTGGCCGTCTAAATATTTTATGCTTTGGAAACACTGTTTACCAGCTGTGCTGCACTGTATTGAACTGTAGCCCTTCAAAAAAAAGAAAAAAAGAAAGAATAACATTTGCAAGGTTCGCTGTAGCAACCATATTCTTGGTTTTTTTTTGTCCACTTTAGTATTTGAGCGCCCAGGTGGCTTCTACTTGCATTGTGATGAAATGTAGCATGTACAAAAACCTATTTTACACACATTATGATGTCCATTATAGCAGCTGTATGTGCCTTTGGGCGTCCAGGTGTTGTGATCCATTAAATGAAGAGTGCAATGGTTTTATTTGCTTATGAATTTATACAACTTTTGGCATACTTTCTGGCATTCAAAGATCACACCAGAAAATTCTCCTAATTGGCCACTTGGTTTTAACCCAATGGCCTATATGGGGGTGATTTATGTGTGTGAGGTTCAGCTGATATCAGTAATAGAAAGTCTGACCCCCTTCGTTGGCAAGGCAATTACCGGATGCCGTGATAGCATACATGCTATTGTGCAACCGCATTTATTTGCAGCCATGATGGAAGTCAGACTTTTTTTTTACCCTTTTTCCAATTACAAATCTGAGGCTAATGATTTGGGTCTCATGATCCTATAAATCTGTTGTGTTGCTCCGCCAAGTGGAAGGATGGTAGAGTGCAGCAGATAGTTGCCTCAACAACCTCCAGGTGTAGAAACACGGCATATTCTCAACTGTATTATAAATAATGGGCTATGATGATTAGGTCTCTGAATCAAATGACATCGTTAATAGGAAGTCTGAACCTGTACCTTGGCAGAACAATTACCGGATGGTGTGATAGCATAGTTGCTATTATGAAACCGCAGTTATTTGCAGCCATGGTGGAAGTCAGACCTTTTTTTTTTTTTTTTTTTTTACCCTTTTTCCAATTACAAATCTGAGCCTAATGATTTATTGTATCAGTTTTGTCGTTTCAAACTTTTTACCGGACTCTATTTTTCTAGAACATCGTTTATATCTCAATATTGATGGGATGGGTGTTTGTTACATCGGTGGTGCATCAACTTGGGAATCGAGTCCTACTACAGAAAATGGTGAATGGGCTTCAAATGAATGAGACAGCAGTTGGTTAGAAAATCTATTACTATTTTTCGGAATACAGCCTGATTCCCAAGTTGATGTGCCACCAGTGGAATGACACTTGGTTAGAGGAATATTTGAAGAGGAAAGTTATTATAAATGCATATGCGGTCAATGTGACTGTACAATGTAGTAGTGACTTCTGCTCTTCAGTATCAAGGTGTTGTGATGCATCAAATGAGGGCTGCAATGTTTTATATTCTCTTATACTTTCTCCCATTGAAAGATTCAACCAGAAGCTTCTATTTTTGGTGTTTGTTCTTTTGAATCTGGCATAATTCCGCAAGAAGTTGTACTCTTTACCTTTGTTGTCTTGAATCTGCCATCATCCTGTATCCACAATAAAGAAAGTAAAAAAAATACAACATATACTCAGGTGTGATCGTATTTGTTTCTTTCTTTTTTTATTTTTTTTATTTTTTTTATTTTTTTATTTTTTCCTTCTCTGCCTTTTTGTTATGTAAATATATTTTCCTGCATTTATGTGTAGCTACTATTTCATTCATTTCTTTTCTGCATCCTAAACTGTTTTCCAGTTACTCTTTATTCCCAGTATTTGTACATACATATATAGAATGCTTCCACCACAAATTTTTAACCATTACCTGGATGAGCTAACTGCATTCATTAGTTCACTTAGGGTAGGTCTGTAATGATTAGCCCCTACTTTTGGAGCCTAATGAAGTGGGTGGTAAACAATTGGACCGTGTTTCTTTGTGGTCAGATGATTGCAGCCAAGGTCGGTTTAGGGCACCACCTTCTGTATTGTTGATGCATCATTGATCCTCTCTTACTGCTTACTTACTTTCGAGCACAAAACTTCTCATTTAATGCATCACAATACCTGGATGCTGAACACCAGATCTGGGTGCTGAGCACAACTACTTATGGCAGGGCTTTGATGATTCATAACTATTTTCTGAAACAAATAAACTGGGTGGTGAAAGATTGTAATTGTAACTTGGCATGGCAATGACTGGATGGCATCATTATGCAACCATGTTTGTTTGCATCCATGGGTAGGCATACATCTTTTTCACCCTGTTGGATTATAAAATCTGAGCCTAATAACTGCCTCTGTATATGCATGATTATTATATTTTAAATTTACAATCTTACTCGACTGTACTAGACGACTTTGTTTTGATGCATCTTGGCAGGTTCAGTGCTACAAAACATTTTGATCATTGGTCCTCTGCATTTCAGTATAAAAGCAACCACAGATGATGTACATCGTGTGTCAATATTAGGAAACGAAGAGTATCTGCTATTATTTATTTTCCGATACTAAAAGCTGATATTTTTTGTCTCTGATAGTGTGTTTTTTTTCGCATATTCATAACTACAGTTCCACAAAAGGCCCTGATCAACAATAGGATACAATTCTGAAAGATAGATGAGAAATAGAAGAGAATGGTGTAACAAGTGATTTGGTGAAAATTAATTCTTCGCACCATCCTCTTTTGTTACCCATCTATCTTTCATAATTGAATCATATTGTTGATCAGGGCCTTTTGTGGAACTGTATTTACGAATATGCGAAAAAAAACCTACCATCACAGGCACAGAATATCAGCTTTTAGTATCGGCAAATAAATAATACCAGATGGTATTCATTTCCTAATATTGACAAGTGATGTACATCATCTGTTGTTGCTGTTATGATTAAATGCAGATGACAGATTATCAGAACCTTTTGTGCCACTGGACCTGCCAAAATGCGTAAAACACAATTTTGTTTGGCATGGATCATGTGTTTAAACTTTATAAGAAGTTACCATATTTTTAGGCAGCTCAAAAGAGTTTTATATAATGTTTAATGATACCATGTTTTCTCGAATTACTGTTTTGCACCCCAACATCAGCTTCATTTTTTTCCCCCTCCTGAATAATTATATAATGTGTTAGTGCAAATATTACGATATTTAAACTAAACGGTTTCTTCGGTTTTAATGATGACAAACATGTAACTTGTAATACATAACGTAAAATGTGCAAGTTACTTGTAAACACAAATCATCAATGCATACTTCATCAACACCTCCCGACGTCTCAAGTATGCTTCAATGAAGTCGTAGATTTCCATCCCGACATAAATCACTCAAGGTATGGACAAACAAATCTACTACTTGACAAATGATCAAAGGATTATATTTTTCTAAACTTCACATTTTTAATGTGACAAAACATTTTTTCAAAAATATATTTTACAAATTATTTTTGAATTAAAAAGAAATGTTTTATTTTGAAAAATAAATTTGAAAACTCCTAACAGCCATTTTCCCCCCCAAAACAGCTCCAACTTCCCCAAATAAACCTTCCCCACTAAAGACAAAAAGGGAGCGTCCAACGGCACCTTTAAGTATGGACGGCTCCACTAAATTTAGTGGAGCCGTCGGGTATTTAGTGGAGCCGTGGGTCTGTAACGGTCAGATTTTCCCTTGCCTATAAATAGTGGACCATTCCACACTTCCAACTTGATTTTTCCAGTCCTTTTTCTCTGGTCTTATCCCTCTTCACTTAGATAACTTTCTTTGATCATTTGAAGAGTCTTAGGATGTTTAAGAGTGATCCAATCATCCACTCAAGTGATCCTCTTCATTCCTCTTGATTAGCAAGAGAAGAACACAAAGTATCCTAGATACAAAGTGTTGTCATCCCTCTTGATTAGCAAGAGAAGAACACAAAGTATCCTAGATACAAAGTGTTGTCATCCCTCTTGATTAGCAAGAGAAGAACACAAAGTATCCAAGTAGATACAAAGTGTTGTCATCCCTCTTGATTAGCAAGAGAAGAACACAAAGTATCCAAGTAGATACAAAGTGTTGGAGTTGTTAGGTCTTGTAACATTTGTTACACTCTTGATTGTATCATAGCATACATCAAGATTATTTTTCTTTTGTGAGAGAGAGTGAGTCAAGATCATTGTGATCTTAAGAGATAGTGAAGATCTCTTGAAGCCATTGGGCTTGTGTGATTGATCATGTGGATCAAGGTGTAGATCGGGTAGATCGTGGTAGATTGGTGCTAGCTAAGATTAGCACTCGACATCTAGCTTAGTGTCGGAAATAGGATAAGCGACGTGTAAGGTGTAGATCGGGTAGATCGTGGTAGATTGGTGTTAGCTAAGATTAGCACTCGACATCTAGCTTAGTGTCGGAAAACAAGTTAAGCGACGTGTACGGTTTTCTCCGCTTGAAGGGAGTTTGTTGATTAGTGAAGTAACTCTCGAGTTGGGTACTCGGGGAGTGGAGTAGGGCGAAGATGAGCTTCGTGACCGAACCACTATAAATCACCGTGTCCGGTTTGCACCTTCTTACTTATCTCTTTACTTTCATTTCATTCGTTATCGCTTTATATTTATATTTGCATTGCATATATGTTTGTGTGGCTAGTTTCTTATGTTATGATTGATTATGTATGTGCCATGGTTTGAGTGTGCATATGTTGTAGTTTACTATATTCATCTTTAGTTGCTATATAATCATAATTGACACTTTTCATATTACGTCACACTTGATCGGATGTTTGATACAAAAGTTTTAAGTTTTAAATGGAAACGTATTCACCCCCCCTCTACGGTTTCCACAATTGGTACCAGAGCCACGTCGCTCAAATTTTTAAAACAAATGGTTTTCAAAATTGAGTACGATCCATGTATCAAATTACCCATGAAGGTGATAAAAATATGAAAAGTATTTAGTTACTTAATACTTACAAGTTTTGTTGTTAAGTATATGTTGTCATACTAGCTTGAAGGTTTTCTTAAATTGATAAAAGTTGGTTCTGTTCAAAAACTGATGTCAGACGTACGACACCGTTAAATATAACGGACGGCTCCATTAAATATGGACGGTACCGCTAAATTTAACGGTACCTTCGTCTGTTTTTCAGAATTCGGTAATTTTCAAAAATTAATATAAAATCAACCGTAAGTCCGTAGGAGTCGTGCCACCTATCGTTTTAAACGTAATTGAGTCTACTTTCACTTAAAAATATTTTTAGAAAGTGATTGTAAAGTGAAATTTACGGATGTCTTTAATTCGTAACAAAGAGTCTTTTCCGGTCATGCCGATTGCACAAATTTCTTTGTCAAATAGCAAAGTGAACATCACACGTTGATGCATTCGTGATTTCAAGGTGTTGAACTTGATCAAATTTTTAAATGGGGTGGAAAATAATTCATTTTCAAATAAAGTCAAGCTAAGTGTACATTGTTATACTTAATACACAAAATGACGATAAGTATATTTGTGTGTTATGCTAAATGACTATTTGCTTTTCTTTATGTCTTAGTATTGTTAGTTAATACTTTTGTATGCTTATTGTTATCTCTTGTTGAGCTAATTTTATTTATAAGCATAAATGTCCTTCATGCCTTGTTGCTATGTGTCGAATATTAGCTTTTCGGCTTATGTGTCAATAGGACTTAGGCTAGACTTCTTGCACTAAGTTGCGTAATTGATTTTGCATTGCATATAGGCATCAACCATTTGTCTTGCATTTGTTGCAAGTTCTTAAAATGGTTTAGTAAGCTTCTTAGGAATAGAAACTAAGTTGGTAGATCATGTGTGTCGAAAGATATTGTCTTACACAATTATTTTTCCAAAGGTTTAAGTGTAAAAAGTACATCACCCCAAAATACTTAACACTTTCATAAAATCCGTAACATGATCTCTAAAACATTACATCGTTTGTCTTGTTTGACCATGGGTTGTCTAAACAAGATAAAAGGTCATTTTAATACATTAGTATTTAAGTAAAAGAAAATGTATTAAACTTGCATTAATCTAACACACATACAAAATGTTTTTAAGCATTTAGTATTTTACTTATGTTGTATAAAAATAGTTAAGATAATTATTTTTATACTAATGAGGTGTCGAAAAACTAAAAGTATTATACTTAATAATATAAATAGTTTTTCTCAAATAAAAATTAATGACAATATCGAAGTAGTAACTTAATATGTCATTAACCTCACACATACAACTAGTACTAGAATAAATGGAACACACTCCTTAAATTTTTATTTTATTTTTAAAATGAGTGATCGTGAGGGTCAAGAAAGATTTCGAGTACATATCAATTCATTATTCAAATTATGATTGATATCATCATCGAATCTAATTGACAAGTTTTCGAGAGTGGACATGAAATTGGAGTCATTATTTGTCCAACTTCAAGATAACATCAAAACATGATGAAATATATTATCTTGAATCTACTTACTCAATCACACTCGATTGTTATGAAAGTAATGACGTCCTCTCAAGACGAAAATAATATGCATCGGATCATAACTCACACTTGTGTTGAAGATGCTATGTTAAGTCTTGTTGTCCAATGGTTGTGTTCCTAACTTTAAACTAACATGTTTAAAAGATGCATAAAATACACAACCAAGTAGGATTGACAACTTGGATGTTTCATCCGAAATATACAAGTAATTTACATTGCAGTGCAATTAGTAAATGTGTCATTTCCGAAAAACCAAACACGAGCAAACAAACAACATATGTAAACTTTGCTCATGAACGATTCAACACTCAAAGTCACATGTCTAGTAAAAGTGTCACACATAATATGTTATTAACTATTATGTAAGTCATCAATCTTGAGAATATCACATGTATTTCTCTTATCAAAAGATTGACAATGGATAACTTATATCCTATGCATCTCATTTTCTTTGTAACATGAATGGTTATGTTACAAGAGAATACATTGCATCATGTTAACAAATATAGGATATTAGAGTTGAATAATAATAACCTAATAGGACATGTGTCATTGCTTTAACAAGTAAAATTGGTCATACATTAAAATACTTGTTTCACAAAGCATTTTTAAGAGTGATAAGTTTCCTCTTAGAAAAGCATACTTTTTGAAATAAACAGTATGTCTCATTTCAAATAAAATGCTCACAAGATCTATTGAGGTAAGTAACCTTCACTAGATTCTCACTCAAGATATGCAAAGGAGCATTCTTGAAACACACACGATGTAGTAGGTTCTACATTGTATCACATTAGAGTGTCTCTTGGTTCTAGGAAACCAAATCATGTTAAAATAACATGTAACAA
The DNA here is from genome assembly GCA_021014915.2 of Artemisia tridentata subsp. tridentata. Taxonomy (NCBI): domain Eukaryota; kingdom Viridiplantae; phylum Streptophyta; class Magnoliopsida; order Asterales; family Asteraceae; genus Artemisia; species Artemisia tridentata. The sequence continues at coordinate 308,082,248 of CP139506.1, forward strand.
CTCAACAAACAAAGATGTTGTCCAAGAGATCATAAAATACACCATCTCCATCAAACAACCTTTAAATCTCAAACACGAAATTAAAACATCTCGCTTGCCTTTGTTAGGAGTTGTGTAAGACATGTCATTTTCTTAACCTACTTTCAAAGTATGGTTAATTGAGTCATATTAGGCCACGTATAGCAAAACAAGATAAAATCATCTTTGCTATACTTCGATAGGAAAATATAGGAATTCAAATTCTTCTAACATGAGAATGACTACTGGAGAACCTATCGCACTAGAAATTCAATTTGACCTAACGGTTGGATTGCTTCCAGGAGAGAAGTTCGGTTGGTGTATAACCCGTAAAAATGGTCGTGTTTAGCCTTAATTGAGCACCACTAGTGATAGTCTCATACTCATTCTCTAACTTGAAAAGTTTTCATTCCTACATTTGACTAGAGATAGTTTACATCGGTGAACTTTATCTCCCGTTAGGATCTCATTTTGAACAAGTAGTAACTAGGATCTTCCTTAGCAAACCTAGATTGCTTGCATCCGACATACGTGTTTCAAAATGATAACATGTTTTAATAAGATGTGATTAAATGTCTTCGTGATCTTAAATGCTAAATGATTATCATGTTCTGCATGATGTTTGCATTTATTCGTTATGTGCATTTTACATGATTTGCTTGCACCCACACTAGGTCATTTTGACACATTAGGAATTAGGTATGCCTATCACTATGAACCCTTAGAAGCCATAGAGTCATACACTAGTGTCAAAACCCATAAGTTAGAGTAGTCGCGAAGTTGTCCCAATTCCCTAGTTATCACTTCGCCTTCTTCCAAGTAATACACCCGTTTGTCATGGGAAGGTTAGATACAAACCTAGTAGAACTCGGAGTAGGATTGACAACTTAAATATTTTGTCCGAAATATTCAAGTAAGTTTAACTTGCGATCGCAATTGTTAAATGTCATATCCGAAACATCATACTCAAGCCTTTTAACAACATATGTTAAAACGCTCATCCAAAGGACTCACGAGTTACTATACAAGTAATTAGTAGTTCCTTTCATCCTCGTGTGAATATACACGTCTTAAGATCCCAAACCCTGCTGCGAATCAGCACCATAGGCTTAGCTTTACGTCTTTCAAAACCCCATGAAACACTCGTGTGCGAAGCACATCAAAATCCGTAAATCAACCAAACCTCTCAACCGAGAATCCCCTAACCATCTTCGTCTAGGTCTAGGAATGATGGAACATTTTCCATAAATCTTATGACTATTTAAATATTTCACTGGAAATATTAAAGTCATCCCTTGTACCCCTCTTATGACTATTTAAATATTTCACTGGAAATATTGCAGTCATCTCGTGTGTCTCGTCTCATGACTATCTAAATATTTCACTGGAAATATTAAGTCATCCCTCACATTCCTTGCATGATCTCTTGAATATTTCACTGGAAATATTGAGATCATCTCTTCTATTTCGTGTCATGACTTTTAGATATTTCACTGGAAATATCAAGTCATTCCCTCTATCTCGTCCCATGACTGTTAGATATTTCATTGGAAATGTCAAGCCATATCCTGTGTCTCGTCTGATTACTTTTTAAATATTTCACTGGAAATATAAAAGTCATCTCTTCTCGTCCAGTACCGTTCAAAGAATTTATTAGGTATAAATTCTTTCCTCGTGTCGAAAAGTCTCACTAAATCAGCGAGATCTATTCAAAAAATCATCTTAAACTCCGATGACTACTCAAATATTTCATCCGAAATATTTAAAGTGTATTTAATTTGCGAAATGCAATTAAATGTCATCTCTCGTTCTCGATCAACGTTCATCGAATCCCGTTGGATTCATTCATAAAAGAATTTATTCGGTATAAATTCTTTTAATCTAAAGTCCAGAAAAATCACAACATATGTGAAATTTCTTTGTCAAAAATCTTGCTTTCAATTCTCACTAACTCCATCAAAACCCACTCGATGTAGTCTTGAACCTAAAACCATCTCCTATCAGAATAGATTGTATCTATCATCTGATTCCTTAGCCTTTTCCCTCACACTTCCGCATGGTACTAAGCACTACCAATGCTTCCGCATCCCTCTCACCTTCCACACACCTCAAACGAAGAACCGCTAGGATAAGTTGAGATAATCCCACTAGAACCTTGTCACCAACCTCACAACTCAGAAGATTTTATCTTCTTAACCCTTAGGATATCTCCTAGTAATCACATGCCTCATCATATAAATATTCTATGAATATTCACAATGATTGAGAAGAGCTACGTAACTTCAAAGGTGAAGTTTATCGTATGCTATCCACCACTTGTCATGACGTTACTAAGCTCATCGCTTTCGTCAACGTTTGTTTTCCTCTTTATCTTTTGCATCTTGTCCGGATGGTCATAGATTAAGGGGGAACGAAAACACACTCATATAGCCTTTCACCAAACACTCTCAAGAACACATTAATGTGGTTCTTATTCCCTAGGAAACTTCCCTTTAGCTGCCCAGAACTAGGCTGCACAGGAAAATTCGTGACTTCCAGGTCACGGTACCGTTAAATAGGCCACGGTACCGTTAAATTTAACGGTACCGTGTGGTATTTAGTGGTACCGTGCCTATGTTTGACGAATTTTCACTGTTTCCTTTAGATCCCTGCATCCCTAACCTCAAACCTGCAAAATTTTGCAAACTCACATACACCCTAGGATTCCCTCACTACACCATAGGACTCTAACACCAACTTTAGTTCGAATCCCACAACTCTTGCCTATATAAGGCCTCACCATTGCAAGCTTATCTTGCATCTCACATTCAAACCTTTTAGCTACACTTCACTCTTGAAAGTGATAGTTAGTTAAACAACCTCCAACCCTCACAATCACACAAAACCTTTCATGCACCAAATTATCTCTAACATACAACTAGGATCATCCAACCTAGAAACCTAGAACTTCGTTACCTTAACCCCGTTAGAGATATCCACCAACAATCCTGTTAGGATCACATGCACCTTTTCTTTTTCCCTTTTGAAATATATCATGCATCTCATTGTCAGTGCAAATGATATATTAACCTAAACCATCCTTTCCCACCTTTCCTCAAAGGGCAAAACCAACACCTCCAACCACATCATCATCATCCTACACCTTTAGGATTCCTACACCCTTACCTCCACCAAGTCCACCACAACCTTTAGCCATCACACTAACCCTATCACCATCAAACCTCTTTGGACTTGGCACCAACACATCATCCTTATCACTATCACCTTCACCACAACCACTAATGGGTCATCCCATTATTTATCCCCTACAACCACATAACCCAAGTTGTCCTTGTTGTCACCACAACCAACACTCTCCCACCTTATGGAATCATTTAGGTATAACCTTCATCGAGTCTACTTTATGGCACGACTTGTCATAATAGTAATAATTTAGAGTATGTCTTATTAACAAACTATCCTTAACATCAATCATCCTAGGTAGATGATTATGTTGTTCAAAAGGTTTGTTAGAACTTTCCTTCCCAATGACAACTTGGAAGAAGTCATTTAGTGCGTCAGTCAATGAACGAATCTCGTTCTTGATTAGTGTGATTGAGTGAACAATTACACCTTAGGTTTTCGGTCGGGTTGTGACACTTACGTGTTAACATAGTTTAACCCATGGATGTCTTGCTATGTGTATTCTATCCCTATAATGTTGCTCCTATACTGTTATATATTATGCTGCACGAAGCTAACCCTTGATGTAGGAAAAACCTTTGTAAGAATTTGATCCATGGATCCGCTAGATACTAAGGTAAATAAACAAGGGGATTAAGTCACCATAGGGGAGCATTGAGCTAGGGGGAGCTCGGGAGTATTTGACTACATAGCATGGAGTTATCTTCACAAGTGATGATAGAAGGCTTCACTAGGATGATGCAAACTCGCCTTTCTAGGAAGAAAGGAATGTAGTTCAATAAGGGGGAGTAGGGAATGAATTCAAGGGAGCGCTCGAGGCAACTACCTTTTTGATTCGACAAAAGGGGGAAAAGGGGAGTGTAAACAGGTAACTTTTACATTTTACTATGTGTTACGGTTTACATATTTGTCATCATCAAAAAGGGGGAGATTGTTAGTGCAAATATTACGATATTTAAACTAAACGGTTTCTTCGGTTTTAATGATGACAAACATGTAACTTGTAATACATAACGTAAAATGTGCAAGTTACTTGTAAACACAAATCATCAATGCATACTTCATCAACACCTCCCGACGTCTCAAGTATGCTTCAACGAAGTCGTAGATTTCCATCCCGACATAAATCACTCAAGGTATGGACAAACAAATCTACTACTTGACAAATGATCAAAGGATTATATTTTTCTAAACTTCACATTTTTAATGTGACAAAACATTTTTTCAAAAATATATTTTACAAATTATTTTTGAATTAAAAAGAAATGTTTTATTTTGAAAAATAAATTTGAAAACTCCCAACAGCCATTTTTCCCCCCAAAACAGCTCCAACTTCCCCAAATAAACCTTCCCCACTAAAGACAAAAAGGGAGCGTCCAACGGCACCTTTAAGTATGGACGGATCCACTAAATTTAGTGGAGCCGTCGGGTATTTAGTGGAGCTGTGGGTCTGTAACGGTCAGATTTTCCCTTGCCTATAAATAGTGGACCATTCCACACTTCCAACTTGATTTTTCCAGTCTTTTTTCTCTGGTCTTATCCCTCTTCACTTAGATAACTTTCTTTGATCATTTGAAGAGTCTTAGGTTGTTTAAGAGTGATCCAATCATCCACTCAAGTGATCCTCTTCATTCCTCTTGATTAGCAAGAGAAGAACACAAAGTATCCTAGATACAAAGTGTTGTCATCCCTCTTGATTAGCAAGAGAAGAACACAAAGTATCCTAGATACAAAGTATTGTCATCCCTCTTGATTAGCAAGAGAAGAACACAAAGTATCCAAGTAGATACAAAGTGTTGTCATCCCTCTTGATTAGCAAGAGAAGAACACAAAGTATCCAAGTAGATACAAAGTGTTGGAGTTGTTAGGTCTTGTAACATTTGTTACACTCTTGATTGTATCATAGCATACATCAAGATTATTTTTCTTTTGTGAGAGAGAGTGAGTCAAGATCATTGTGATCTTAAGAGATAGTGAAGATCTCTTGAAGCCATTGGGCTTGTGTGATTGATCATGTGGATCAAGGTGTAGATCGGGTAGATCGTGGTAGATTGGTGCTAGCTAAGATTAGCACTCGACATCTAGCTTAGTGTCGGAAATAGGATAAGCGATGTGTAAGATGTAGATCGGGTAGATCGTGGTAGATTGGTGTTAGCTAAGATTAGCACTCGACATCTAGCTTAGTGTCGGAAAACAAGTTAAGCGACGTGTACGGTTTTCTCCGCTTGAAGGGAGTTTGTTGATTAGTGAAGTAACTCTCGAGTTGGGTACTCGGGGAGTGGAGTAGGGCGAAGAGGAGCTTCATGGCCGAACCACTATAAATCACCGTGTCCGGTTTGCGCCTTCTTACTTATCTCTTTACTTTCGTTTCATTCGTTATCGCTTTATATTTATATTTGCATTGCATATATGTTTGTGTGGCTAGTTTCTTATGTTATGATTGATTATGTATGTGCCATGGTTTGAGTGTGCATATGTTGTAGTTTACTATATTCATCTTTAGTTGCTATATAATCATAATTGACACTTTTCATATTACGTCACACTTGATCGGATGTTTGATACAAAAGTTTTAAGTTTTTAAATGGAAACGTATTTACCCCCCCTCTACGGTTTCCACAATAATTATATAATGCATGAGGAATATATCAGTCAATGACAAAGGCCGTTATAATTTTCTATTTCGGTAAGTGTAGCTTATCATAACCCATGCCGTGGCACAATGATCAGATGGTTGCAGCCAAGACCGGTTTTGGATACCACTTATATAATAAACAAAAGATAAGTATTCCTAAAATTTACATGGTTAAATGACTATACTCCATGAATCTACTTATATTTTTTTTATTTTTTCTTTGCTAACAGATTTCGTATATCCAACAGCCTCACTGCATACTACGGAGACAAACTAAATATAAAAATAGATGAAATATCAGTGATGAATGTACGGAGGCTACCTCAATACATTATGCTTCAACTCACATCAAGATCGGGTGTTGGACAGCTTCCATATATATACTTCGTATGTCTGCCTTTCGAAGGTATAAAATTTAATTTTAGTTAATTTAAATATTAAAATTCAACATTGTGTAACCATAAACTTAAGTATTAATATGTGTTTATGGAATTCAATTTGTAATCTTTCATAGCTGTCAGTTGTTGAAATTTAATTTTGTAAGATTGATTAAGACGTTCAACTGAAATTTAAATGAGTACATGCACACAGAAACAACGTATCAGCGATGGATGTACGGAAACGAATGTGTCCTATTACTGTATTTGCATACTCTGCCTTACCCAAAAAGTTCTATTCCTCGGGTTTGTTCGTTCAATCATCTTGCAAGCGCTAAAAAAAAGTAAAAACATAAGTCACATACTCCGGTATGTATTCACATTTATTTCCCTAAAAAATGTCGTCCGTTGCTTTACTTAGTGCAGGGCTATAATGATTCAGGCCTATTTTCTGACACTAATTAATTGGGTGGTCAAAGATTGTAGCCGTAACTTGCCATGGCAAAGGTCTATCATATAAAGAAGTTATTTTGTAAAACTTACCAAAAAATTATAATTTTGGATTCTATAAAAGTGTTTCAAAGAGAAGTTGAAAGTAACGAGGTATGTATTACGTGCCCACATTACTTAGTTAATGAATGGTTTTGCTTAATAAATGAGTCTGGAACTTCAAGATAGTTACTCATTCTAAGTTCCCATACAGTTCCTTTTGTTATTTCAACAATCTAGCAATTCGCCTGGTGCAGGCGTTTACACAAAGGGAGTTGAAACGACAAAAGGAACTGTAAGGGACCTTAGAAGGGTTAACTATGTTGCTTTTTGAATTCCATTCTTTTTTATGACCTAAAACCAGCATCTACAAACTAATGTGGCCATACACAGCTTGCTACATTGAACTTCACTTTGATAACGTCAATTATTAGGGCACATCTATCTAACGATGTAGCTAGGTTCCATTGCTTAAATTGACCGAGTTCCCTAAAACCATTTCTCTATCAAGCACACCAATGGTTTTAGGGAACTCGGTCAAATTAAGTAATGGAACCCATATACATCGTTTGATAGATGGGCTCTAATAATTGAGGCATGTTGATTGTGATAATGATATAGTGTGTATTGTTCATGACAGGCCACACTCCTTCATTATCCCATTCAACACGAGTCCTAATACTCACATGCTTTTCTAGAATTGACAATTTTTTCTATGACACACCTTGGTACTTTGAGCTTCCCCTCGAAAACCCATTCCTATGTGACTGTCATTGCAATCAGTTTGGCGCAACCCTTTGCACATATTTCATCTACATGGCAATGGGATTTCGAGCGGAGGTTCAAAGTACGACAGTGTGTCGTCGTACGACCACCGATCACATGATTGCAGCCAAGGCCGGTTTTGGGTCCCACTTCTGTAATTCCTGGCGTGAACCCTATTATCTATATTATCATCATGTATTATCATTCACTAGCAGATTTTATGTATTCAATAGCCACATTGGATAATATAAAGACAAGTTAAATATAAAAAATAGATGAAATATCAGTGATGGATCACTAAAATTATTTTACGCATGTTGGCAGGTTCAGTCCCACAAAAGGATTTCATCACCGATCATGTGCATCTCACCAAAGCTAAATGGAAAACTGAAGAGAATGCTGTGGCAAGTGATTTGGTGCGCATTACTTCTTCGCACCATCCTCTTTTGTTACCCATCTATCTTTGGAAAATGCAGCCTATTGTCGACCAGCGCCTTTTGTGGAACTGCACCTGAAAATATGAAACAACAAATTTGGTATAACAAACACGGAACATCCAACTTAGATGGTTACTCTTATCTTCCCCTCGAATTCCTTTTGCTATTTGAACGGGCTACCAATACGTCTGGTGCAGGCCATTGTTTAAAGACCGTATAAATAACAAAAGGAATTTCAGAGGGAGGTAAGCGTTTCCACCTATGATTATTGGCACTGTTAATCTAATTCGTATATATTTTTATAGAAACCTGCCTATGCTCCCTTTTCATTATCTAAAGGGTGTTCGCTTTTATACAAGTTTAAATTGTTTTATGCATGTTCACAGGACCAGTCCCACAAAAGGGACTGATCACCGGTCGTGTACATTTCACCAAAGATAAATGGGAAGCTGAAGAGAATGATGTGACAAGTTATTTGGTGCAAATTGCTTCCTTGCACCATCCTCTTCTATTCCCCATCTATCTTTCAGAATTGCACGCTATTATTGATCAAAACCTTTTGTGGAACTGGAACTACCAATATGCAAAAAAAAAAAAAAAAAAAAAAAAAAAAAAAAAAAAGAAAGGGATAATTACTAAAATAGCCCGATTGCCCAACTGCTAAGAGTATCCGGCCCGCTCACAGAAAATTCCCCCCTTAGCCCAGGGCAACTGATCCGACGGACCACAGGACGCCACATCACCGACCAGAGTACCTCAACAACTGTTGCTACGATGTATAAGGGATGTATTGTATTTTGGGCAACTTTTGAATTTTGGGCAACAAATACATGAAGAAAAGGATATTTTGGTCATTTTACGTGCATTAAAATTAGGCAGTTTTTTTAAAAAAAATATATTAGCCTGTAATTCGATAATTCGATTACAATTCATTACAGAAAACACATCAATACACAAACAGCTTCTTTTCCATAGACAAAGCATCACACAAGTAACAAATCATAATTCCTTAACACCCTGTAATTCGATATGCCGATTCGGTTGTACCATTGTAAAATCGTTGTTCGATCTACAGTGAAGTTGCTTACAGAAATCAAAGATATTTTGTCGAAGGATAAAAAGCGGGAAAGGTTGTTTAGAAACACAGTCTTTGGTCCGTGGTTGGATATTCGGTTTTGCGATAATGACTGCCCTTTGATGCATTTTGTTTTACAACATCAGGTAAAAGTTTCTAACATATCGTCCGATTCCCCACCATTGCAGTTCAAAATTGGGGATGATTTGTTAGAGTTCGGGCGTAAGGAATTTTGTTTAACAACAGGGTTTCGATTTGGGAAAGTTTGTAAAAAAAAGAAAACAAATGCATTTCGTGACCGCGTATTTCCAGAAAAAAAGACAGATGGTATAAAATCTGTATATGGCAGTGATTGTTTGAAACTAGTTAAAGATCCAAATAGGTTCTTAGCTCTTTCGGATGAGGATGCTATTAGGTTGTGTCTTTTGATAGTTGCTATGTTGGTGTTTATGGGTATTGAAGAAAGGAATTGTATCCCTAATCATATACTGTCTTTGGTGGAGGACTTTGATGCTTGGAACGTTTTTCCCTGGGGTGAATACATGTGGCATAAATTTTATCAAAGGACTGTGAATGTTGTTGAGAGACACAGACCAGTTCATTTGGAGAAGTTGGAAAAAAACCCATATTACAATGCGACATACAATCTATACGGTTTTGCTTGGGCTTTCAAGGTATGCCATACTTTCTACTCTGTACTAAAGTTCAATACTATTGTTATATATATGTATCCGGTGTACAAAATGTTTGTATCTGTTTTCTATCCATTACTAGGTTTTTTGTATTAGATATATATTGAATATATAGTTTTGAACACGGTAATAACCTGCAGTTTGAACATTTTTCTTTTCCACATTATATACATTTTAAACAACCACATATTTCAGATATGGATTTTGGAGACATTTCCTAAAAGCGGCAACTGGTGGGTGAAAGACACGAACGTCATTCCACGAGGTCTTGCTTGGTCTAAATGTCAAAAGTTGCGAAGATCAGACCGTAAAACACTATTTGGACCGGTAAGCACCGCACTATCTTTGAAGGCTAATTTGTTGGACCCTTATTTAAATTTGTTCACATACAAAGTTATTTGCTATTTGTTTTTTTAGGAGTCAGTTCCTATTAAGGCACTTTATACCACCAAACGCGAATTGAGACAACCGTGGTGTATTGCCAGCATCCCCTTTATAAAGGGTTTGTCTGATTCAGACCTGTCAAGTGCAGAGGAAGACCAACAACCGGATAGCGCAGACGATGATCACCAACCTGCTAGCGCAGAGGATGACCGCCAACCTGATAGCGCAGACGATGACAACCAACTTCGTAGATCAGAGGATCACCAACAAGCTGGTAGCGCAGACGATCAACATGAAGCACCAAGTTTAGAAACTTTAGATAAAAATAATGTTGAAAACGCAAAAGGTGTCCAATCAGGCGAAGGCCAAGATGAAAAGAATTTTGGAACAAATCCTATTTTGGGCAAGATATTTGATTTGCAAATTGATATTTCGTTGATAGCGAAGCACGTAGCGTCTGTCCCTAAACAAGACATTCGCGAGCTGCTTCAGAAGGTGAAAACAAAATTTTCAGAGTTAGAGACAATTATTAACGAAAGCACCGATGATCCAGATTTTCCAGTCAAGTCTGATGTCAACCCTGATATTTACATGGTTTGTATTCAACTTATATGTTTTATTCTCCTAACATTATACGAAGATCAATTCCTCGTTAAGTATTACACTTATCTCATTTTGTCAACTACAGACCCCGTCATCACGTTGTGAAGATGATGTTGATAATGGTGTTACGCGCCGAGATGTTGATGATGATCATGCTGATGATGATGTCGATCATGCGCATCCAATGGAAGTTGACAATCCTGTTTGTTTAAAGGTTTACTTTTACTTTGTGTTTTTTTGGCATACGTTTATAAGTATCTCATTTCCCCGTTAATGTTTACCCTTTAATCGTACATTTAATTCATTAAATGTTTTATTATTTTGTCAACTACAGGCCACGCCATTAGCTTGTGAGGCTGATACTGGTGTTACGACCAGTGTTGCAGCCCATCACATGGAAATTGACATGGATGTTGGGCAGCAAGGCTACAACGAATCTCAGGTGGGTGGGATGGACGTTCTTGTAAAAGCATGTCAATTAGGGGTTACTCCTGACTTCCCTACTCTTGATCATCATCAACCTGCGAATCAAGTTGTGGCATCCCATGAGAAGGACATTAATCAAACAACATCCTTCGTCTACGGTGATGTATGTTATCTTGAAAAAAATACTTTTGCAAAATACAACCTTCCTTGTTTGCCTATTTATTTATACATCTTTATTGTACCAGTATCATCCGGTGGTGTATGATGATGTCATGAGTTATATAAACGACGGAGCGGATGTCACTAGTGTTTCGTTAGAAGAAGTACCGTTTGACAATGAAAATGGTAAGGGTGTTGAGAATGCAAATGCTATTTGCGTGCATAAAGAACAAACAACCCCATTGCAGACATATGTTGAGGTACTTGGTTTAGTTTAAATTTAAAAAGGTTAATAATTGTTCCTTTCTATGTCTTGTGGTCGGTGTTAATTACAACCTATGCTATGCAGGAAGAGCAAACAACACCATTTCAACAAACACTCACCAACCATGGGTTTGCAAATGTGGTCGGTCCCAATGACAAACCTTGCTTGGACTCTGTTTTTCCTGAACGTAAAAAGAAGAAAATCCAAAAGAAAAAAAATGCGCATAAAGTTGCTCTAGTGGCTAAAGCCTTTAAATCAAAGAACGATAAGTTTTTTGAATCTCTGAATTCAGAGAACGTCCAATCCGCACTACTGACAAGAGCAGCTACTTGCAGAAAGAAGTTGATTGAGCCTATAGTCATTTTAGATGTAAAGCACCGTAAAACATTGATACTGAAATCACTATCTGGTTGGCCTATGTTAATATATGGTATGTGTCTTTTCAGGACGTATCTGGAAACCCAAGAACTCGGTCAATTACTGAGTTCTATTCGGCCAACCCAGATCCTTTTGTAGAGGTAGTCTGATTTGTTATTCTTAAATTAACAATATTATGATTCGTTTATTGTTAATCATTTATTTGTTTATTTTAGGATCTGACTCGACATTCCAAATTGAAAAAGGACAAGGTGTCTGTGCCTGATTCGCTTCGTGTTTATTTAAAGCAAAATAAACCAAAAAGCTATAAGTTTCCATGGGGCGGTCGTAACATTGTTTCTGATATGAAATTTTGGCTAGCGTTGGCATGTCTTGAAGATTGTAAAGGCGGTTGGCTGTATGACTATGTAAGGAACCATCATCACTATCTGGTCAAATACATTTGTATATACTTTTGATTGAGTAACCACTATAAGTTTTATAATTTTTGTTTTGTGTACACAGCACTTGGATATATGGTTTGACCTTATGTGGTCACTTAGACCAAGCAATGCTGATTGGACCTTGGCAGGTTCTCTGTTCGCCCGACATATCTTGGCTGGTCAGATGTACAGTCATTATTCAGATGGAACAAGCTACCCTGTGGCTTGGCGAGATGTTGAAAAGGTTAGTTTGCCACAATCCTTTTTAAATATAATTTTAAGTGTATGCATATTAATATGTACATTTCTTTGTCTATATTAGGTTTATTTCCCCGTGAATGAACCTGATAAACACTGGTGTCTCGCTGAGCTTCACCTACGTACTGGTGTTGTTTCATTTTATGACACTCTTGGGTTGGTACATGGCAATGGTGCACGGTGGTGGAGAACTTTGAAAAGAATGTTGCCAAAACAACTTACCATGTATCTGGTTCAGCAGGGTATATTGGCGAGCAAGGGCATATCAGCCGAGGAATATAAAATAACATACCAGTGTCCTGCAGTCCCGAAACAAGCAGACGTATATGGCGATTGCGGTGTATGGGTATGTATTATTTTATACCGATTGTGCCACAACCAACCACTGGAAGTAGATGACCCGCTTCAAACAGCTGTAGCATACCGTGAGCGATGCTTCAATACTTGTGGAAGCACAAGGAGTTAATAAACAATGTTTAATGGTATTTGAAAGGTAGTAGAGTTGATTTAAAAATCTGTAACCCAAAATACAATTTACTATTATCTAGTAATCGTTGTTGTTTGTAACCGGTCAATAACATGTAACCCAACAATTTGAATTAGGTAGGAACAACAGCAGCTTCAATTTCACCAGCAGTAGGATTCACCCATGCATTTCATGCTACATACAAGCACCTACTGCATCAGTGCATTTCACCAACTGCATGAATATCTGACATGGGAGTTTTATAGTTCCTGCAATGTGCATCATCTGTCAACACAGAGTGGAGTATATATCTTCATGTTAGCTGAATTGGAATATCCACTGAGTTTTGAAGTCTTAAGGGTGATGCTTACCTCAAAACTCAGGTGTGAACAACAATCGGATGTGGTTAAGGATTTACTACAAAGAATCTATTATCAGTGTCAAGCTATGAGGAATAAGATAGTTTAATTCAAGAAAAAGCTTTGTGATTTGGTGTTGATCCCAGATGAGCCCTTGATATATCTTTGTTAATTATCTTAGATATGAATGTAAAACAATATGTGTAGAAACTGTGTAGGATCGTGCCTCTTGATAGATCTTTGAGCCAAAAGAACTTGTACATAGCTTATTTAAACACAAGCCAACTACTATGAGAATCTCTGTATAATAAACTTGTGCTTATGCGGATACTAAACACAAGAGTTGAAGAAGACAATGACTAAAAGACTTTGATCCTCTATGGATCTTGTATTAACTATTTTCTTTGGAATTGGATGCAAAACACAATGTCGTATGTTTCTGTTCCTAAAATAACTCTAACAAACATACAAAAAATACGCCATGACCAGCAGTAACAAACACTGCCAGCAGAAACTAAACAATGCTACCAGCAGGAACCATGACCGGCAGAAACCAACACTGCCAGCAGGAATCAAACTACACTAACAGCAGCAATGAAAATAAACATTATTCTAATAATTCCTAACAAACTGTTATCGAATTGACACAATATTAAACACTATGCGGAATGTATCGTTCAATGGTAAGAAGAAGACTATGTAAACAAATGAATTATGTCAACAAACACTTCAATATATGTATACGGTTATGGTGGAAGTAACAGGGTTACAAAAACCTTCAAGGTAATCAACTTAACAAACACTACGTACTTGTACCCTTTTGTACAAACATACTATCTTGGACAGAAGCTTGAAACATGGTCGTCAGATATCCGCAAAGCACTCTATCAAGCTCATCTGTTGGTTTTCCATTTCCATACTTGTTCTTCATTAATGCCGACAGGTTTACCAAATCCTTTTGGTCAATGTGTTTAAGCATTTGAGGAATTGTTTTAAACCTTTGCATTCTTCCAGCAACTCTGCGTATCTCAAACCAAGGAACTTTCCCATCATAACCAGCTTTCCATCCAATAACCGGAGATTTAACTGCCGAAGGAGCAGTATCCTCAAACAGGTCATCATCATCAGACACAACCTGGGTCACCAGTTGTAAATCAACCGTCTCTTTCTTTTTATACCCTGTTTCATCAATGCCTTCTGAACTACTCACTACCACTCGCCTAGTTCTCTTCTTCCTTCTGGCCATCGTTTTCATTCTTCTCCCAGTTCTTTTCACACCAATTGTAGACTTAGCCTTTGACTCTTTTTCCCTACTTTTCTTATCCTCCTCCACTTCTTCAGCATTAGGTTTGTTAGCCTCGTCTGCATCAGGTTTATCCTTAATCTCTTCTGCCGAAAGATGACCATGTGCCTTTTCAGACTCTTCCACCATCATTTCTTTGCCTTTCCCAGATCCTTTGACACCAATTGTAGACTTACCCTGTACATCATCCCTAGAATTGAACCTTTCTTCAAACTTAGCCCGTTCTGGATGTATTGCTTGAATTTCTTTTGGCCAACGATGGTATGGGACATATGCAGAATCATGAGCATTTTCTAACTCTTCCATCATCTTTCCTTTGGCTTCCACAGTGTATGTAGGTGGTTGTGTGGGTTTCGTATATGGAGTGGGTTCTCTAATAGTTATACTTACACAGTTGACAGGAACCCTTGGAATTGCAGGTTTTGTAGTTGGTTGTTTTGTTGTAGATGCAGTTGTTTGTTTTGATGTTATAGGTTGAGTTTGTGATATTGATTTTGGTTGATGTTGAGGTTCATATTGTTTTGGTTGTGGTGATGGATGTTGTTGTTGTGGTGATGATGATTTCTGTTCAGCAGTAGGTTCTCTTATGGTAACTCCTTTGTCGGGAGCTCTAGGAAGTGTCGGTGACGGATTTGTCTGATTAGTTGTTGGTTGGAGTTGTGGTTGAGGTTGTTGTTCAGCTGCTGATGTAGGTTGTGTTTGTGATTGTGATTCTGTTGGTGGTGTTGATTGTTTTGGTGTTGATGATTTGCTAGTATTTAGTGGGACGACCACCTGAGCCAAGCTAACATCATCATCTTCAGCAGTATAAGGTTCAAACTTAGGACTAGGATCTCTAGTACTAGCAGTAGGTTTAATTACCTCATCAGTAGAATCTTTAACCAACTGCTCAGCATTTGAAGTCTTTAGATTAGCCCCAATACCACTATCCACATCCATATCAACCTGATCATTTCCCTCATTGCTAGGACAACCTTCAGGAGAGCTCACCCTATGTGCCGTTCCAGCCTTCTTGAGCCTTTTGAATACCCTTGTTCTAGACCTCTGCCTTCCCTTGAAAAGGTTAATTCTCATCTTCATTTGTTTGACTGTTTGTATGAGATCAAGAACTTGTGATTCTAGTGTCCTACATCTTGTCATGTATTCCTCCATAAGGCTAGTCTTCTCTGCCCCGTCAGGCTGATCACTGGAATTGTCATCTTGTACATTTTGGGTGTCCCTCAATTCATCAGTTGCATTCCTACCCTCATCACGTCTAGATGTATTACCTTCCCTGACAGTTGAATCATTGGGTTCAAAGTCAGTATGAAACCTGGGTTGATCACCTGAGCTCCCCATTTTTGCCATTTGACTGGGATTTTCATCATTTGATTCAGGTTCATGAGAACCTTGCACAGTTTGTGTTGCCATGTTCAGGGTCTTACTTATGTTAACACTTACCTGCCCACCTACTAAGCCAGGATCAGTAGTGTTAGCCCCTTCCATCATTCCACCTCCCACACCTGTGGCAGCCTCATCTGCATCTATCCTAACACTGGTATGATGAAAATCTGTGTTCTTATTCAGTGAAATCCTAGGTGTTTGGGTATTATGAGGGTGAGATGATGAGTGTTCAGAGGTGGGTGTGGGATGTGTAGGTGTTGTGATTTCAGCACATTGACCCTGACTGGCAGCCAATTGCAACATATGTGGGAACAATGGAGTAATAGTCCCAGAGAAGCCTTTTCCACTTTTTTTCAAATAAGAAAATAATTTCCTTTTAAGCATAGGAGTTCTGTAGGTCCTTTTATGAATCTTAGGCTTTGATAGTTGCTTATTCACAATCAATTGCAAAAACCTAGGGTAAATGTAATGTTCTCCTGAAACATTCTTTTTGAAGCCATCCATTACCATAGCCGAAAAATTAAAGGGTTTTCCTGTGGCCAGACAAATAATAGCATATGCTTGCCTTGAACTGAACTCATTCCACGCTGTAGTTTTAGGACTCAGACAATGGAGAATGGTGTGAATAAGAAATTTCCAGTGTGGGCAGAGAAGAGGTTTATAAAACGTTAAAACATCCTTTTTCTTCTCATAACCCATATTCTCAAGTTCTTTAAAAATTACATCATTTTCAAGGCAAATTATCTCTTCTTCATCTAAAAAGTTAAGAGCTTTTCTTACATATGATTCAGAAATAATTATCCGTTTGCCATCTACCATAGCCATTAAATTCTGTTCACCATTTTTTTTGTTTGGGTCCTAACAGTGGACCAGAACTGTTCCATATGGGATTTGTATATAGTGGGATTTTCTGTTAATGCATACCTAAGGTTGTTGCATTAAGAAAGTCAATAATGCCATGTAGGTTGCGATATAAAATGCCTTATTACGTTGCCCATTTTTTTAGTTGCACATCTGTTTAGTTGCCCATTTTTAAAGGTTGTTGTAATGCCTTTTTAAATTGCCCAATTAAAAAATTGCCCACCATTTTAAGTTGCCCAATCTTTAAGTTGGCCACCTTTTAAGTGTTGCCCATTTTCTTTCGGGGACTGTTAACCGGACGGGGGGACAAGGGTGGCAGGCCTTTTGTCTCCCCACTTGTCCCCTATTTTTTCCCTGCACAGCACAGTTTTTGTCAGTTTCTGTTCCGTATTTTTGACAGTTTTAAGCGTTTGACTTATTAAACTTTATATTTTCTGTTCCGCATTTTCAGGTTTATAGCTTTTTGATATAAACAAAATTATAAAAATAAAAAAAAAAAAAAAAAAAAAGGGAGGGTCCGGCTAACATTTTGGGGGAGGGTTAGTATATCCCATCCCTTTTCTCTTAAACGTTTGGTATTTTTGCCATGTAGTGTTCGTTTTAATTTAATGCCACTTCATGGGTCTACTCATAATACTCCCTCCGTCCCAAAATTATTGTCCCAAAATTAATGCCACATTCTTTTAGGAAAACATCACTATCACTACTTTATCTCTCTTACTTTTTTGCCAAATGACAAGTTTACCCTTAACCAATTACAATAGTCACACCCGTAGTGATGCGATACAACTGTTCAGTGTAATTAGTAGCCGTAACGGTTAACTTTTTTAAGTATTTAAGGCACGCTTAACCAACATAACATATATTCGTTATTATCTATCACCCACTAAAGTAATAAAATATGGATCGGCCAACTTTAGAAGAACTAGCAAAGACAGCAAGCTCTAACCGTATGTCAGACATGTGGCTAATTGTAATCCAAGAGGAGACCAAAAGAGATTTTCAAATAGCAAGAAAACTGTTTGATGTAATTAAAGATCTGAATGATAGTATGGAGAAGAGGCAAGGTATTATTAATGACTTGAAATTCGATAAGAGTCTGCGTGCCGTGGAAAGTGCAGCATTCTTCAATGCCGTTCAAGAAAAGGAACTCGCCTTAAAGATAAAACTAGAAATTGACTGCAAGGAAGCACAGTTGCGGACATTCGAAAAAACGGCATTCCTTGAAAAGATAAAGAAACTTTCATGAAGGTTTTATTGTTAGATTCCAGCATATGATATGGTGACTTTAGTGTGTTAAATTTGGAAGTAGTAATGTTTCGTTATTGTGTATGATAAGGATGCATGAAATATTTTGTAGAATTGATTTGGCTACGTATCAATCATTTTGCTATTTGCTACAGTTTGAACTAGTGTGATTTATGAGCGCGTGAAATAGTGTGATTTTGTAAAATCAACTGGTTATGGTGGGTTCCTTTTGTAAAATCAACGATTTAATTAAATGTAATGGATCTTATGATTAACATTTTCAGTGTGTAATGTGTTATATGTTTTTACTTTTTGAGTGTCTTTGATATGTATCACAAACATAAACAGCTTACAAACGCAGTAACGAAACCATAAAACACGTAACAAACATGATAATGTAAATCTGCAAAAACATAGAATTGGCTTGGACATGGCCAATAACATGACACCTATCTAACATGATAATGTAAATCTGGAAAAACATAGAAGGGAAGCGAAACGATTGTATAGGGACTATTCAGTTCATCAATTATTGTTGTTCTTGTTAATTAAATAATGACATTGTGGAGATATAATTAACAATAAAAAATTCAAAAATCGAATAAGATCACTATTCCCAAGTGAAGCAACAGTATTCTTATCGCTATATAAATCACTATTCAAGATTGGGAAGATTTATAAGCTGAAAGATATCGTAAGAAAATGGGCAATATTTAAAAGATGGGCAACTAAAAAATGGGCAGCTTAAATGATGGGCAACCCAAAAATTGGGAAACTTAAAAAGGCATTATAACTAGGTAACAAAATTGGGCAACTTACAACATGTGCAACAAAAAAAATGGGCAACTTAAAATGGGTAAAGTATATGTACTTGTGTGAGCTGTAGCGCAACCTACATGGCAAAATCTGGCAACGTTTAAATTTTTAATGGGCAATAATAAAAAGGTGAGCAACTTAAAAAATTGGGCAACTTTATAAAATTGGAACTTTCACCAGACATTCGACTGCTAATTCGCTAGTTTATGCTGCTAGGCACAAAAACTTTCTACTGCTGAGGTTTGTACTGGTCGCTTTGAAACTTGCCTTGTTCTACTGTTATTGGTGGTGCCATTTTACCATTTTATATGTTCAATTCATACAAAGGGGAAAAAAATACATTTGAAAAAACAATTACTCTTTACGAACGGTGTTATGATTATTTTTTATTATTATTTTAACCTTCCACATATTTTATAACCAGTTGCCCAAATTTTATAAATAATTGCCCAAATTTTATAACTGTGTTGTGCTGTAAATTAGTGGACAGGAAGGGAGCAGCCTTTATAACAAGTTGCCCAACGTGACATGACCCAACTATTCACCAAGTCACTATCCAAATTTGACTTTTATAACACGTTGCGCAACGTGAGGAATATGTACTTCTTTTCGCGGGAACCAATAAACCCACACACCAAACCCCTATACCCACCATCATTACACACAAAGTATGTGGTTTAACAAAGGACGTTTACTTGGTTGGTTTTTTGTTGTAAAAGGCATGAAAAATATTAATATTAATAAGTTAATAAATAAATAAAGAAAGTAGGAAAGGTTCCAAATTTCTTTTGTAGGAAATTAAAAATAGTTACAATTAAGCCCCTTCATTATATCACGAATACATGTTCTCTCCATTCATTTACAAATGAAAGTAAGGAACTTTCCTACTTCATAAATAAAAACATAAACATTAAAGGAAACTGAAAATTAAAGGAAATGTTCGTTTGCAAGCAACTCTTTGTGATTGATTTTTCAAGGGATTATATAGCCTTAAGGGGAGGTTTAATGGAATTAAATGTTGGGTTGGTTTGGAGTTAATTAGGGATTTGACGTTTGTCACACATCATTCATTGCTACCGATTGACCATCTCATTGCTGCCGGTTGACTTAACGTTGCTGCTGGTAGTGTTTTTTAGTCAAAGGTACTCTGGTTGACTTCATTGCTGCGGACGTTTAACAATTTGGGGGATTAATTTTGGGAATAAATTAAATTCAAATTGGTCAAAGTTTACGCGAGAAATTTAGAATTTAAAGCTGCTAAATTTGGAAACCGTATTCACGAACTAAATATAAAATTCCTCTCCCAAAATAACCTCAGTCTCTCAAATCAATTTCTACCATTGTATATGTTCAACCCGAAACTAAGGTAAAAACAAATACATTTGTAAAAACACCAACTTTTTACAAATTGTGTTATTATTATTTATCATTATGAATTTAACCTTTCAGAAGGGAAGCGAAACGATTGCATAGGGACTATTCAGTTCATCATTTATTGTTGTTGTTGTTAATTAAATAATGCCATTGTGGATATATAATTAAGCATAAAAAATTCAAAATTCAAATAAGATCACTATACACAAGTGAAGCAACAGTAATCTTATCGCTATATAAATCACTTCCAACCAAAGCAGAACGTGCGCATTCAACGAGAGTAACAAGTCTGAAATCCATAACCTATTACGATCCTCATCAAAATTAACCCAAGCCTACTAATAACTTTCAATCGGCTCTCAACCCAAGCCTACTAATAACTTTCAATCGGCTCTCACTGGAGTAACCTTGTAATTTTTCCCAGCATGCATCATAGAGTCGTTGTCTTTTCGATGTCCAAACGGCACGTGTTCATGTATATCTTGTTAATTCATCAGTTGCACAAGTTTAAAGCGGCCCTACAAATGGTCTCAGACTGGGTGGATCATTCTTATGATCTAGATCCATTCTTAAATGACTGCTAATAACTTTTAGCCGTTCTTAAATGACGGCTAATAACATACAACCATCATCCTCTACCAAAACCCTAACATCAAAATCCCCTGCATGTTGTTGTCGAGTGTCTCCTTAAACGAGAAAGTTACATTCAACCTTTCTGGTGCGAGGATTTGCTCTAACTACCTATCCACAAGCTTTTCCTTCACTCCCCCTCAGCACCACCAGTTGTTAAATACTGGTGGAATCTTGTTGGGAACTTAGTTCCATGTAAGTTTATGAGAGTGGAACATCCAAGGGTGTAATATGGTTAGTCTCAGTAATAACCATATTTGAAGGGAAAAATGGTGGATCATCAGAGGCTATTAAAGGGGGACAGATGGTTGGGAAGAGGATTAAAATCCCTTATTTCTCATCCTTGTTGCTGCCCTGCCCGGAAGGACAAAGGACATTCGTGCCGGCTAGGTTAAAATCCGGTTGATTTGCAATGAAAAAGCTACTTAGAAGTGAAGATAACAGATTCAAGCTCCCGTCTCATTTGTACCTCATCAACATCATTAAAAATAGGATATGATTACCATAAGTGTATTAACTTTGCAGTTTCCTTTAATTTGTATGCATTTAGTAATTAGTTATGGGGAAATGATGACTAGTGTATAAAAGTGGGAAAGTTGCCTACTTTTCTTTCTAATTGAATGGAGATAACATGTATTCGTGACATAACCAAGGAGCTTAATTGTAACTATTTTTAATTTCCTGCAAAAGAAAGTAGGTACCTTTACCAATTGTTAATTTTCTTTTTCATGACTATTACATAAAAAAACCAAGCAAGAATACGTCCAGAGGAGCAAGGGTGTCACTACCAGTAGCAATGGAAGAGCTACCAGCAGCATCACATATTTAGTTGCCCATTATTAGTTGCCCAAGTTGTAAAACCACCACCATTTTACGTTGCCCATTTATTTAAGTTGTCCAATTAATTTTGATTGTTTTATCCATGAATTGTACAACAAAAAGACAAACCAATTAAACGTCGATACTTAAACAACATATTGTTTGTTCTTTCGAGTGATGGATGGTGGACTCGGAAACATATTATTTATTTATTTATATACATTTTTTTTTTAAATTATTTATTCTCTATATAATACATAGATGGTGGACTCGGAAACATATGCATAAAATATTAGTAAAAATGTTGCCTTCAAAACAGGCCCCTTTAGCCTTTTCTTTCGGCCCAAACATTTTCTACTAGCCCACATCCACACAACCAATAGAATGTCTCCAGCAATGTTATACGTGGCTTCTCATCTTTAAGTCAATAGGGACATGTTTCGTTTAATTACGTAGCCACGTGTCGATCAAATGGAGCTCCACAAATCCTGCTCTTTATATATATGTATATATGTATATAATAATAAATATAATTGGGGATTTGACGTTTGTCACACATCATTCATTGCTGCCGATTGACCATCTCATTGCTGCCGGTTGACTTAACGTTGCTGCTGGTAGTGTTTTTTAGTCAAAGGTACTCTGGTTGACTTCATTGCTGCGGACGTTTAAGAATTTGGGGGATTAATTTTGGGAATAAATTAAATTCAAATTGGTCAAAGTTTACGCTAGAAATTTAGAATTTAAAGCTGCTAAATTTGGAAACCGTATTCACGAACTAAATATTAAATTCCTCTCCCAAAATAACCTCAGTCTCTCAAATCAATTGCACATCTCATTCCTTCTTATTTTCACATCTCAATCCCTGATTCAACACTATGGCAACCCTTGAATACAAAGAAGATCACAACAAAGTTGGATTTCTTGAATCTTCTGATCGAAGTGAAGGATATGATGAGATTCTTTCCTTCTTAAGAGGTTCCTCTCTTAGGTTTGCTATTACTCATTGCCCAATGGTGGTATATGACTCACTGGTGCGCCAATTTTGGGATACTGCTGTTGTTCGAACGATTGTGGGAAGACCTCAGGAGATAGTTGCAACGATTGATGGGCAAGAACACATTATTACTGAGGAGTCTATTCGAGTTCATCTTCAGCTAAATGATGAGAATGGGCTGTATGACTTATCTGAGCAGCAGATTTTAGATGGGATGGAAGCAATAGGGTATCCAATTGCTGGTAACTTTACATTTCTAAAGAAGAAGGTTTCACCTCAATGGAGGTTTCTTATTCACACTTTGTTGCAATGCCTTAGTAAAAAGTCTGGTGGGTGGGATCAATTTGCTAGTCACATTGCCTCTGCCCTTATTTGTTTGTCTGATGGGAGGGTATTCAATTGGTCTAAATACATATTTGAGGGAATGATAAGGAATATAGATAATGTTAAAACCAAATTCCTCATGTACCCTAGATTCTTACAAATCATTGTAGGTGTTCAGACCACTGACCCCTTACCTAGGATCATGGCTAAGTTGACTGCTAAATTGTTTGCAACTATGAAGACTAGATTTGTGGGAGACCATATGCCTCTTTTACCAGCTATGTTGCCTGGTGAACCTGCTGGAGCAGCTAATGCAGCTGGTGGTGCAGCTGATGCAGCTGGTGATGCAGTAGTCAATGCTGTTGATGCTAATCCACCCATTGCTACTGGTACTGGGGCATCAGATGCTGCTGGTGCAAGTGCATCCAATGCTTCTGAAGCCCAGTTACCACCATCTCCCAGGGCGCCCTCACCTAAACCTATTGACCCAGTTGAGCCTATAGTCCAGACCACACCTGTAGGGCCTCATGTTGACCAACCAACACCCTCAGTTATGCCTTCTGTTGATGTTCCTTCCTCATCCAGGGTATCATATCCTAGTCCATCTAGGCAGCCTTTTGAGTTTGAAACCAATATTGGTGGAGATTCTCATGTGTCTCCACCCAGATCCAACGAAGCTCATCACACCACAGGTACTGGTGCAGCTGAGAATCTTGATGCTCTCACCTCTGTGTCAACTGTAGTTGACAGGTATAAGCAGAAAATTGCAGATTTGGAGTCTGCGTTACATGACACCGAAAAGGAGCTTGGAGACAAGGTGATTGCTTTGGAAAAGGAAGTGAAGGAAACAAAAGAGAATTTTCATGATACAATCCATAAGTTGGTTGATAGAGTTGCAACTTTGGAAGATCAGTTAAAGAGCAAGAAAAGAAAAGCTGTGCTTTCTGACTCAGAAGAGGGTGAGGCTGCTTTGAATTTGGACCCTCTAAAATTGTTGGCCAAAGCAAGTTCGGAAATTTCCGCCAAGTCTCCAGTCATTAGTACAAGGAGCAGGTACAAAAGGAGACTAGTGAAGAAGTATGATGTGGATGATGTATCTAGGAGTGCAGCTCTTACTGCTGATTCTTCTGTTCATGTTGATGCTGCTACTTCTTCTGGTACTCAAGACCTTTCTGTTGGTCATCTTTCCACTGGTGTTGCTGCTGATAGTTCTATCATTGCTTCTGGTAGTACTATCGTTCCCCCTAACGGTCAATCTATTCCTGCTGTCATTGATCCAGCTGGAATTGATAAAGCTGATCCTAAGCCTCATAGTGATCCACCTGGTAGCTCCTCCATTGCTACTGGTAATGTTACCATTGCCCCTGCAAGTGACACTCCCATTCCTGCTATATCTGATCCTACTCCTGCAATGCTGGATGAACTTGGGGGTTTGGTCTCTGATAAAGAAAGGGCTGAGCAAGAAAGGTTGCTTAAAAACCATGAAGATTACATGATGGGGGAAGCCATGGCTAAGCAGCTTCATGCTGCAGATCTTGCTGCAGATTTAGCAACGACTGATAGACCTTTTACAACCACTTTGCCTCCAGAAAGACAAAAAGAGTTGGCTGCTGCTTCTTTACACTATTCTGAAGCAGATTGGATGCATCTTTCTTCTCAAGTGGCTGCCAATCCTAACCTGGCCAAGGATATTTTGGGCATTGATATCTCAGATGATGATTTTCCTGCCAAAATGGTTGCATTGACAAAGCAAAGGACAAGGGCTCTTGCAGAACTCAAAGCCAAGGATAAAAGGAATAAACCTCTTACATATGCAGAAATGAGAAATGTTAAGAGACAAGTTGTCAAGAATCAGAGTATTCAATTTTGTTCTTCTGGGTGGACTATGGCTCAGGTGAGGAATATGTCAGATGAAGACCTAGACATGTACTATGACAGGATCATGAAAGGTTTTCTAGCCAAGCCTTCATCTTCATTGGAAGAACCTTCTTCCAAGAGATTTAAAGTCACTGATTCTGCTGACCTTTCTGGTGATGTCTCTGTCCTTCATACTTCCTCACTCTCAAGAAAAAAGTTTTCTATTCCTGCTGATCACCAAGCTTCCGCTGCTCCTGAAACTGCTAAAACAGCTCAGTTTGAGTCATCCTCTTCTACTCCCAGCACCAGAAAGAAGAGTCATGCTAAGAAGCATTCTGCTGAATCTATTGCAGAAATGGATGATGAGGAGTTTATTCAGTTGGCTTCAGAGAGTGAATCCGAAGATTATTCCTCTCTTTTGTGTGGTCATATTGCTCATTGGAAAGTTGTGACTATACCTGGAGGGGAAGTGAATATGTTGTTCACACTGGCTGGCAAAACCAAACGGTTCATCTTTCTTCGGGAGATTCTGCATTTGGTGACCAAAAAAGATTTGATTAACTTGTATGAAATGGTGGAACAGTATTATGAATCTAATAAGCCTTCTGGGTTTGGTCTTCACCTTTGGGGTGATTTGAAAGTTTTAATGGATTCTCAAGTGGGAGGAGGTTCTTGTAATGTTTGGTCTGATCAACAGTCTTGGAGAGTTCATAGTTGGAGGTTGTATTCTCCTTCTAATGTTCATGTCCTTGAAACCATCTCTAATAAGGTGTTATGTATGTTTGCGGATGTTCAGTATCCTTTGTCTGTAGAGCTGATGGAAAGAATGCTTAAAAGTAAGTTGAAGGTCAGCAAAATGGCTGTTGGGAATGATATGACCACAGCTGAACAATTGGTTAGATTTATCAAAAATCAAATTGCCACTACCAAAGGTTGATCTGTTTGATTTTGGTATAAGCCTAAGGGGAGGCTTATTTTCTTGTTGTTGTTGTATAATTTTCTTTTCTTTCTTTCAGTACTAAAAAATAATTAAATAAATAAATAGAAAATTAAAAAAATTATAAAAATCTTCGTATTTAGTTTATTTTGCAAACTTGTTTGTTTTGAGGGCACCACTTGCAGGTACAGTGTTGGTTCTTGAACCACACAACAAATGGTATTCAACTTACCATGTCTAGCAGACAAGGAAAAGTTGGCTCACCATGAGGGTACGGCTCTGGTGTGATCCTCAAATCCGTTTATAGCTGTGATAGTTTGCTCAAAACTATTAGGGTACTTCAACTCACCCATGTTTAAGAACTGAGAGTTGAAATGGTGTTCAATTCACCATGGATTTTACCCTTTTGGGTTTCCTAAGAATTGGCTAGCCCACATGCATATGGCTTGTGGTAAAGGCAGTTTGAAAACCATATTTGGTACTCAATTCACCAAGGTTCTGCTGTAACCAAGAATTGGCTAGTCCTGAGCAAACGGCTACAGGTAAAGACAAGTCAAATCCGTTTATAGTTGATGATTTACTAAAAATCATATGGTTATCAATGTACCATGGTCTTACACACAAAAACATTGGCTACTCCAGTAGTGATGGCTATTGGTAAAGAGACATCAAATCCATTAATTTTCAATGATTCACCTCTCACAGGAGTTAACACACCTGGAAGTGATGAGAATAGTATGAAACTTAAGTGATTTGATGTACACATTGTCATAGTAGCAGTCAAGATCAAGAGAATTACATGGTAACCAGCTTAATTGGAGATGATTATATTATGTTGCTGCTTTTATATAGAGGTTGCTGCTGGAAATGTTTGCTTTAAAGATGTTGCTTCTGGTTACTTAATCTTGCTGCTGCGCAAGTGCAATCCTGCTGGTAGCTTTGGTGTGTTCCTGCTGGCAGTGTTTATTGCTGCTGGTCGTTGCTTATTTTTAGTATGTTAGTTACAGTTATTCTAGGAAGAGATTTGTGTTTATGTCTACACACGTTTCCGTAAAAGTCGTATTAGGGTTTCTTGCCTATAAAATAAACATACGGCTTAGAGTTTCATATATGTTTTGGTAATGGAATACAAAAGTTAATAAAAGATCCATACAGGATCATAGTTCATTAGTCATTGTCTTCTTCACAATCTTATATTTAGTTTCCGCATAAATATAAGTTTGTCATACAGAGATTTTTATTGGCTCAAAGATCAATCAAGGCGTCGATCCTACAAGTTTGGTTCTGCAACTTAGAAAGAAGCATAAGGGATAGTACAAAAATAACAGGCTCCTACCTATGTGTGTTCATTGCTCTCCTTAAGATTATTCATTATATTCGGCGTAGTGATTAATTTTGTTTCAATTCAAGAAAAAAAAAAGATCATTGCTCAACAGGGATTCAACAATTTATTTTACGTAAATACAAATAGAAAAAAATAGAGACCTCTGAAAAAAGGTGGGAACGGTCACTTTTTTGAATGGTGACTTCATAGACCATGCAATAGCTCTTGGAATCACATTAGGGTCTTTACTCCACCAACGTTCAGATCTTTCTAAAGACTCGAGTATCCAAATCTAAACAAATTGTAAAACACAAACATATCAATCAGTCCATCAAAATGTTCGGCTGAAAAATATATTATTAATAAAAATAAATACAAACCTGGAAAGCAAATACAAATCCAGACAAAGTATAGGTCGGAACAGATTTTGGGTTTTTCTTCAATACTAAAAGGTGGTTATCCGTGTGCTTATCCATTACATTATGAAGTTGGTCATATAAATGGGTCCAAATATGTTCACCCCACGGAAATGCATTCCAAGCTTCTAGGTTTTCAACCAACCTCATCAATGTGTCATCAACTTGGGATGTCAATAAACGACCCATAAAGATCACCTCTAAGACTAACAAAAGAGATATCCGTATTGCGTCTTGATCACATAGCTTGCGAAACTGCTCTTCATCCTCGATGACACCAATAAGGTCTAAGTTGGTTACAATCAAACCTCGCTTGTTAGGAAACACCCTATCACGAAATTTGAGAGCACCAGAAGTGTATAACTCAAAGCTCACACTTCCAAACCGCAACCCCGTCATTAGACAAAACTCAGGACGACCAAAATGCAGAGTATGTCCATCTAGGTAATAGATAAAGGGCATATCATAATGAGACTCGTCCACTCTTCTTTGTTTCCGTACCATATAGTCAATGAGGTGTGTTTCATGTTTAAAGTATAACAAATCCAACCATTTTCCAAAGCATGTACTCCTAAACAAGTTCCGTCGTTTTGCGTCTAATTTCCGATTTATCAACCAAAAGTAGTTGAGTTTGCTACTAATGATTAGTTTAGCTTCATAGTCCTAAAAGGAAAAAATATGTTAACTCAGAACATACAATTCATAACAAAATAAGTTTGAACACATGTATACAGCCAGCGTAAACACTATCATACACAGTTCAGATGATTACAACTTAACTACAACCACTTAGTGTTGGACAATAATAATAGGGTGTTTTGCTTATGACCTTATTTGAATCAGGCATGGCGTATCAGATACAACCCAAAATCGTGGCTTATCAAATACATCCCAAAAAAAAAATCAAATCATAATCCACATAAATGCATAAACAAACAAACAACACTATATTATACCAGATAAACAAAAATCAATAACGATACAAAACAAATGTAATAAAGATTCGTAATACGCTGTACATACCATATTATACCACATTTTTTCGAATCAAACAAACAATCGACGGTGTTAAATGATTTTATTGGAACACTGTTCAATGAACAGTTACTCTATTTTCAGATGACAATCAGGGAAAACAATGGTAGTAGATTGGAGATTGAAATAATAGTGTAACAAGATAAACAAGCGCGAACATAAACCCAGTTTATTTTTTTTGATCGTGACTGTGAAACGAGATGGAGGGAAGAAGTGTATAGAGGAGATGCTGTTTGTTTTTAAATTTTTATTTTCGAATACGGTATGAACAGTAATGAAAGCAGTGAATAGTGTAAAATTTTTGAAATGACCAAAAAACCATCTGTAAAGTATACGGTTGCCCAACAAATAAAAGTTGCCCAAAATACACTACCGTACAATACGTGATTATACGAGTTGCCCTGGGCTAAGGGGGAATTTTTTGAGATCGGGATAGATACTCTTAGCAGTTGGGCAATCGGGTTATTTTAGTAATTATCCCAATAAAAAAATACTTGCTTTTGCCCTGTCACAAGTAAATCTGACAGTAAGTATCATTCTTTATGTTTTCCGTTTCTGAACAAAAGCAAAACAAATTAGAAAAAGAAACTACCCGAGATATAAAAGATCTTGAAGCAAAGAAACATCTTTTAACATGATTCACATAGGCTGTAGATTCGGTTGTAGTATTCGGTTGTATTCAAATAACTTAGGTTTGGTGGGTAGCTGTCATGTCTACTTCCACATACTTACATTTGAATTTTGATGTGCAGTTCATTTTCCTGCCTTCTACTGTTGTCTGTCACCAACCTAGGAAAATTAAATGCATTGAGAACTTTCAGCTGAAGCCAATGAATCCTTATAGATGTGTCAAGGTACCGCATTACTACCTTTAAATATACTCTGTCAGTCAAGTGTTATGATTTTTTCTAAATGACAGTTTAACTTCATTAATGGTATGCAGGTATAATTTCAAAGCCCGCTTTTATTTTCATTCATTTTTCGTGGAAGAGACTTCTTCGGCACTTCTCAGTCCAAAACAGACCTGATCTTCTCTTGATCCATCTGAATCACACCCTTGCTGATCCAATGCCCAAGAAATAGCACTTTAGTCCGAGTACCCTTTACCTTTGCAACAGGTAAAAGCATACTTTTCAATTTCATTTTAATCAAACATCGAAAACATTTTACTTTATTTGTCACACCCCCAAATACCTGACTTGCAACGGAATGGAATACCTGGGGCGTGACTACCATAGCATCACAGTTACAGTTATATTGAACGACCTAAAGTGTCATTTTTAAAGTACATCGTTTGATTTCATAAAACATTCAGAGTTTAAAAAAGATATGTCCCAAAAGATTTGTCAAAGTTGCGAAAATAAGTTTGTTACAAACCAAACGATAGTTTAAGTGCATAAAAATACAAGTGAGACGCGTCGTCATCGCGACTCTATGATAAGTCCTCATGCAGGCCATGATGTGAATTCCTTAATTACCTGAAAATACATTGCTAAAACGGTCAACAAAAATGTTGGCGAGAATCATAGGTTTATGTAAATGTTCTGTACGATAACCACAAGTATAAAGTGAAATGACAAAAATGCCACAATAAAAATGATACATTGGCACTTAAGCTCATGACCCCGAAGCTAGACAGAAAATGAACGCCCCAACAGAGTGTTTTACCAGGCACTCTAATATGATTCAAATGAAATGCGTTCGTAGACCAGTTGGTGCTACCAACACGAACGGAGGATTCACCCTCAATAGATCTATTCACTCACCCTCGCTTACTCGTAATTAACGGTTCATGATAAACTGGGGACTTTAATATGGTAATGAAATAACTTAAGCAATGTAAATGAATTTAACATACTTGGACTCTTATGAAAAATGGTGCAATGTATTCTCCCCCGAAAGTTTAGAAATGAAATTGTAAATTGAAAACGGGGCTATGAAAACTCACCTTTGCAAAAGTAAATCCTGATTTGAAACTTGGCAAATGGAAATATAGGTCCGATACCCTAACCGCGACCTAAATAATGCATATGTCTTAGGTTCGAAAACAAGACCATGCACGCAAGTTCATACTTTACTTTATCACTTGTACATGTTGTTGAAATATTTATTTTCATAATACAGTTGCGTCATTTTGATCCTTTATTTAGAAAACTATCACTTTAGAAAACGTAACTTGTAAATCTTGCGACCAAATTTTAGTTGTCATGTTAATGGCTATTCTAAAAATCTATAACGCACCTAATAAGTATATATAATGTTCTACCATTTTCGTTTACGTCATTTTAACCAAAATGTACTCCAAAAGGTCCAAAATCCACTTCAAAAATTCCTAACAGCTTTCTAATAGAGAAAATAATAGGCTGTCAACGTATATGTTGACGTAAACTTTCTTTTGGCCATAACTTTTGCGTCGTAGCTTCGTTTATTAAGTTTGACCTATCCCCGCGAAGGTATTTAAGTATATTCTAGGCTTTTCAAGGTCTCGGCTAGTCTAGACATCATTTAACCTCTGTTTTCATCTATTAAAATTCTGGACAGATTCAATTATTTTCTGAAAATGTAGTTTTCGTCGTCTAAATTGAAAATAGCGCATCTTTTTCGTTATAAGCCCGTTTTAACTCATTCAAGCGGCTACGTTTTTGTTAGTAAGTATATTTTCTATATTTTTAGCCTAATAGTACCCCTGAGCTACTGATTTTTCTGTAATTATCAAAACAGGACATATTGTTTATCAAGAGTGTCAAAACCATATTTCCAATCTTCTAGTTAGCATATCCAC
Source organism: Artemisia tridentata subsp. tridentata (assembly GCA_021014915.2). Classification (NCBI taxonomy): domain Eukaryota; kingdom Viridiplantae; phylum Streptophyta; class Magnoliopsida; order Asterales; family Asteraceae; genus Artemisia; species Artemisia tridentata. The sequence goes on from CP139506.1 coordinate 308,113,745, forward strand.
TTAACAATCACTTCAAATCTAGTCGTAGTTCACCCATCAACTTCTCAACATAATAATAGTGATCTAACCATAAACTTAACAATATTCCAAGGTCCATGCAATAATCATCAAGAATGTATAAAACTACTAGTTTACTAACATACATGTATATGTAATGTTTTCATCATTTTCTTGTGGAGGTTTTCACTAGTTAGTTTTCTTGTAAACAAAACTTGTTCAAAACGTAATCTTTTGTTAAAGGATCATTGTAAATGTAAGAATTTATCAACATGTACCAAGTGATAACTAGTATATTTACTTGACTAGCAATATAACATAAGGAAAACATGAAAATTTTGTAGTGTAAGATTACTTACAAAAGTAATTAGTGAGATGTGAGTTATAAAACACTTGGTTAACCTCAAGATTATTGTTCCAAACTCTTGTTAGAATGCCCTAAGAATGCTTGAACTTAGCCACAACAAGAATTTCCTCCTCCTTGCTCCTTTATGTGTCGACTTTTAGATAGATGGGCAGGTGATTTATTTTTCTTTTCTCTCTTGAACTTAGCTAGGTGAAGAAATGAAGATACATGTGAATCTATATATACTAGAAGACTTTCAATGGTTCCATAATGAAGTCAAAAGTCATAATATGGCTAGGTGATGGAGTTATGGTCGATTAGACCAAGGAGGGATGGGGGAAAAGAAGATTTTCTAGTCAAGACTTCAAAGTCTTAACTTACCTTACTTTGAATTTTTGAAGTATGGTGTCACTTAATTGCATTGTACTTTTTGTCTAAATATATCTTCAAACCAAGAGGAGGAGGGGGGGGGGGCGGCAATGAGGATGAAATGGGACTAATTGAGTAGTTTTGATACAAGACTTCAAGAGTGTATATATTTTATGTATTGGGTGTTAAAAATAAGTATTGGTTGTTGGTTCAGTGATTAACGAAAGTTATACGTAAATAAACGTAGGATATAAAGAAATTATTTTTTTGTGTAAGGAAATATTTTTAGAACTTTTGTAATCTTTTTGGAAGTATAAAAATACATTAGAAATAATCGTTGGGAGAATTGGGTACATCGGGTGTTAAATTTTGAATTACGAATAGTGTTCGTTGAATTGCCAATCGTAAGTAATTTAAGAAAAGGAAATTGTTTTAGGATTTAAAGTTGTGAACTGGAGTAGGAGCAAGATACTGGAGCGTTGTGGACCAAATATATCCTAAGTCCTAGTGTACTTGTAAGATATTCTAAGTGTCACATTGGTGCAAGTAAAAAGTCATATGTGAATTGAAATTATGCAACCCGCTAATGAACTAACATGAAAATGATGTTACTGATGATATTCCATGAATATGCAGCTTAACCCTTACAGTTATGCGAATTTGATACTCGTAATCCTAGTTTACGAAATGATGAATAATGACCATGAATAGTGATTTCCCTTCGGGAATGAATAGTGTTTTGTGAATAGTAATTTTTTTGATAACGTTTCAAAGTTGCAACTTGACTTCGAAAATGATGAATAGTAATCTATAAATAGTAAATTTCCGAGATGAATAGTAAAATTTCAAAGTTTGAAAAATGACCTGAAATTACGATTTGTCACAGTCTTCCACCCTAAAAGGAATTCAGTCCCAGAATTCAGTTAGTGTTGGTCTCTGGAGTGGATTTGATGTAAAGATGTGGATATTTGAGTCGCATCTGGTCTTCCCGCTCCTAAGTAAACTCGGGACCTCTTCGAGAATTCCAGCGAACTTTCACGATAGAAATTCGACTTTGCTTCAACTGTTTGACCTCACGGTCCATGGTTTCTGTTGGTTCCTCCACGAGATTGAGCTTATCGTTGAGTTGAATTTCTTCTAATGGAATTACGAGTGATTCATCTGAAAGACTCTTCTTGAGATTTGAAAAGTGAAATGTGTTATGTACGCTGCTGAGCTCTGACGGAAGCTCAAGTCTATATGGCACGGGACCAACTCTATCCAGAATCTTAAATGGCCCAATGTACCTAGAGTTCAATTTCCCGTGTTTCCAAAATTGTATCATGTCTTTTCAAGGCAAAACTTTCAACATAACTCGTTCTCTAACTCGAATCCTAATGGTTCGCGGCTTAGGGACACCTAATTCCTATGATTTGGGTCATGTACCGACATAACCTTTCTATCGTTCTCTTGTCGCTTGTAACTGATTCTTGATTTGTACGATTTTCCTTTGTTGTTTCACAATTAAGTCCTAGACTAGTGAGTTGGGCTTTTCCGACTTCGGTCTGTCAATAGGTGATTGGTACTTCGATAATAGGGTGCCTTAAAGGGTGCAGTCTTTATATTCGTGTGATGGCCATTGCTGAAGGTGAAATCTGTCAATGTTAAAATATTATTCTAAACAATTCAAAGTTGATTATACGGCGCTGAGCACGTCCTATAGTGTTCGGATAGTTCTCTTCAATGTTCGTTGGTCTGAGGATGGTAGGTCTTGCGTATATCTGATTGGGTAAAAAAAATATCTTAAAGGGATTGCCAGAAGTTTGAGGTGTATCGTCTACCCTTTATTAGGAGTATTTGAAATTTGTACAACGTGTCTCGTGACTAATTCTATGATGGTAGTTCGTCGAAAAGGGCATTATCGGAAGGATAAAGCTATGGTAACAGTTTTGATTCCTTGTGTCTTGCTCTAACTGATGTCACGATATGAGTCTCCCTTTGCCTAAGGTGCTTGGTCTTCATTACAAAGATTCTTACTGTTCAGTAGTATCTCCCTAGATTTCCTTCATCGAATTTTCCATGTTACTGTTTGTCAATCACAAGGTCCTAAATGTATGAAGTGTTTTAGTTCGGTGGTTGATTTTTCAAAAATTGATTCAATATGGAGTGTTTGGTTTGAAATCCTTTTCTGAATTTACAAGTTAGAATAAATAAATTTTCAAGTTTGAACAAATGAAATCTCTCTCTCGATATGGAGTGTTTTGTTTGAAATCTTTTTCTGAATAAATGAATTTGCAAGTTTGAATAAATGAATTTTCAAGTTTGAACAAATGAAATATCTCTCTCGATATGGAGTGTTTTGTTTTAAATTTTTCTTTGAATAAGTGAATTTTCAAGTTTGAATAGTTTCAGTGGTTATGCAAGATTGGACTATTTTCAAATGTGACCCAAAGTTTTGTAGGCGGGTTTTCGGCATGATGTGAATAGAACCGTTTAGTAAAGATTGATGTTATACCTTTCTTAACGTACGATAGTTTTATTAAAGGCTGACCAAAAGGGATTTATTCGTCAAAATAGGCACTTTAGAAAAATATTTTCCTACAAGGTATAAGATTTGTATAAACGCACTTTAAAGAAAATTCGTTTGAATTGAAAGCATTAAAAGGATGAAATAGTCGGGTAGGTATGTCTGCATGAATGCTTAGATGTCTAACATTTTGTTTCTGGTGTCGGATAATGCCTATTGGTTAATATTAGGCAAGACTTGCAATTATGAGTATTCAACTTACTTGGTCATTTCTAAAATGGATCATGACTTAGGTTTGTTGCCTTACATGGTCTAACTAGTACTTCTGAAATGATAGGATTTGGTAACTATGCCAAAGATAGTGATTTGGATTGCCTCGTGAGGTCTTAAGATTTCTGTTGCGTCATGAATCAACTTACCCTATGTTTCCAGTCCTTGTTTGTAGTTCCGAAATCCTATCGATGTTTTCTTATGTCATGGAATACTCCTTGTAAATGGAAAGTCTTTCCTAGAAAGGTCAATGGTAAAAATCTAACTTAACGGTTAAGTGAGTAACCAGTGGTGTAGGTACCTAGAGAGGGTTTGTCAAAAGGGATGTTTATGAAAAATTTACTTGTTCACAAAGCTTTGCTTTTTGGATGTTTTGAATAAAGATTGTTATTAAGATTTTTTTAAAAGATGATTGTTTCCTTTATGGCATAATCCTTCCTGAATTAGACATAGGTGATCAGGCTATGTATAATTGAGGACTGATGATGCGATGCTCGGTTTAGTCAAAGTAGCATTATATTTCTCAAAAGTTTTAGATGGTGTTCAACGCGTTGTTTGGTAAAATAGTAGTAAATAGTTGGTAGAATGACAGAAAATCAATTTATAAGGTGGTAGTAATATAACTCGTTTTTAGATTCTGTGAAATAATTTCCTGAAATGGTAGTAAAATAGCTTGAGGTAAAGTTATGTGAAACAGTTTTATAAAGCGGTAGTAAAATATCTTGTATTAGGATTATGTAAAACAGTTCTATAAAGTGGTAGTGAAATAGTTTGGGGTAAAATCTGTTGAATGGGTTATAGGATGTGTGGGAGGATCTTACAGAATGGTAATAGTCTATGGTCAAAGACGAAATTTGCCTAACCTCTACTAGGATAGCGGTGTGTTGTTGCGAAATGGTTAGGAATAAGATAAATGGAATAGAAAATGTAATAGATGAAGGTTGTGAGTATTTTGGATAGAATAAAAGATAGAGATTACATTAGATAAAAAGGTTCCGGTTACAACTAGGTTACGCTAACATCCTAAGGTGACATAAAAACCCTGATAGGAAACAACAATGGATACCCTGCCTAAAACCAAGCCCTCTATCTCCTCCTCCATCGCCTCAACTCGGCTCAAATGGATCTCATCGAGACGATCAAAAGCTCGACCAATACGGTCCTCATGCCTGACCATCCTGGCGATCAGAAGTGGAATAGTATGATGGATGGGCTCACCTGTAACTGGTAGAACACAAGCAGTAGCCATCTCGGAACTCTCTCCTAACTCCCAGGTACGCGGAGTTACCCTGATCGTATCTCCATCTACTGAGAGTATGCGGAATGAATGACCACTTACGAGTGCCAACCCGTCTACGGACCCCGGGTCGAGTAGAGGCCTCAGCAGCAGCCATAACATAGGGGTCAGAAGGTGAGGGTGTCATGGTACAAGCCCTCTTACGAGGTGATATCAAAGTGTCGAAAATATCTCTGGGTGATGGTGGTAATGGAACTGTGATAGTCTGGTGGTAAGTGAATGTTGGTGGTGGTGGTGGAGATGATGGAGGTGATGGAACTAGAGGGACAGGTGTAATGGGTGGTGATAGTATCGGAGGTGTAGGTATGGTCTGAGCGTCCTCAAACGGCTCAGTCTCAGCATACTCATTGCCGGAGGATACAGGAACAGGAATGACTGGTGTGGTCGGGACAGTGGATGATGACGAATCGTCCCATTCTGAATCCGAGTCGAGGAAGATAGGATGGGTATCTGAAGACATCTCTGTGACAATCGACGTAAAATGAAAGTAAATAACCCGCATAATGTATGTATGAAACTGTATGTATAGTGAATATGCACTTATGATAAAATGATGAGATGCTATGATGATGATGTGGTTATAGTCTAGGGTATCATGGACAACCTAGTTCGCTATAACCTTAGCTCTGATGCCAATCTGTCACACCCTCAAATACCTGACTTGCAGCGGAATGGAATACCTAGGGCGTGACTACCATAGCATCACAGTTACAGTTATATTGAACGGCCTAAAGTGTGGTTTTAAAGTACATCGTTTGATTTCATAAAACATTATGAGTTTACAAAAGATAGGTCCCAAAAGATTTGTCAAAATTGCGAAAATAAGTTTGTTACAAACCAAACGATAGTTTAAGTGCATAAAAATACAAGTGAGACGCGTCGTCATCGCGACTCTATGATAAGTCCTCATGCAGGCCATGATGTGAATGCCTTAATTACCTAAAAATATATTGCTAAAACGGTCAACAAAAATATTGGTGAGAATCATAGGTTTATGTAAATGTTCTGTACGATAACCACAAGTATAAAGTGAAATGACAAGAATGCCTCAATAAAAATGATACATTGGCACTTAAGCTCATGACCCCGAAGCTAGACAGAAAATGAACGCCCCAACAGAGTGTTTTACCAGGCACTCTAATATGATTCAAATGAAATGCGTTCGTAGACCAGTTGGTGCTACCAACACGAACGGAGGAGTCACCCTCAATAGATCTATTCACTCACCCTCGCTTACTCGTAATTAACGGTTCATGATAAACTGGGGACTTTAATATGGTAATGAAATAACTTAAGCAATGTAAATGAATTTAACATACTTGGGCTCTTATGAAAATGGTGCAATGTATTCTCCCCCGAAAGTTTAGAAATGAAATTGTAAATTGAAAACGGGGCTATGAAAACTCACCTTTGCAAAAGTAAATCCCGATTTGAAACTTGGCAAATGGAAATATAGGTCCGATACTCTAACCGCGACCTAAATAATGCATATGTCTTAGGTTCGAAAACAAGGCCATGCACGCAAGTTCATACTTTACTTTATCACTTGTACATGTTGTTGAAATATTTATTGTCATAATACAGTTGCGTCATTTTGATCTTTTATTTAGAAAACTATCACTTTAGAAAACGTAACTTGTAAATCTTGCGACCAAATTTTAGTTGTCATGTTAATGGCTATTCTAAAAATCTATAACGCAACTAATAAGTATATATAATGTTCTACCATTTCCGTTTACGTCATTTTAGCCAAAATGTACTCCAAAAGGTCCAAAATCCACTTCAAAAATTCCTAACAGCTTTCTAATAGAGAAAATAATAGGCTGTCAACGTATATGTTGACGTAAACTTTCTTTTGGCCATAACTTTTGCGTCGTAGCTTCGTTTCTTAAGTTTGACCTATCCCCGCGAAGGTATTTAAGTATACTCTAGGCTTTTCAAGGTCTCGGCTAGTCTAGACATCATTTAACCTCTGTTTTCATCTCTTAAAATTCTGGACAGATTCAATTATTTTCTGAAAATGTAGTTTTCGTCATCTAAATTGAAAATAGCATATTTTTTTCGTTATAAGCCCGTTTTAACTCATTCAAGCGGCTACATTTTCGTTAGTAAGTCTATTTTCTATATTTCTAGCCTAATAGTACCCCTAAGCTACTAATTTTTCTGTAATTATCAAAACATGATAGATTGTTTATCAAGAGTGTCAAAACCATATTTCCAATCTTCTAGTTAGCATATCCACTTAACAATCACTTCAAATCTAGTCCTAGTTCACCCATCAACTTCTCAACATAATAATAGTGATCTAAACATAAACTTAACAATATTCCAAGGTCCATGTAATAATCATCAAGAATGTATAAAACTACTAGTTTACTAACATGCATGTATATGTAATGTTTTCAACATTTTCTTGTGGAGGTTTTCACTAGTTAGTTTTCTTGTAACCAAAACTTGTTTAAAACGTAATATTTTGTTAAAGGATCATTGTAAATGTAAGAATTTATCAACATGTACTAAGTGATAACTAGTATATTTACTTGACTAGCAATATAACATAAAAAAAACATGAAAATTTTGTAGTGTAAGATTACTTACAAAAGTAATTAGTGAGATGTGATTTATAAAACACTTGGTTAACCTCAAGATTATTGTTCCAAACTCTTGTTAAAATGCCCTAAGAATGTTTGAACTTAGCCACAACAAGAATTTCCTCCTCCTTGCTCCTTTATGTGTCGACTTTTATATAGATGGGAAGGTGATTTATTTTTCTTTTCTCTCTTGAACTTAGCTAGGTGAAGAAATGAAGATACATGTGAATCTATATATACTAGAAGACTTTCAATGGTTCCATAATGAAGTCAAAAGTCATAATGTGGCTAGGTGATGGAGGTATGGTTGATTAGACCAAGGAGGGATGGGGGAAAGAAGATTTTCTAGTCAAGACTTCAAAGTCTTAACTTACCTTACTTTGAATTTTTGAAGTATGGTGTCCTTTAATTGCATTGTACTTTTTGTCTAAAAATATCTTCAAACAAAGTGGAGGGGAGGGGGGGCAATGAGGATGAAATGGGACTAATTGAGTAGTTTTGATACAAGACTACAAGAGTGTATATATTGTATGTATTGGGTGTTAAAAATAAGTATTGGTTGTTGGTTCGGTGATTAACGAAAGTTATACGTAAATAAACGTAGGATATAAAGAAATTATTTTTTTGGTGTAAGGAAATATTTTTGGAACTTTTGTAATCTTTTTGGAAGTATAAAAATACATTAGAAATAATCGTTGGGAGAATTGGGTACATCGGGTGTTAAATTTTGAATTACGAATAGTGTTCGTTGAATTGCCAACCGTAAGTAATTTAGGAAAAGCAAATTGTTTTAGGATTTAAAATTGTGAACTGGAGTAGGAGCAAGATACTGGAGCGTTGTGGACCAAATATAACCTAAGTCCTAGTGTACTTGTAAGATATTCTAAGTGTCACATTGGTGCAAGTAAAAAGTCATATGTGAATTGAAATTATGCAACCCGCTAATGAACTAACATGAAAATGATGTTACTGATGATATGTAGACTAACTCTAGTCTTTATGATGTGTCCTCAATGATGTTCCATGAATACGCAGCTTAACCCTTACAGTTATGCGAATTTGTTACTCGTAATCCTAGTTTACGAAATGATGAATAATGACCATGAATAGTGATTTTCCTTCGGGAATGAATAGTATTTTGTGAATAGTAAAATTTTTGATAACGTTTCAAAGTTGCAAACTGACTTCGAAAATGATGAATATTAATCCGTGAATAGTAAATTCCCGAGATGAATAGTAAAATTTCAAAGTTTGAAAAATGACCTGAAATTACGATTTGTCACATTATTCTACAACATGTTTTCGACAACACCTATGGTGATCAAGGAACAATCAAAATAATTAAAACAAAGGCAGGTACCAACATTTGAGTTGACAATTACTCTTATTTAAATATAACATATGCAAGTGCAAATACTAACTACTTTGTTTGTAAAAAATAGGAAAAACCAACAGCAATCTTCACATTAACAAATCAACAAGCCGCAAACAAAAAGAGAAATCAGTGCAACAGATCAAGATCAGCTATGAGCAGAAATCACAAGATGAGCAACCATATCTAACGAAGCAAAAAAGGTTAGTTACACAGTTTAACTAAATATAAATAATAACTTTCATAAGAACTTAGAATTCAGTTACATAGACTCCAACCAAACATTACAATAGGACTTATACTCAAATTAAACACATATACATAGCTACAAATAGAGACACCAACATCACACCAACATGAACGAAACAACATAACCAACAACAATTCCCTCCACTTCTAACCAGATAGTCAGAAATCCATTAAGCCCCTGAGCTTCTGAACAAAGATCTCCTTATTACGCCCATTTAGCTCCAACTCAGCTGTCATAATGCGCATTTGCAAGACCTTTTGGTCATCTTTTGACTGCACTTCTCTTAGGAATTCAGCCGTTTTTTGAGCATAATTGTTCCCGATAGTGTCTAGCTCCTGAATAAAAGCAGCCCTTTCACGCATTACCCCAACCAGTCTAGCACATAGCGCATTCATTTGTTGTGCCATTTGAGTATCTTCAATTCCAGCTTTATGATAGTATAAAATGAACATTTCAGACCAATTGTTCGAATTGGCTTCAACTCTGAGTTGATCACACCTAGGACGTCGAGACATTTTTTTTCTTTTTTCTTTTTTGCTTTTTTATCACAAGTTGGAAAATGAAATATGCATACAAACACACAACATACCTTCCTTAAATAGGAAAACAGACCTAAAAAAAAGTAATTTGCATTTTTTTTATGCCACATGCATATCATAAACCAATAACTGCCAAAGATAAACAGCAGGTTTTTTTATATGCATTATAGGCACTCAACATAGCTACACCTATTGTACTATTACTCCTTTCAAATCACCAATGCTATAATCCAAAATAACCCAAAATTATTGGCCTGGAGGTTTTAAAAGTTGGCAGAAATAATACATTCCCAACAGTTTATTTCATCATACAATAGTTAATAATTGTTAGTTTTTCTGTTTACTGTAACAAAATTTAATGCTATGTTTTTTGTGTTTCCTGTAACAGAATTAGAATCATTTAGATCAAACCAAGATGAACACTTCAATTTTATACCTTTGCTTTCAACGCATAAATTTATCTTTAGTTAAATAAGCAACCAACACTATATATCATCATAATTGATGAGCAATTAATTTCTGATTTCTGATGACTATTAAGAAATTATCTTAATTGTGTACTTCCAGGTTGCAAGAAAGTGCACGTACTTTCCACTAACAAAGTAATCAAGAATTGGCAGACCATTAACCTTATGTGACGCCGGAAACAAAAATGAAGCAATAGCAGAAATGGAACATGTCTCCATGTGCAATAGCAACACTAAGTAAGGCTATCTTTCAATTTTCTTAATTTTTACTATATTTTGAAAATGCCTTATACACACAGTTTTTTTTCTTCCTTTTTTTTAGGATTTGCTTATTTCACATCTTTTAGGTTTATTTACTTATCGTAACAAAAATAAGTAGCATTTTATTACATAGATGCATATTACACTATATACATAGATTCATACATACATGCATACTTCATTCAAAAGACAAAATGATACATTCTTAACAAAAAACACTGGTCGAATACTTCAAATAAGAGTAGTTTTCCCTTTCCCTTTGGCTATCATTTTTGCATAACTCTCTTTGGTTGGAAGCCCTAGGACTTGAATCCTTTTGCCAGTCTCCTTAGTTGGAAGCCCTAGGACTTGAATCCTTTTGCCACTGATTGAAAGACCTTGACTGCTCATAGGAGGATTAACAGAGGTCAAAACCTTTTTGCAACACCTAGCAGCTGTACTCTTTTTTGACACAGTAGATGAGGTTGAATACCAACTAGGAAAATACCTAGACCATGGAGAAGAAGTTTCATCAGAAAAGCTTGAATCATTTGAAGAAATTTCAATGATTTCTGGCTTTGAACTCATTTTTTAGAATTTAGGAAAGATTTTTGATTTTGAATGGAAGTAATTTGTGTATTAATGGGTATGGTGATGTCAATTTAAACCAAATCCTACCCATGTATTAAAGTAAAATTTACCCATGTATGGCATTAATTGATAGGTTGGTGTAGCTAGTTATTGTTGGAGCAATATAATGGTCAAATAAACAGATATTTGATAGGATCATTAACTTTCTGCTTTCTCATATTTTCACAGACATAGCAGTGGTTGTATTACCCAAGATGGATTGGAACAAACCTGCTAAGAGTTTGCAACAAATCATCAATATCTTCCAATAGTTTTTCCAGGACAAGACACTTAACGAGACAAGCACGGTATCGCGAAACCAGAACAAGACACTACATGCGAGAGGATACACATTTTAACAAGGCAACCAATGACACACACCCTTTCACATACAGGATCAATATGTTTTATTACAAATACGTATATGAATCAAGAATAATGAGACATGAATGACCTCAAAATCTCATACAAACTCCACTAACCACACATTCAGTCATGACCATGACTTTAAATCCTGATTTTTATACACATGTACATACTTTTTCGACATCAGTTTATATGTATGTTTATAGTTTCACTTTTTCCAATATGTTTTTCATATTAGATCACTTTCAACCTATTGTAGCAACATCTAACGACAAAATGAAGCATCTTAGGAAGTAGAATGCTGTAGGCAGTAACCGCAGAAACATCACCACTTAAGAAAGTAAAAAATATGAGGTCGCCAGGAATATGCACCAATGGATCTTCGGTTTGCAGCATAAAAAAACAGACCATGCTTCCTTGCATAGTGAACCAAACATTTATGTGGCTTGCTCTCATTGGTTGATACCCTAAAGTTGTACACATGCCAAGTATAGATTGGCTGTCTAAATATTTTATGCTTTGCAAACACTGTTTAGGCAACTGTGCTGCACTGTATTGCACTGTAGCACACTTTACAAAAGATCTACCACCCACTGTAGCAGCTATATCTGGGATTCAATCTCTCTAACCTCCTAGAAAATTCCATAGCATTTGATTCTCTCATCAAAGCCACCATTAGCTCTATTCCATATTCATCCATGATAATATCAAAAAAAAAAAAAAAAAAAAAAAAAAAAAACCACACACACACACATACAAATCACAATCAAAACTACCGGCTGTGATATCCAAAAAAAAAAAAAAAAAAAAAAAAAAAAAAAAAAAAAAAAAAAAACTCGCACAAACATCTTCAAAAAAAATTTCCGACATCCATGGAGAATCGATGAGTTCCATTTTAGGGTGGGGAATATGTTCCATCTTCTCAATCGATTGTGTGTTATGTGATAACTCAATTTGACAATTATGATATGATTTTTCTTTCCATTTATCAAATTTACTTCTTCAATTATAACAAAATAATACTTTGGATCGAATCAATGGAGTTCGATTCGCTATTACCTCCGTCCCATATTAAGTATCCATAATGGAATATTGGGATGTCCCAAATTAAGTGTCCAGGGAATATTTTCAACCAATAGGAAGAGACTTTAGTGGGTAATAGTGATATTTGATTGGTGGAGAGTGTAGTTAGTGGAATTTCCTAAAACTTTGTGCATTTGGAAAGTGGACACTTAATATGGGACGGAGGGAGTATTATTTTTTTTCTTTTTTCAGTTGATCAATTGACTTAATTCGGTAATTCAATGTACTTATTGTTATGTTAGTAGCATGCTAATTCATGACTTTCACATTTACAGTCACAATGTTTGCCAAACAATTTATATTGTATACTACTCTCCTCTGTCTCAATTTAATTGTCCATATTTCTTTTTATGGATGTCTCAAATTAATTGCCCACTTTCCTTATTTAGTAAAAACTAGAGAATCTAGTGGAGGAATATTCTATTTTAATGGTTGAAAATTAAAGTGGTCCCACTTTTATTAAACTTTGTGTTTTCTCTCTCCTGACAAATAAATTGAGACGGAGGGAGTATTTTTTTTTCTATGTTAGGATCATTAATTTCCTGCTAGCAATAACCCGAAAACAACAAAATAATTGCTACATACTATCAACAAAATACTTCCGCTGGCTACCCAGCTCGTTCTCAAACTTAAACGACAAAGTTAGATTTTCCTCCAAAATCAATTTTTTCATTTACTTACCCTCCAATTTTACCAAGAATGTCACTTTCTCTGCCTTCCTCTCTACAACTGTCTACTCTCTCTCTTTCTCTCTCTACTGTATCTATAAAAAGCTGCTAATCGTGTTCCTACACACCCTTTTCCCCTAAATCATCTCTTCCTTTACGAACATACAAGCTCAAAAAAAAAAAAAAAAAAAAAAAAAAAAAAAAAAAAAAAAAAACGCACACACACACACACGCACTCACACACGTGTCATCAATGGCATTCCATCCAAACAACAACAACCATCTCTCACAAGAAATGTCCCAACAACAACAACAACATTTTACAGACACCGACAACAATTCCAATTCTGTCCTAAGAACAATCATGCCAGCTGGAAAAGACCATTGGCTTAACAGTGCTATTATGAGACAACAAGGTGCAGGTGCTCAGTTTGGTGGTGGTGGTGGTAATAACTTTCTTAACTTGCAAACTAGTAATGAAAGTGAGTCTGGTGGTGGTAATGGGAATAATCAGTGGTTGTCGAGAAATATGATGCAGCAAAGGGGTAGTGGTGGTGGTGGTGATGAGATGGTTTCGTGTGACTCGATTATGGCTGCTGCTGCTATGTCTTCACCTGAGCTGAATAATCAGTCCAGAAATATGGTCTCTGGCCAGGTATATATTCTTTCTTTCTTATAATTTTGTGAATTTTTAGTTTTGTTTTGGCCACTGCGCCGACTCTGGGCTATCCAAAAAGGTAATCGCCCTTGTATTAGTCGGCTCGGTCGAGTCGGAAACTTAGGTAACCAAAAAAAAGAAGAAGTTGATTTTATGATTTATTTGAGTTTAAAAGTTCATTTTAATAATTTTGTGGGTGTTTGCCTAAGCTTACTTGATAGGGTCATGATATTATTGAAAATCTGATAAGCTGGGAAGCTCAATTTTATGAGCTTATAAGCTTATCAACCCTTATGGGGTTATCAATTTTTCTATAAGCTCGTAAACTCATCGAATAAGCTTAGACAAACATCCCTAGTAAGCCAAAAAAAAAAAAAAAAAAAAAAAAAAAAAAAAAAAACAGAAAAACATTGAGCTTATAAAATTAAATAAATAATAAATAAAAAAAATCAAATAATTCCAATTCTCCAAAAAATAAAGTCATTTAAACATCTTCTTGATTGTTGCTTATCTACTTATTTTTAAGCAGATAAACGGGTTAAAACCGTTTGTTGGTTTATTTTACGCTAAAATAAGCCATGTTAGTACTATGAAAATATTAATCATTCTAGATAAATTATCTCCAACAACCCTTGAATACAACCAAATCTTTTAACTGAATTTAATTATGTCTAATGTTTTAAGGAGGTCATTTAACTGAATTTGAAAATATTACTTACTTTAGAGTATTTTTTTTCTTCAAATGCTCAAAACTGGTTGACAAACAATGAAATAAGCAATTCCAAACATCCAATAAAACAATTTTTAATACCAAGCTTTAATTTGAGGGTGTTTGTGGAAACCACTTTCTGGCTGAAGTATGTTTTTTTCTAATAGTGTAGTATTTAATATTGCATACAAAATTTGTTAATATCTTTTGAACCAAGTACAGTAATAAAAGAAGGAATGACATCATGAGATATTGTTGAAGATTTGCTTATGATATGACGAAACACAGGACTTAGATAAATTGATACTGTGTTCACCATACACTCAAAAGCCAGACTTGTGTATATTCAGTTCAATACTTTTTTTGTGTGTAAACAATTATATTCATTATGCTTTAATCCATACACCCAAAGATACTTTTTTTGTCCACAAAATTTTGTAACAGTCTCTACATCATTGAATTTAATATACACAAAAGCATTAAATATTTCAACTGTGGATTAGCTACTTTTTTTTTTAACCTAGGGATTGTAAATAAAGAATTTGCATAGTTCAAAACAAGAATTGGTTGGATCCTATATTGCATAAATCTAGGTACTAGCTTTGACCTATATTACTTCGTCCCAAAATAATTATCCACTCACAAAAATCACAAAGTTTAATAAAACATCATGCTTTCTCTTTTTTACAAAAGACAGTTTTACCTTAACTAATTAATTTATAACTTCTTTAAAGCTTGTAATAATTACCTCCCCCCTAAGTAAGGTTAATATGGTAAACTTGATCTATATTCCCTATCTATTTTTGGAAGGGGACAATTAATTTGGGATGACCCGAAAAGGAAATGTGGACTATAAATATGAGACGGAGGGAGTATTATTTTTTTATTGACCATCTTGAATTTAGTGTTTGAACAAAAATTTTAACAATGTACCCTGTATAGGGAGCCTAGGGACACAACTAATATTGTGAACATTTTTATAGGTGGATAACAATGGTGGTGGTGAGCTAGGGGATAGTGAGGTTGGTGGCGGCGACGGCGGTGGTGATGGGGCAATGAATTGGCAAAATGCAAGGTATAAAGCGGATGTGCTGTCACATCCACTTTATGAGCAGTTGTTGTCCGCTCATGTGTCTTGTTTGCGAATTGCAACGCCTGTGGATCAGTTGCCAAGGATTGATGCACAACTTGCGCAGTCGCAACATGTTGTATCAAAGTATTCGGGTCTTGGAGGACATGGTAATCTTGGTGATGATAAGGAGCTTGATCAGTTTATGGTATGCTTCTTAAGTTTATTCATTTGCATTTGTGCAATTGTGCTTAACCTGTCTCAAATGAGTGTAACTTTATCATTAATCATACAATCTGTAATAAATATAGTAGACTTATAAAAGTGTGTATATTGCTTGTGCTGTTTAAAGTTGTACTCCATAAAAAAACAAGTTATTAGATGTTTGAGTGTTATACAAATATAAATATCCTAGAAAATTACTAGTATATAAATGACATAAATGAACATCATTTTGAGAAAAAAGGGACAGTTTGTTGAACGCAAGTAAAAGGCCTACACCAGGTTAAAAGTGAGTAGATTTTGCATGATAATATATGTGTTGCCATGCTTTTTATGATGCTTTGTTATTTGTTTTCACTAGTCCAGAGTTCTGTATTGGGTGTTCCAATCCACATAGCATGTTTTAAAACAGAATTTGGATAACTGAATTCATGCCGTCTCGTGTTGCAATGCAGACTCACTATGTTTTGTTGCTTTGTTCGTTCAAAGAACAATTGCAACAACACGTTCGTGTTCATGCAATGGAAGCCGTTATGGCTTGTTGGGAGATTGAGCAGTCCTTACAAAGCTTAACAGGTGATCCGTCAGAGTTTCACTCATGTGAACTCAATTCAATTTTTTATTCTTACATAGAGCCTTATATTAGTTTTTGGTTCATGAAACAGGAGTGTCACCTGGAGAAGGTATGGGTGCAACAATGTCGGATGATGAAGAAGATCAAGTAGAGAGTGATGCTAATTTGTATGATGGTAGTCTTGATGGACATGATAGCATGGGATTTGGACCTCTTGTCCCAACAGAGAGCGAGAGGTCCTTGATGGAGCGTGTGAGGCAAGAGCTAAAGCATGAATTGAAACAGGTGAGTCTACGTCCTTCCTAGAATAAATCTGACAAATTTAATCCATGTTCAATGTCTCATTTCATCATAAAGGTTATGTATTATTTCCGGTTTAATCATTACTAGATTTTGATTCACAAGATCACTTTGTTAAGGGATTTTTAACGTTAGATTAAGAATTAACTCTTTATTTATATTAATTTGGGACCATGGAAAGCGTAAATTATTAACACTACTACGTATAATAATAACAATCTGTTCTTATAAGCTATAATGTTTCTGTTTGCTAAATATTTTTCGAAGACCCATGCATGCATAGTCTTGCAATTATAACCCATGATGGATGGAAAATTAAGAACTTTAATGTATATGCAATTAATGTTAAACACATTACATCAAACACCTCATTTTATTTTGTTGTGGTATTAATAGGGTTACAAGGAGAAGATTGTGGACATTAGGGAGGAGATATTACGTAAAAGAAGAGCTGGGAAACTACCAGGCGACACCACTTCTGTTTTGAAATCATGGTGGCAATCACATGCCAAATGGCCATACCCTACGGTCAGTTTACTTCATCTGAATTAATGAACACGGTTTTTATATGGTTCAACAAATTGCATATATGCATTGTCATGATTGTTATGATTCTTTATGTGTATCTTGAAGTTCTAGTTGTATATGGAATAACAAAACAGTTTGGTTCGTTTTTATGCACAGGAAGAAGATAAGGCAAGACTGGTACAGGAAACGGGGTTGCAGTTAAAGCAGATAAACAATTGGTTTATCAATCAAAGGAAGCGAAATTGGCACAGCAATCCGTCTTCTTCTACTGTCTTGAAGAGCAAACGTAAAAGGTATTATATTTTTAAAAACCTTGATCCAAAAAATATTCGGAAAAGATAAGTGCTAACACTAATTACAAAAAGAAGCAATGCAGGCGACAAAGGCAGTGATCACAACATGTAAGTTAAGCAATTAGCAATGCAACAACAATCTTGCAAATGATGGATACAGAAGTGGAATGGGCTACCTTTTTTTGCACAAGATGAGTATGGGGAAGGTATACATTCAGAAGTTTGACTTTTGAAAGTCATATATATGGCCAAAGCCCAAAACTAAATTTTGGATACCCCTTATGTATGCATGGTTTATCTATCAGTTTTGTGATACTTCTGTGATTCTGTGAATATAAGAGGGGGTTTACAGTTTGTTGGGGAAGTACAGAATATGAATGCATGTAATGATTTGTAATTTTTGTGATGTTTAAGCTCTTAAAACCTACGTCGAAATGGATATTTTTCGTTGTTTTATGTTGCTGTAGCTTTTAGTGCTGAAAATGGTTGGTTTAGATTTAAGGGACATGATTTGAGTGCGTGAAGGTTGATCCTCTCCTATGAAAGACCCAAGAAGCTATAAGCAATATGACATTACTCTCGTAGTTTGCTCAGTTCCCGCTACCTCATTCCCCACATACATGCTATACACCATAAGATGAGAATCCACTAGTGAGGTCTCATGCGGACGTCACCTTTGCTATGGTGACATCGTAATTTACCGACCCTATGTTGGCCACAACACATTAATATCGGTTGGTGTGGGCGCCTGCCTTAGGGTGGCATTTACACTTCAATGCCTGTTCTCAAGTATGATTTTAGAGGGAAATGGAAGTAAATGAAATAGAAGTAAAGAAATGGAAGTAAATGAAATGAAAGTTATAAAAATAATTGTGTTCTTAAGTTTGGAGTGAAAGAAAGGTAAAGTAAAGAAATGTTGTGACTTTTTATATTTTTACTATAATACCCTTGTACACATACAATAAATACAAATTGGTGAGGGGCATTTTTGTCACAAACATTATTTAATAATGGGACCCACTCACTTTACTTCACTTGCAGCCCAATTATGGGCTGAAAGTTTGACAGAAAAAACAAAGGACTTTACTTCCTTTTACTTCTCTTTACTTGCATTTACATCCTTCCCAAATCTTGAGAACATGGTTTTTTTTCATTTACTTCCATTTACTTCCTTCAAAAATCTTAAGAACAGAGTGTTACACTTCAATACATATCAAAATTCACTATGGAATACCAATCAAGCTGGGTTCAAACTCAAACATATTATATGCATAATTGGAAACGAGTCGGGCGTCGGTCCGCCGCGTTGCAGCGGGGCGCTGTATTTGACAAAAAATTTATCGAGGTGGTGCACCCACGCGGTACGGCGGGATTTTTTTATTCAAGTTTCTTACTAAAAAAAAATAAAAAATAAAAAAAAATAAATAAAAAATAATACTGTAGCTACAGTACTGTTCATCGACCCAGTACTGTAGCCCGTTGGTACTGTTCATTGGCGGCCCGTTAATGTAGCAACATATGAAGCGGCGTCGTATCAAACGACATTTAATATATATAGTAACGAGTCGGGCGACGGTCGGCCGCGTTGCGGCCTCGCGGTTTTTTTGCTATTTTTTGAATGTATATATGTTTCTGAATATATAACTATGAATTGGAGTAAACATGACACATCTAAAGCCTAACTCACCAAAAGTTATTACAATAATCAGGACACTACACCATGGCTTATTATCTCAGCTCATTTTGGGCTTATACTGCAGCAGGGGGATTGTGAACATACTGTGGAGAGCCACCAGGCAATAATTGATGACTGAAATTTGTCGACTGTGCAGCACTATACTGAGCAGCATGCATGATCCCTTGTTGTGCAGACACACCTTTCAAATTGCTTGTAGCAGCTGCAATTGCTTTTGCAGGATCAGATGTGGTGAGGCTTATTATTTCTAGCCTTATCTAAGTCATAATACTTGAAAATAATGCAGACATCATACCTATATTTGGACACTCTGCCTTTGAGAACTCATTTGACATTTGACATTATGAGTTGGCAATCCGTGGACACAGAGTGAAAAAGTGGAACTTGCAACAGCTGGTCATAGCAAAAAGATGATATAAGCAAGTTCATTTGTCGGAAATAGGCCAAAGAATTAGCGTCTACATAATTAAGTGTTTTAAATGCTTAATTTCTTGGGGCTCGGTTATACAGTTGAAGTGTTAGCAGATGTAGAGAGAGAAATTTACCTGACATGCTTTATTTTTTTCCCTGATGTGGAAATAAAATGATATCTTTGTCCAACCTGATTTTGCAAATATGAATCCATTAGCAATTTTTTATTTGCGGAGATCATAATTGTATTAGGAACTGAAAAATCTTACCAGATTTTTTAATGAAGGGATTCCCAGAGATCATAGTATAGTCACTCTTTTCCAAAATCTGCATACATATCCGGTGCTCCTACAAAAAGGACAAAAGAAAAAAAGGTAAAGTGGCTACGCATACTGCAACAGGTAATCATGAAATATAAGCGGTTCCGATAATCATAAAAACTGTGAAAGATATTCATTAAAGATAGTAACTAAAGTGTACACACAAAATGGTAGTACCGATACCTCTGCTGGTCTGGGCACGCATACCTGCAGCGGTGTTCGTGTGTCTTTGTCTTGTCCGGGACACATGCTGGTCTGAACCAACACAAACGAAAGCATAAAAAGTTTAAAGATAAAGACACCTGTGACAGCGTTCGAAGAAAGCGGGACGACATCCACGTTCCAGTGTGAAGTGGCGAAAGTCTGACAACAACATCCATCCATGTCATAAGAACCTGCAAACGAAACCCGCAAGAAAATTGTTATGGATATCAAAACTACAGACCTATGACAAAAACGCTGGAAAAAAATACGCTCAACTGTTACCCGTGGACATCAGCACATCACCCATTTTCCTCTTCCAACTAAGTGATTACTAAGCCCTTATTGTATACTCAATTCAGCTTCGGTTTTTGCTACTAAATGACTTAAACCACAGCAATAACAATACATTTTACCACATTATACTGACATACTTAACTTTATTGCATGTTCCTAATTTTTTAACATTACAATAAAAAATAAACTAAATTCCAACACTAAAAATCAAATATGTATTATATGTTCCTAATCTTCCAACATAAACTGAATACTAATATTAAAAATGAGTCGTTTAACAAAATGTGATAACTTTACACTTCCAGTTAGGCGATTACCAAGCACCTATTGTATACTCAGTTAAGCTTCGATTTTTCGCTACTAAATGACTAAAACAACAACCATAGAATTTCTTTTGAATATTCCAACATAAACTGAATGCTAATATCAAAAATGAATTCTTTTAACAAAATGCAATCACTATTAAAATTCCTAATATTTTATTTGCGTACTTTCTGAGGAAAAAAAACATGGAAGTACCTGTAATACGCGTGAGTCCACAACACTCGAATCGTCAATAAAATCTGCACAAAACATTAACATCAGAAAGGATGCAACTTGTTAATGTAAACATAAAGTTGTAACTTCACTACTTTTAAGCCAAACGGCGTAGTCCGGTGATTGAAGGCCGTTGGGCCTTGAAACCGATGAAAGAACAGTGAAGTTTAATATAATATTGGAAACCTCGCTGTCGTGGCAGTGTGGCACCATGTTAGCAAGGTGACTGCATTGCTCATGGGTACGCATCTAGATTGGAACCCCGCTGCTATTATGTCCGCGTTGATTACACATGGTTGTGAAAAAAACTGTTAACTGGAATGGCACTGTATATAAACTTAATAAACTCACCTTTAGATACCACAGGATACTTGCAACGGCTGCAACATCACAGATCCGCTGAAAATAGGAACAAATAATAGATTAGCTAATACTGCACAACATCAATAAAGACTGGCGAAACACAAAGAAACGACTCACTCCATCACAAAGAAGCTATACCCGTCTTCTAAGAACCTTAAAACACACAATCCCAAACATCCACTAATCACAAAATACAATAATTTGACCCAAAAAAAACATATAATCAGAACACAAATCCAAATACTTTCAGTACCTACGGGTAAAATTTAGTGTCATGCCGTTAAGATACCTTGGATTTCAATAGTTTTAACGTTTTTGAGGGCGTTAAGCATTTCACCATTCTGTTGTTGGGCGTTAAGCATTTGACCTACTGTCATGCCGTTAAGATAGCCCAAAATGTGTTCTTCTTTGAGGGCGTTAAGCATTTCACCATTCTGTTGTTGGGCAATATAAAATATTGAAATTAACAACAACAAACAACAGCAGCAGCAGCAGCAACCAATCCGCCAGAGCGGAGTATGGGGATGCTCATATGCGTGAAATAATCATGTTTCCAATGCCTCGCCGAAAGAGTAAACACTACAAAGAGATATTTAATACAGTAAACAATAAAGCATCGTGAATACTACAAACAAATATTTAAGTACAGTAAACAATAAAGCATCATGAATATGCAGATATCATATCTACATATCAGCTAACATGACATCGATGATAATGACATCTAACATAGTCATGAAGACAAACCTTTGATTCATCAACTGAGATAGGAAGATTTAAAAGATACTATCCTGACTGTGCAACCTCAATTTCCTCGTTGGAACAGATTTTATACGACATCTCAAATTCTAAACTGAATTCCGAAAGAAAATATTTCCATACCTTAAGTAACCGTAATTATGAAGGTGAAACACATACCTGTCCAAGAAGGACCTCGTTCAGCTCACTCATCGATGGTGTTCTCTCAATAGCGTGAAGGTAAATTACATAGAGCAAGAAATCAAATAACATTAAATTAGATTCGTAAAAGCTGACACGGGAAAAAAACATGTAAAGCAGAAAAAAAATTGTAGCCTAACCTCCAGTCCACCAGGAAAGCAGAATGAAAAATCTTTATACACAATTCCTATTTGTTTTGATTGTTTCACAGATGTGCGCCTCATCATTTGTTTCACATTGCACCGTTCTGCAATAAAAATTGCTACTTCAAATATATTTATACCCAATTCCTATGCAGTTGAAATCAACTAAACTAAATTAACGCGAAGCAAATTTCATACGACATCTCAAATTCTAAACTGAATTTCGAAAGAAAATATTTCCATACGTTAAGTTGATGCGGTGCTACTCTTAACCGCACGGATAGCTTTGCATCAGGTCTGCTAAGTACTCGAACTTCCAGTGGGTTTTCGTTGTCGCCTCTCAGAAACAATCTGCTGAAAAGGCGAAGTTTCAGTTGTAGCTCATGATTTACCTAAAAAAATAAAAGCGCAAGTTAATAAATAATATATGTATGTCATCATACACATCCACCAAAAGCCATAACAATTCATTATACATATCCACCAATTTAAGGACATTTAGCTAATGATATAACTGACCAGCTTTTCCGTTCAGCCTAGGAACCTCTGGTTGAGCGACGACGATTTCCTTCATGGCGAACCTTTTTTTCCAGTTCAAAAATATACTAATTTTCGCAAAAAAATGTAGGTAGGTTAATACAAATGAAGAAGTGGAAAGCGTAGAATCAGCATACCCGATGGTATGATGTGTTTGCCTCCTTTGGGAATGTCTTCAGATTTGTTAAGCATTTCACCATTCTGTTGCTGCCAATATATTTTTCCGCTTTCTTGTATCTGCAAATATTCACAAAATTCATTTTTTATTCTAACATAAAATTATAAATCTCAGCTAGAGGGGCGAAAAGAACGGGTTGGGCAGCGGGACACATGTGTAACTAAATGGTCCAGGTCTAGAAAAGTTGATCGGGTTGGATTGTGCAAGAAATTTAATTATGCTATGTATAACAGTGTCAGATATAATCGCGCAAGTTAAATGTTGTTTATAATAATTATCCAATATATATAATCAAAAAAAGTAAAATACTATACCTCCGTTTATAGAAGAATGCTCAAGGCACCATCTGAGAAGTTCTTCAACACATGCGTGACCCGCGCCTTCCATCTTCTCCAATGGTCTGCATCTTCCCTCAAACAATAAAAAGCATTTTTGCAAGACAACCTCCTCGATATATCACCTGTATCAGCACATTAATGAGATTTTTACATAAAAATAACAACAATCAATAACCTTATAACCATTCAACTATAGTCAGACGATTTCCACGACTCATATTACTAACACAGAATAATAATCTATAAAAAAACCTTGAGCTGAGCGCCTCTCATACACAATGAAAATCCCTCAAAGTCCTCATCTTTCCTGTTACAAAAGAGCATTAGATAAATTGTCAATCCTTAACACAAAAAACAAAAAAAATCCCCAAATTACAATAAAACCCTAATTCCCAAAATCCTAAATCGAAGCAGAATTTGTTTAGTTATTCATAAATTAAATGCAATAACATAAAATTTATAGCTAATAATTAATGCATCAGGATGATTTCGCCCCATTTTTTTTAGGGTTTGCTTAGAATTTTTTTTATAAAAGTGTTTAGCATAATAAATAAAATTAATAGAAAACACAAAGTAACTGAAACAAAAATCCAGATAATCTTACCTGATTTACCCGATCTAACCGCTTCCCTCCACACCGCCCAAACTAACGGCGGCAACAGATCTTGGGACACCTGGATGTGATGCGGATTAATGAAGATGCAGAGATAGAGAGAGAGAGAAGCTTCCCGAAATATGTATAACAACAAAACATAGGGCATGGACTGGGCGGGAAAAATGGGCCGGAAAAAGCGGGATACTGTAGCAGTCCAAAACGATGTTACTGTTCATAGTGCGACGTCGTATCAAATGGGGTTTAATATATATAGTAATGTTATGGCGTGTTCTTTGGTAGCTTGTTTTGATGTTGCTTTATGGGTGCACATGCTTTAAGCAAGTTCCTTGTTTTGCTCAAAATCGCAAGTCAAATCAGGCCAAGAAATTTTGCCTCTTTAATACATGTGGTTGTAATATTGTGAGTTGTAGTCTTTCCATAAATTACACCTTGTGCATCACGTCACGTGTGAAAGGTTGAAATTATTTGTTAGTGTAAATATATGAAAAAATGTTAAATACGTTTGGGGTTTTCACGGGTGCCCGGAACCCCTATAGATTTTTTCGATGTAGTGTTAATTTTTGAAAAAAAACATCAATTTTTTCTAAATGCATCCTAAATGCACCCGGTCCATCGAAATGTGTTTTTATATTACGGTACCAAAAATTTTGTGCACCCGGTCATATTTGGTACTGGTTCCGTCCATGTTTCAATTTCACTTTGGATGATAATGCGTATCGTGAAATGATGTAAAGCAGGCTGGGCCTAAGGTCCTAAGATAACCTTTCCTATAGTAATTCGGTTTGGGCTTTATTAAGCTTGTGTATTATTCGATAACTTAAAACACGATATACAAAGATTCCATAGCTTGGAGATTAGTCTTGAACCCCTGAAGGGCTAAGCGTTTATCCGATATTTTGCATTCATAAAAATTGCATGGCTTTAAAATTTTAAGCTAATACTTAGAAGCTAAGCTACAACAACATAATTTCTTTCTAGATCATGTATATACAATTATACATTGTTTTTGCCTTTGTTTTCCGCCAATTTGGATGTAAATAGAGACTGGTCTTTGGACCACTCAGCCTTTTAAGGTGGGATTGTTTTGGTGATGTGCATCACTATACATATGACCATATGCATATGATTGAGGATAGAGAAAACCAAACTCATATGATGAGGTTCTAACATGTCTACATTTATGGGTTTGATACCCAGATTTTAAATCTAATCCTCTTAACCAAACATTCTTATTTGGAGAGAAATTAAGCCATGCTCCATAACACAAAGTTTATGATCATTTTATCTTTGGTAACATACCTTTTGACATTTATAGTCAGAGATCTTCCATATAATGTAGGTTTTAGTAGATTGAAGTTGAAAAGACGTATCTTCGTTGGATTTTCATGATGTTAGGCTGGATATCTTATTCAAGACTTGGAGTATATATAGTTATATACCACTCTAATTTACATATCAAGTTAAGTAACAAAAAGTACTTTTAACCAAACTAAAAAAGAGCATTGTATGTCCACACGCATTTAATGCTTGAGAAGTTTAGAAATAAGACGTTTTTGCAAGAAATGCATTTAAATTGTACTGCTTTAAAGCCTCATGTGTTTGCATATGGTCACGGAGTAGAACAATTCAAACTACGCATATCCCCTTTGTAGTACGTTTCTCTACTAGCCACTAAAACTCTGATATTTGCTTAAACGTGTATAAAGTCAGCTTTTGTTTAAGAGAGATAACTCATAACATCAACTAATAACTACAATCATTCTAATAATGTAATTAATATCACATGAACGCAAAAGACTGTAAGATTTATGAGGTAACTGTGTTTTGATTGATGATCATTACAAACCAAACGATAAGGTACATATAGACTTTAAACATGGGTTATTTTGGGCAAATGCCAATTACCTACTAATCATCCTAATCACATTACAATGGACAGCTAAGACTAAGGTGGTGTTTGTTTATTAAGAGGGTCTGAATCTGAATCTGAACCGCACGTCTGAATCTGAATCTGATGCGTAAATGTCTGAATCTGAACGCATCTGAACGGAAAAAAAAAACTCATGTTTGAACGGGATTTTTTTTTTTTTTTTTTTTTTTTTTTTTTTTTTTTTTTTTTTTTTTGGGTTATTTTGTGTCAACAAGAGGCATTCAGACGCGTTAAGACACCCCTCTCAAGTCTTGACCATTAAGATCTAACTGCATCTGAACGCGTCTGAAAGAAAAAAAAAAACAAACCGTCTGAACGCCAAAATGTCTGACCGATTCAGACATAATGGCTGTTCAGAGGCTGTTAAGAGGCAGACAAAAAAAAAAAACAAACGCTAACTCTAAATCAATCTCAATAAATGTCTAAATCAATCATAATAAATGTACAACTAACACTCCCCGGCAGTTTGAGCGCGAGAACACCGAACACTCAAACTGGAACGGAACTCTTCAAACAAAGCGGTAGCAAAGCCTTTAGTAAAAATATCCGCATACTCATAGCGGGAAGGCACATGAAGAACCCGGACCTGACCAGCCACTACCAAATCCCTAACAAAATGAATGTCAATCTCAATATGTTTCATCCGTTGATGCTGAACCGGATTAGAAGACAAATAAACAGCAATGGCATTGTCACAGTAAACAAGCGTAGTAGATGAAACAGGAGTATGCAACTCACGTAGAAGATTCCGTAACCAACATGTCTCAGCAACTGCATTAGCAACGCCCCGCTACTCGGCCTCAACACTAGAACGAGAAAGCGTCGGTTGACGTTTAGAGGACCACGAGAGCAAATTGTTGCCAAGAAACACACAATAGCCAGAAGTAGATCTCCGAGTGGTAGGACAACCAACCCAATCCGCATCCGAATAAGCAACCAAGGAAGTAGTAGAAGATGAGAACAACTGTAATCCGTAATCTAAAGTACCCCGAACATACCGTAAGATCCGCTTAAGAGCCGAAAAATGAGGCTCGCGAGGATCATGCATATGGAGACAGACTTGCTAAACAACATAAGAAATATCAGGTCTAGTGAAGGTAAGATACTGCAGAGAACCCGCAAGACTCCTGTATAATGTCGGATCAGAAACCGGATCACCATCATCCCCTAGCTTAGACTAAGTATCAACGGGAGTACGACTAGGGTTACAACCAACCATGTGAACTCGCTCTAGAATCTCAGTAGCATACTTACGCTGAGATAAGAACATCCCTGAAGAGTCACGTATGACAAATATGCCCAGAAAATAATTTGGAGATCCCAACGTACAGTAATAAATAAGCAGTATCAATCCCCTGTCGATAGATAAATAATGATGTGTCACAATGACTATGAGTGAATCCAAGCCGAAGAATATAAGCAGCAAAACGCTGAAACCAGGCCCGAGGAGCCTGCTTGAGACCATAAAGGGATCTCTGTAATAAATAAACATAGTCGGGATGTGTAGGATCCCGAAAACCATGAGGCTGTTGCATGTAAACAGTCTCAGCTAAATCACCATGCAAAAAGGCATTCTTGACATCAAGCTGATGAACCAGCCAATGTCTAGAAGTAGCCAAACTAAGAACCGTCCGAATAGTGCCAGGTTTAACAACCGGGCTAAATGTCTCGTCAACATCAACACCCTCTATCTGTGTACTGCCATTTGCGACAAGACGAGCCTTGTAACGACTATGAGTACCATCCTCTAAATTTTTGACGAAACAACCACATACATCGAACTATATTGGTATCAGCCGGTCGAGGCACAAGAATCCAAGTTTTGTTTTTAATAAGAGCATCATATTCATCGCACATAGCATTTTGCTAATTAGAATTAGTAAACACATCGTTATATGATTTGGGTAATGGGGAGACCGTAGACACATGATAAGTAAAATGCTGAGTGGGACGATTAGTCCCAACACGAAAGCGTGTGACCATGGGATGAACCAAAAACGGGTTTGTGTTAACAGTTGTAGTTGATGGATCTTGGGAAACGGAAACGGGGGCAGGATGTTGGTTAGGTGGACTAGTATTAGTGTCATGAGTTGGACTAGTAACATGTGTTGGAGGTGGGATGGTAATATGTGGGATGGTGGGAGACTGAGGCTCGGTTGGGGAACGTGGGCCGTTTATGGGAGAACTTGGATCATCAGTGTGGATAGTGGTAGCCGGGTTGTTAGGCTGAGGTGAATTAGTTGGTGGAGTAGATGTAGGTGTGGGTGAAAATTTGATTATATTTGAGATGACATTTGAGTAGTCATCTAATAAATCATATGAGGGACTTACATTGAGTGTCATGGAACCAAACGGAAAAACCATTTCATCAAATGTAACATGGCGTGAAATGATAATTGTATTTGTGTTTAGGTCCAGGCAACAATAACCACGGTGATTAGAGGCATGCCCCAAAAATATGGAAGCTGTAGACCGGGCTCCAAGTTTGTGTTCGGTATCAAGGTGAGGGTAACAAAGTGTTGGGTCCATTCAGTACCCAAGCTTCCTTAAACAAGGATTTGAATGGAAATTAACCTATGTGTCGTATATCCTTAAACATTCTCAGATCACTGAGTGAACAGTCACTCAGTGAGTTATCTTCAAGATGCCTAGGACGAGTCTAAGAAGAAGGATTCTCCATTCAGTAAGACGGAACTCCCTGAATGACACATAAGCCAAAGAAGAAGATAATGGGTTCAGTGAGTGATGACAATAACTCACTGAACCCCAGTCTCCTCAACAACTATGAAGAATGAAGACTGAAGACTGAAGACCAACGACTGAAGAACTTGAGACTGAAAGAAAGGCGGGACTAGGCGGGAAAGGTTTGAACTGACCTAGAGAAGTCCTTATCACTCTAAGGTCAAACTTTCCCCGAAAGGCTACATAACAAGAAAAGTCTCATCACCATTACTTAGAAAGCACTCTTGTCCTATACCCAAAATAGGTTCTTGTAACAGTGACAAAATACATCAGTATTTTGTCCTCATTAGCTTAGGTCATCTTTTGTCTTGTACTTAACGGTTGCTCATTTACTTGTCTATAAATAGGATCATAAGATGGAGTAAAAGTTGACAAGTTTGTTCAATTAATGCTTAGACACTCACAAACAACTTTTACTCCTCCAAAGAGCAACCTTGTCCCTGAGATAGCTCAGTGGTTCCTTATAGTTGCCCCTTAAGCTTAGCTTAAGTTTAGAGAGGAGACATACCATACTTGTCATTTCAATCCCAAGTGTTTTTCCGCAAACACTTGGGTACAGATTCTTTTGATTTACTTATAATAAGAATTTAAACGTTGAAAAACTCTTGTCTTTTATCCTTTACGTTTTTACTTATTTGTCAAGTTAATTAATACATTACTAAGCTATGGAACACGGTTAGCTTAACTTTGTAGTTAGTTTTAACCGTGTAACGGGAACAACAAGTGGTATCAAAGCCTCTGGTTTATAAAACTTTTCAAAAACTAAAGAGTGCTCAAAAAGTTTTTAAAATCAAGATCCTACCATGGCTGACAGTAATGTACCCCAGCTAGTTGACAAAATGGGAAGAAGCTATTCAGCTGTCACTCCTAGACTAGAAGCTGGTAAATTTAGCAAGTGGAAAAAGCGTATGCTTTGCTACTTGACTGGTATGGAACCATACTACATCAAATTTATCAATGAAGGTCCCTTTGTCCCTAAGACAGCTGAAGGGTTACCCAAACCTGAAGCTCAGTGGACAATTGATGAGAGGAGGGTGGTTAACCAAGACCAACGCCTGAAAAGCATCATTATATCTTATCTTCCTGACGATACAATGGAATCAGTCATTAACTGTACAACAACCAAACAAACCTTGGCTTGACTTGGTTCACAGCTTTGAAGGTCCCTCAGATACCAAGGAAAACAGGATTATGGACCTGAAACTTGAGTATAACACCTTTAAGGCCAAAGACTCTGAAAGTCTCTCTCAGACCTATACACGATACAAAACCTTGATCAATGAACTATCAAATGATGGTGTAGTCCTGTCTAAGCATGAAATCAATGTTGGTTTTGTCAACAGTCTCCCTGGGAAGTGGTTAAACTTCTCTCAGGGCCTCAGGAATGCTAACCACATTCAAAATCTTGAGCTCCCTGAGATCTATGGGAAGTTTGTCTATGAGGACAACTTAATCTCAAGGAGATACCCTGACTCAAAGAAAGCTCAAGAGATCAAAAAGGCCCTGACAACCATACCCTTATCTACTGCCTTTTATTTTAATGGTGTTGTGCAGGATTTCCAAGAGAATTCTGATGATGAGGCTGATGAGAGAACCAGTGAGGAGAACCAGTGAGGAGTACCTTAATGACTTACACATTGAATTTCAAGAAAGGGTACTCTTTGCTAATTCTAAACGTTTTATTAAAAGAAATCAGTCAAATTTTTCTAAAGCAAAAGCAAATGAAACCACTAAATGTTTCAAGTGTGGTAAAAAGGGTCATTTTGCAAAAGACTGTTTTTCGAAAACTACCTCAGAACCCTCATAAAAATTCTATGGTAATAGTTCTTCTTCAGGAACTAGCAAGTTTCAACTGAAAATGATTCAGTCTACTCAACATTTTCAAAACAAAACTGTTCAAAATGATCAAAAAGATTTTGAAGCTAAGTATAGAAAAGCTAAATCTAAACTTGCTATCCTTGAGGCCACTCCCTCAGTATCTTAGGCTGCTCAAACTACTAAACCTGTTCAAACAAAGAACAAAGTACTTGTGGCTGAAGCCTTTGACTGGGATGAGGAAGATGTCTCCTCAGATGATGAAGAAGTAAGAGTTAGTGCACTGATGGCACTTTCAGAAGATGACAAGCTGGCTGTTGGAAAAAGCCATGCAAGAAATAGAGAGTGGGTTAACATCACCATGAAGAAGGTAAATATCTTACTATCTATGGATGATGATTCTGACTAGCAATCTTACTTGAATTATATTAATGTTGATCTTAAGTTTGTTGAAGAGCAAATATTTAATTTGTTTTCAAAATACAATAAACTTGTTCTAGAATTAAATAAGTGTAGAGATGAACTACTTGTCTTAAAATAAGCCAAGCTAGAGGCTGTTACACTTCAAATTTAAAACACTGAAATTTTAAAACAAAACCAAGCTCTTCAAACAGAACTCATGAAAGAAAAAGCCGTCATTGAAAGCTGGACAACAAAGAATCCTAAAGTCTATGAAACTGTTAGTCTTATTCCTAGTTCTAAAAAGAAAATCATAGGAGAAGACCAACTCACCGAATCCCTCAGTGAGAGTCATAGTGAAAAGGTTTTTTTACCAGCTGGCATATCTTTTGAACAAGAAATGGAACCTAAGTCTAGTGACTGGGTTGAAAGAAACAACCCAGACAGTAAGTTACCTAACTTTGAGACTGGGAAAATCTTGCAACCTGAAAGTCAGGCTATCAAAGATATGCTTGGACTCACTGATAAACCCAGTAACACTGAGTCTATCAATAAGTCTGAATCAGAATCACAAACACCTCTCCCACTATTGAAAGTCCTTCAGGGAGCAGCACCATGCTCAGCCCTAACACCTTTAGTTTACTCTCAAAATTCTCCAAAAGAGAAGTCAGGATTAGGTAGAACAATCCTGTAGAGACCCACACCTGAAGTCTCAGTTCCCACTAATGACTCAACACTTTCAGTCTCGACTGAGGTGAACAATGAAAGCCCTGATTCAAAATATGATCAGTTGGCTGAGCTTGTCAGGAAGTTGAGTGAAGAGATTGAATCATCTGAAAAACCTCCTCAATCTAAGATTAAGGAACTCAAACCAACTTCCTCAAGCACCTCCAAACCAAAATCTTCACCAAAACCTCAACAAAGATGTGAACGGTGCAACTATACAAATCATTCCACTGATGACTGTTATACAATCCTTTTTTGCATGATATGCAATAAGGAAGATCACAGGACTTCTGATCACTTATCATACATAGTCTCATCCAATGTTGCAACACACTTTAAAGCACAAGCTTTTCCATATCCTTCTGGTTCAAAACAGATACAAAGGCAAAAGGCAAAGCCTTTTTTCACCTTGTCCACATTGTGGATTCAATGACCATCATCCTGATGATTGTTTAATGTATCCTTGCTGTGACATATGTGGAGACCCCACTCATGACACTTCAGGACATGAAAAGGTCATTCAGGCTAGAAGAGGCACTACCAATTTCAAAAAGGCCATCAAAGCCAAGCCCACCAGGAAGTGTAAAGTCTGTGGAAGCACAGTCCATACCACCACTGACCATGCATCAATTGTACCTTTCAAAAGGGCCATCAAAGCCAAGCCCACCTGGAAGTAGGTGATGAAGCGAAAAGTATACCGCTTTTAAGGGGTCATTTAAGCCCTAAATCGTATTTATTTGATCAAATATTGCCCTAAATCGTTCCTTTTGTCATTTTAGGTACTTTTGAGAAGAAATCTGGAAAAGGAAGCATTTTGGACGTTTTTGGAGCATAAAAGTGAAGAAAACGACAAAGTCTCAAAATTATGCTGGAAAGTACCTTTGACGGCGTCAGGATTTTCCCCAGACGGCGTCATGGCTTGGCAAAAGTGGTGGATATGAAAATTACTCATGATAAGCCAGAGAAATTTGCATGGGAATTCTGACGGCGTCACCCTTTGGAGTGATCAAGGTCGTCACGGTATAAGTTAAAGCGGGACGGCGTCACGCCTAATTCTGACGGCGTCAAGCCTTGATAAGCCAGAACGGATTTTGGAGAGCTAAAGAGGGACGGCGTCAAGAAGGCCATCCGGGAACCCTAAAAGCGGCGAGGTGACGGCGTCACACTCCATAACGTGACGCCGTCAGATCTGAAAGTCTATATATAGTTTTGCAATTTTTTGTCATTAGTGTGGAACTTATTGTGGAACTTGGTGTGTGAAAAACCCTAAGACGATTTTAGCAGCTTTCTCAAGGCTTTTTGCCTTGAGATCTTCCATGTTACATTAAAGATAAGTTATCAATTAATCATTCAATATGTCTATGTGTTGTTTGATTCTATCTTGTTCTTGTCTTTTGTTTAACATGCTAGGCTAGGTTTTCTTTGTGTTTGCTTAGATCTAATGAAACCTAGCTATTGATTGTTGGTTATTAGTGTGTTATTAATTGTATGGGATGATTGTTCATCTATGTTAGGCTTAAGAAAACTGGCTAACTTCCTATTCGGTAACTTGCTTGAACGTCTTAAGAAACATGAACCAATGCGTACTAAAGGTTTTTATGGTTGTATTTAATGCATGAGCGAATTCTAGTGATCCCATGTTAGGAGCTTCTTAGCCGGCTCGACATAGGAGTGAAGTAGGAGTTCATAGAGTTGGGGAAGTACGTACGCCACCCCACGATTGGTATTAAGGAATACACCCGTCATCCACGCAATTAATACACACTAATCAACCGGTAAAAGATAGTTAGGGAGTAAGGAAATCTAAGTAAACACATTTCTCTCCACATAAGTTTTACCACCTTTTCATTTTCAGTTATTTTATTTTATTTGCATTCGTAGTTATTTGGGTTAGTTGACTAGCAACTAATTCCGCCCACTCTTTCAAACCCGAGATTTTACTTGCTTTCATAAAAAATTATAAAAACATAAAAAGAATCTTCTCTCACCCTTAGACCTATTAAAGTAGTTTTTCATACCTAACGAACACTATTCCCTGTGGAGAACGATCAATCCCCCGTACTTACCACTACACTATACTACATCGGTCAGGTACACTGCCTGGTGGGGTTGTAAGCCTCTTGAGATCCCTCGAGAGGTAAAACCTGTTGTAAGGTTGTAAAACCACGCATCAAGTTTTTGGCGCCGCTGCCGGGGAATAGTTATTGTTTAGGTTGAATTTTTTATTTTATAGGTCTACTCACTAGATTCCTTTCTAGTGAGATTTTTATTTTATTTTTCTAGGTCTTCTTTAGTCTATCTTTTTTCTTCGTTTCCTTGTTCGTAACCATTACCATCCGACATCATGGAAGGTGGTAATATCCTCGATCCCAACAACCCACCACCACAACCACCACCTCCTAGAGCCCGTACTTTAGGAGAGTACTCACGTCCTAGCCACCATGGCTATCGAAACACCATTGAGCTCACTCAAGGAGCCAATGTCACTCCCTTGCGATCCGACACCATCCGGTTGGTGCAAAGCGGATGCGCATTCCATGGACTTCGTTCTGAAGATCCTAATCAACATCTCAAGGACTTTCTCAAAATCGTTGATTCTATAGACCTTTATGTTGCCACTCGAGAGACGACCCGACTACGTCTCTTTCAATTCTCTCTGCGGGACCAAGCTAGTCAATGGCTAGAGCGTCAACCCGCAGGATCCATCACCTCTTGGGATGATCTCACCACTCGTTTCCTTGCTCAGTTTTTCCCACCGGGAAGAACTACCAAGCTAAGGAATGATATCTTGATGTTCCAACAACGTCAAGGCGAAACCCTCTACGAGGCATGGACTCGATTCAAGGACTTACTCCAAAAAGTCCCTCACCATGGCATAGAACTTTGGCTCCAAGTCCAAATCTTCTATGACCATATCAATCTCTCCACAAGGCAAATCATTGACCAATCGGCCGGTGGTAAGCTACGTGGTCTAAGTGCGGAACAATCATGGGCTCTCCTAGAGGATCTTGCTCTTTATGACAACGAAATTTGGAGTGATCCCCGTGATTTGAATAAAACGGTCAAGGCAATATCTTTGCCTTCGAACAATTCAAGCACTTCCGACCGTAGGATCATAGAACTTGAAGACCAAGTCAAGTTTCTCATGAAATCCTACGAGGCTCCTAAACCTTCAAGCCAAGTGAACAAAATCACTTCTTCATGTGAATTATGTAGTGGTCCCCACGACACTCGTGATTGCGTGGAACTCCCCGAACAAGCTTTTGTGGATTACGCATCCTCGCGTACCGACGGAGCGGGAGACAAGTGGTACACTTTCAAACCCGAGCCAAACCCCTATGGTGATTCTTACAACCCCTCATGGAAAAATCACCCAAACCTTAGGTGGAAACAAAACCAAAACGCACAACAAACCAATTCTTCCAACCCACCTAATCGTTTCCAATCAAGCGGTTCCAACTCGAACCGTACTTTCAACAACAATCCTTCCAGCAATGGTAGTACCAATAACTTTGAAGGATTGATTTCTGATGCGTGGTTTTGCAACCTTACAACAGGTTTTACCTCTCGAGGGATCTCAAGAGGCTTACAACCCCACCAGGCAGTGTACCTGACCGATGTAGTATAGTGTAGTGGTAAGTACGGGGGATTGATCGTTCTCCACAGGGAATAGTGTTCGTTAGGTGTGAAAAACTACTCTAATTAGGTCTAAGGGTTGAGGAAGATTCTTTTTATGTTTTTATATATTTTTATGAAAGCAAGTAAAATCTCGGGTTTGAAAGAGTGGGCGGAATTAGTTGCTAGTCAACTAACCCAAATTACTACGGATGCAAATAAAATAAATAACAGAAAATGAAATGTGGTGAGAAACTTATGTGTAGAGAAATGTGTTTACTTAGATTTCCTTACTCCCTAACTATCTTTTACCGGTTAATTAGTGTGTATTAGTCGCGTGGATGACGGGTGTATTCCTTAATACCATTCGTGGGGTGGCGTACTTACTTCCCCAACTCTACAAGCTCCTACTTCACTCCTATGTCGAGCCGGCTAGGAAGCTCCTAACATGGGATCACTAGAATTCGCTTGTGCATTAAATACAACCATAAAAACCTTTAGTACGCATTTGGTTCATGTTTCTTAAGACGTTCAAGCAAGTTACCGAATAGGAAGTTAGCCAGTTTTCTTAAGCCTAACATAGATAAACAATCATCCAATACAACTAACAACACACTAATAACCAATAATCAATAGCTAGGTTTCATTAGATCTAAGCAAACACAAGATAAATTTAGCCTAACATGTTAAACAAAAGACAAGAATAAGATAGAATCAAACAACACATAGACATATTGAATGATTAATTGATAACTTATCTTTCAATGTAACATGGAAGATCTCAAGGCAAAAAGCCTTGAAAAAGAAGCTGAATTCGTCTTAGGGTTTTCTCCCAAAATTCCACACACTAAGCTCTCTCTAATGACAAAAAATTAGAAAACTATATATAGATTTTTGGATCTGACGGCGTCACCTTATGGAGTGTGACGCCGTCACCTCGCCGCTTTTAGGGTTCCCGGATGACCTTCTTGACGCCGTCCCTCTTTAGCTCTTCAAAAATCCATTCTGGCTTATCAAGGCTTGACGCCGTCGAACCTTGAACGTGACGCCGTCCCCTTTTGAATTAAGCCGTGACGCCCTTGATCAAGTTAAAGCGTGACGCCGTCAGAATTCACATGCTATTTTCACTGGCTCATCATGAGTAAATTTCACGTCCACTTTTTCTTGCCAAGGCATGACGCCGTCTAGAGTAAATCTTGACGCCGTCAAAGGTAACTTTCAGCCGATTTTTGGGACTTTGCCGTTTTCTTCACTTTTATGCTCCAAAAATGTCCAAAATGCCTCCTTTTCCAGATTTCTCCTCAAAAGTACCTAAAATGACAAAAGGAACGATTTAGGGCAATATTTGATCAAATAAATACGATTTAAGGCTTAAATGACCCCTTAAAAGCGGTACACTTTTCGCTTCATCAAATACCCTTACACTTGAGATTTGCTTGTCCTCAAGCAAATGCGCTTTTATTCTAATCAAAATACAAGTTAGGGGTCATTTAATGCAAACATAAAAGTAATTACAACAAATAATCGTTCCACTTCAATCATAATAAGCACGGAGATTACATACTAGCACCTCACAAGTAGTGTTTAGATACTCACATCTCTCAAGTGTCATCAAAATAAATCTCATAAATGAAAACGGATAATATCTCTCACTACCTGTCATAGCAAATAGATTACCATAGGCTTGGGAAAGGATCGAAAACCTCCTCCACTAGGCGTAAGCACCTAAGATAAACTATCAAAGAGGGCTTTTAAATGGGTTATGACGTTAGGTGTAGGGAAAAGGAAAACACGGTTTTGTTGGATAAAGGATATTTTACTGGTGGCGAGTTAAAAATCTTGGTCAATTACATGTACTATACAATGTTGCTAAGCCAAGACTAGACTCGATCTTAAGCTAAAAACGAAATAACAAAATAACAAAAACATAAAATAAACATAAAATAAAACGGGATGGTAGTCCGTATGTTTTTCTATTTTTCTTTTTCTCATTTTTTTGTATTTTTCTTGATTTTTTTTTTTTTTTTTTTTTTTTTTTTTTTTTTTTTTTTTTTTTTTTGCATACACTTTTGCCCTACCATCCAAAATAATACATCATAGGGGCATTGCATCCCCCTTACACTTGAATTTTTACATAACTTTACAAATACTAATCTAATGACTCGAATTAAGATAATTGAAAAACTTGGAGTACTTTTAAAATATTTAGCGCATATGGGGGTAATAAATGATGTTCTTCCCCATTACTCCATTACACTAGTACTTTACCCATGAGTCCCAATCGTCCCAAAACAATATGTACAAGGATATGACTTGACTTAGCAACCATGTAATCAACTAGATAATTAACTTGGGTTTAAACAAATGTTGTAACAATAATGCACTAAAAATGAGTGCATACAAGGTAGGCTAAGGCGATTTGGGTGTACATTTTAGTGGGGTGTAACAAATTCTTCCTTTAAGTAAAATGCTTAAAGGTCGAAACGAAAAGATAGGCTCTGAGGGGTGTACTAGGGGTATCGTGTACTAAAAATGAGTACAACGCAAAGGGTGTGGGAGAATTACTTGACTAATGTAGCCAATGTAATTATAACAAAAACACAGGTGTAAAACAATGGGTTAATCCTAATGCCTCTTATCATTTAGTAAATCTAACTACACGAATGTAGTCTCACTTGTGGCCTTGGAATGGTCCTAACGCAAGTTCTAGAATCTAAGTGCTACCGGTACACACATCATAGCATAAATGCTTTTCCTACCAATTCTAGGGGCGAACCTCACATATTTGGGGTGGAAAATTTTTTAGTGGTACGGTTTTTTTGCTAGTCATATAACTCCTATCCGTGAGACGCTCATTAAGATCAAAGTTTCACTCCTATATGTTGTAAAAAATTTTAAATTTGGCACTAAAATTACCCTAACAGGTATTTATCTTAGTTTTATTACACATCTACTATCAAATAAACAAAAATCAAGCGCAATGGCATTCTCTAAAATCGTACTTTTACCCCCCCTTACACTTAAGATGAACATTGTCCCCAATGTTCAAATAACAAGATGTAAAAGAAAAAAGTAAAAGAATGAAATCAAATACTCCCCTGATTCGCTCGGTGGATAATGAAATTACACGGTTAAATCTTCCTCCAAAGAGAATGTTGAAGCTCCATGACTAATGCATCGCCATAAGCTTGATCCAAGACATTTCCTTGTCCAAAATAACCTGTTAAACCTGAGAAAACAAACACGAAAACCTGCATAACATCGGCGGGAAAAATCTATATATAAGGATATAATGCTTGTGGAATGATAATTTTGCAGATTCCTGGAGATTATAAGTTGGAGATTTAATAAAAACTTTTTTAAAAACAAAACTTTCAAAAATTTCTGAAAATTAAATATGACGCCGTCAGGTTATAAACCCTGACGCCGTCAGAAATGACCTGACAAAAATTCTCATTTTAAGTTTCCGGAAAATTTCTGGAAAAAACCTTTACCTTACTTCCTGGAAATCCTGCAAAACATCATTATGACTCGATACAAGCATTTGACTCAAACAAATACTAATATGTATGTTAATTTATTATTATTACGATTCATGTTAATTTGTGTTCTAATAAACCGATTTAGATTTCCCTTACACTTAACTTTTGCAAAATACCTTTATATGTAGTTAAGACGAAGTTAAAAACAAAATAAAGCATTTTCACAAATTACTTTTGAACATGAATCAATAATGATAAAAATTAAACACACATACGGCAATAAATAAAAACAAACGAACAAACAAATAAACACACAAAGCAAATAAAACAAATAAAGCTTGGGTTGCCTCCCAAGAAGCGCTTTTCTTTATTAACGAGTCTTGTAGCTAGACTCAAAGTCACGCTACCCTATGTAAGTAAGCTCGTCATCGAGGACGTCTTTAGGGTTAAGCTTGGATTGAAGTTTCCTATTGGTCCGCTTAGTACGATATGTCTTTTCAAACTTCTCTCCATCCGGGTCATACAATGTCATCTTGATATGCCATGACCCATCTCCATCTTTGGGTGGTTTATCCCAATTCCACTTATGATCATCTTCCTCACAAATCCACTTATTCATTCCTAGGTTAATTGGCAAAACTCCTAGGAAATCAATCATCTTCCTAAAAACTAGAGAGTCTTCAAATGGATCCAATTCGGTGTCCCTAGCCAAGAGTTGCTCTACCGTATGTGTTCGGTTAACAAAGTCCTCTTCTAGGTAAAATGGGCGTTGGGGTCCTATGAAGCCTTTATCTATCCAAGGTCCATATCTAGATGGTCTCCTATTTAATTCTAACCAATGGGGTGTCGGTTCCTCACTAGTATCATAGGCGTGTTTCTTAACATCATAGACGGACCAAGTATCTCCTTCTCCTACCGCTATCTTGGATTCCTTACAATCAATCATAGCACTAGCGGTCGCCAAAAATCCTCTACCTATCAACAAGGGGCATGTAGGGTCGCTAACCATATCAAGGACGTGGAAATCGGCTAAAATGGTTAGTTTTCCAATGTGCACTAACACGTCCTTAACTACTCCAACCGGGTAAGCAACACTTCCATCCGCTAAGCCTATTATTACCTCGGTTTCTTCAAGTTTTCCAAGTTTTAGAGAGGTGTAGAGAGGTAACGGAAGTAGGTTAAGGCTTGACCCAAGATCGGCTAATGTGTCATAAGCCTCCGAATTACCGATCTTGCAAGGTAGAACAAATAAGCCCGGATCATCTAACTTCTTAGGTAGCTTGTTTTGAACAAAGGCGGTCCCTTTTTCGCCTAACTTGAGCTTCTTCTCATCCAACTCATCAACAACCGGACTTTCAAGGTGGAGCTCCTTGAATTCTTCGTCAAGGTTTTGAGTGGGAGGTATTTCAACTATGTTGTTGACCAATTTGGATGTCATAACTTCTTGGTCATTTGGAACGACTTGGGTTTGTTTGAAACACGTGCTCATGGAAATGACCGAATAATATTGTGGACAAGAACTAGGGGACGAAACCGATGAAATAGCGTTGACGTTTAAGTTCGGGTTCTTGACCGTGTTGCTAGGGAGTGCTCCCATTTCTCGGTCATTGAGGGCTTTCAACAAGGTGTCGATTTTATCGGTCATCTCGCTTTGTTTTTGTTT
Organism: Artemisia tridentata subsp. tridentata; assembly: GCA_021014915.2. Classification (NCBI taxonomy): domain Eukaryota; kingdom Viridiplantae; phylum Streptophyta; class Magnoliopsida; order Asterales; family Asteraceae; genus Artemisia; species Artemisia tridentata. Next base: position 308,154,037 of record CP139506.1, read on the forward strand.
GAAATCGGCTTCAAACTTGGTTAAACGAGCTTCTTGAGATGCCATAAATTGAGACATCAATCCTTCAAAGTTATCGGTACTACCATTGCCGGAAGGATTGTTGTTGAAGGTACGGTTCGAGTTGGAACCGCTTGATTGGAAACGATTAGGTGGGTTGGAAGAATTGGGTTGTTGTGCGTTTTGGTTTTGTTTCCACCTAAGGTTCGGGTGATTTTTCCATGAGGGGTTGTATGAATCACCGTAATGGTTTGGCTCGGGTTTGAAAGTGTACCACTTGTCTCCCGCTCCGTCGGTACGCGAGGATGCGTAGTCCACAAAAGCTTGTTCGGGGAGTTCCATGCAATCACGAGTGTCGTGGGGACCACTACATAATTCACATGAAGAAGTGATTTTGTTCACTTGGCTTGAAAGTTTAGGAGCCTCGTAGGATTTCATGAGAAACTTGACTTGGTCTTCAAGTTCTATGATCCTACGGTCGGAAGTGCTTGAATTGTTCAAAGGCAAAGATATTGCCTTGACCGTTTTATTCAAATCACGGGGATCACTCCAACTTTCGTTGTCATAAAGAGCAAGATCCTCTAGGAGAGCCCATGATTGTTCCGCACTTAGATCACGTAGCTTGCCACCGACCGATTGGTCAATGGTTTTCCTCGTGGAGAGATTGATATGGTCATAGAAGATTTGGACTTGGAGCCAAAGTTCTATGCCATGGTGAGGGACTTTTTGGAGTAAGTCCTTGAATCGAGTCCATGCCTCGTAGAGAGTTTCGCCTTGACGTTGTTGGAACATCAAGATATCATTCCTTAGCTTGGTAGTTCTTCCCGGTGGGAAAAACTGAGCAAGGAAACGAGTAGTGAGATCATCCCAAGAGGTAATGGATCCTGCGGGTTGACGTTCTAGCCACTGACTAGCTTGGTCCCGCAAAGAGAATTGGAAGAGACGCAATCGGGTCGTCTCTCGAGTGGCAACATCAAGGTCTATAGAATCAACGATTTTAAGAAAGTCCTTGAGATGTTGATTAGGATCTTCAGAACGAAGTCCATGGAATGCGCATCCGCTTTGCACCAACCGGATGGTGTCGGATCGCAAGGGTGTGATATTGGCTCCTTGAGTGAGCTCAATGGTGTTTCGATAGCCATGGTGGCTAGGACGGGAATACTCTCCTAAAGTACGGGCTCTAGGAGGTGGTGGTGGTTGTTGTGGTGGTGGGTTGTTGTGGTTAAGGATATTACCATCTTCCATGATGTCGGATGGTATGGTTACGAACAAAGACACGAAGAAAATAGATAGACTAAAGAAAACCTAGAAAAATAAAACAAAAATCTCACTAGAAGGGAATCTAGTGAGTAGACCTAATAGAAATAAAAATTCAACCTAAACAATAACTATTCCCCGGCAGCGGCGCCAAAAACTTGATGCGTGGTTTTGTAACCTTACAACAGGTTTTACCTCTCGAGGGATCTCAAGAGGCTTACAACCCCACCAGGCAGTGTACCTGACCGATGTAGTATAGTGTAGTGGTAAGTACGGGGGATTGATCGTTCTCCACAGGGAATAGTGTTCGTTAGGTGTGAAAGACTACTCTAATTAGGTCTAAGGGTTGAGGAAGATTCTTTTTATGTTTTTTATAATTTTTATGAAAGCAAATAAAATCTCGGGTTTGAAAGAGTGGGCGGAATTAGTTGCTAGTCAACTAACCCAAATTACTACGAATGCAAATAAAATAAATAACTGAAAATGAAATGTGGTGAGAAACTTATGTGTAGAGAAATGTGTTTACTTAGATTTCCTTACTCCCTAACTATCTTTTACCGGTTAATTAGTATGTATTAGTCGCGTGGATGACGGGTGTATTCCTTAATACCATTCGTGGGGTGGCGTACTTACTTCCCCAACTCTACAAGCTCCTACTTCACTCCTATGTCGAGCCGGCTAGGAAGCTCCTAACATGGGATCACTAGAATTCGCTTGTGCATTAAATACAACCATAAAAACCTTTAGTACGCATTTGGTTCATGTTTCTTAAGACGTTCAAGCAAGTTACCGAATAGGAAGTTAGCCAGTTTTCTTAAGCCTAACATAGATAAACAATCATCCAATACAACTAACAACACACTAATAACCAATAATCAATAGCTAGGTTTCATTAGATCTAAGCAAACACAAGATAAATTTAGCCTAACATGTTAAACAAAAGACAAGAATAAGATAGAATCAAACAACACATAGACATATTGAATGATTAATTGATAACTTATCTTTCAATGTAACATGGAAGATCTCAAGGCAAAAAGCCTTGAAAAAGAAGCTGAATTCGTCTTAGGGTTTTCTCCCAAAATTCCACACACTAAGCTCTCTCTAATGACAAAAAATTAGAAAACTATATATAGATTTTTGGATCTGACGGCGTCACCTTATGGAGTGTGACGCCGTCACCTCGCCGCTTTTAGGGTTCCCGGATGACCTTCTTGACGCCGTCCCTCTTTAGCTCTTCAAAAATCCATTCTGGCTTATCAAGGCTTGACGCCGTCGAACCTTGAACGTGACGCCGTCCCCTTTTGAATTAAGCCGTGACGCCCTTGATCAAGTTAAAGCGTGACGCCGTCAGAATTCACATGCTATTTTCACTGGCTCATCATGAGTAAATTTCACGTCCACTTTTTCTTGCCAAGGCATGACGCCGTCTAGAGTAAATCTTGACGCCGTCAAAGGTAACTTTCAGCCGATTTTTGGGACTTTGCCGTTTTCTTCACTTTTATGCTCCAAAAACGTCCAAAATGCCTCCTTTTCCAGATTTCTCCTCAAAAGTACCTAAAATGACAAAAGGAACGATTTAGGGCAATATTTGATCAAATAAATACGATTTAAGGCTTAAATGACCCCTTAAAAGCGGTACACTTTTCGCTTCATCAATGTCCCAATTTATGGCATCTCAAGAAGCTCGTTTAGCCAAGTTTGAAGCCGATTTCAAACAAAAACAAAGCGAGATGACCAATAAGATTGACACTTTGTTGAAAGCCCTCAATGACCGAGAAATGGGGGCACTCCCTAGCAACACGGTCAAGAACCCGAAACTAAACGTCAACGCCGTTTCATCGGTTACGTCTCCTAGTTCTTGTCCACAATATTATTCGGTCAATTCCATGAGCTCGTGTTTCAAACAAACCCATTTTATAGTTGAAACACCTCCCACTCAAAACCTTGACGAAGAATTCAAGGAGCTCCACCTTGAAAGTCCGGTTATTGATGTGTTGGATGAGAAGAAGCTCAAGTTAGGCGAAAAAGGGACCGCCTTTGTTCAAAACAAGCTACCTAAGAAGTTAGATGATCCGGGCTTATTTGTTCTACCTTGCAAGATCGGTAATTCGGAGGCTTATGACACATTAGCCGATCTTGGATCAAGCCTTAACCTACTTCCGTTACCTCTCTACACCTCTCTAAAACTAGGAAAACTTGAAGAAACCGAGGTGATAATAGGCTTAGCGGATGGAAGTGTTGCTTACCCGGTTGGAGTAGTTAAGGACGTGTTAGTACACATTGGAAAACTAACCATTTTAGCCGATTTCCACGTCCTTGATATGGTTAGCGACCCTACATGCCCCTTGTTGATAGGTAGAGGATTTTTGGCGACCGCTAGTGCTATGATTGATTGTAAGGAATCTAAGATAGCGGTAGGAGAAGGTGATACTTGGTCAGTCTATGATGTTAAGAAACATGCCTATGATACTAGTGAGGAACCGACACCCCATTGGTTAGAATCAAATAGGAGACCATCTAGATATGGACCTTGGATCGATAGAGACTTCATAGGACCCCAACGCCCATTTTACCTAGAAGAGGACTTTGTGAACCGAACACATACGGTAGAGCAACTCTTGGCTAGGGACACCGAATTGGATCCGTTTGAAGACCCTCTAGTTTTTAGGAAGATGATTGATTTCCTAGGAGTTTTGCCAATTAACCTAGGGATGAATAAGTGGAATTGTGAGGACGATGATCATAAGTGGGATTGGGACAAACCACCCAAAGATGGAGATGGGTCATGGCATATTAAGATGACATTGTATGACCCGGATGGAGAGAAGTTTGAAAAGATATATTGTACTAAGCGGACCAATAGGAAACTTCAATCCAAGCTTAACCCTAAAGACGTCCTCGATGACGAACTCACTTACATAGGGTAGAAGGACTTTGAGTCTAGCTACAAGACTCGTTAATAAAGAAAAGCGCTTCTTGGGAGGCAACCCAAGCTTTATTTGCTTTGTGTATTTATTTGTTTGTTTGATTTTATTTGTTTCCGTATGTGTGTTTAATTTTTATTATTATTGATTCATGTTCAAAAACTAATTTGTGAAAATGCTTTATCTTGTTTTTAACTTCGTCTTAACTACATATAAAGGTATTTTGCAAAAGTTAAGTGTAAGGGAAATCTAAATCGGTTTATTAGAACACAAATGAACATGAATCATAATAATAATAAATTAACATACATATTAGTATTTGTTTGAGTCAAATGCTTGTATCGAGTCATAATGATGTTTTGCAGGATTTCCAGGAAGTAAGGTATAGGTTTTTCCAAAATTTTTCCGGAAACTTAACATGAGAATTCTGTCAGATCATTTCTGACGGCGTCAGGATTTACAACCTGACGGCGTCAGGTTTAATTTTCTGAAAATTTTTGAAAGTTTTGTTTTCATAAAAAGTTTTTATTAAATCTATAACTTATAATCTCCAGGAATCTGCAAAATTATCATTCCACAAGCATTATATCCTTATATATAGAGTTTATCCCGCCGATGTTATGCAGGTTTTCGTGTTTGTTTTCTCAGGTTTAACAGGTTATTTTGGACAAGGAAATGTTTTGGATCAAGCTTTTGGCGATGCATTAGTCATGGAGCTTCAACATTACCTTGGAAGAAGATCTAACCATGTTACTTCATTATCCACCGAGCGAATCAGGGGAGTATTTGATTTCATTCTTTTACTTTATGCTTTTACATCTTGTTATTTGAACATTGGGGACAATGTTCATCTTAAGTGTAAGGGGGGGGGGGGGGGGTAAAAGTACGATTAGAGAATGCTATTACGCTTGATTTTTGTTTGTTTAATAGTAGATGTGTAATAAAACTGAGATAAATACCTGTTAGGGTAATTTTAGTGCCAAATTTAAATTTTTTTTCAACATTTAGGAGTGAAACTTTGATCTTAATGAGCGTCTCACGGATAGGAGTTATATGACTAGCACAAAAAACCGTACCACTAAAAAATTTTCCACCCCCAAATATGTGAGGTTCGCCCCTAGAATTGGTAGGAAAAGTATTTATGCTATGATGTGTGTACCGGTAGCACTTAGATTCTAGAACTTGCGTTAGGACCATTCCGAGGCCACAAGTGAGACTACGTTCGTGTAGTTAGATTTACTACATGATAAGAGGCATTAGGATTAACCCATTGTTTTACACCTGTGATTTTGTTATAATTACGTTGGCTACATTGGTCAAGTAATTCTCCCACACCCTTTGCGTTGTACTCATTTTTAGTACACGATACCCCTAGTACACCCCTCAGAGCCTATCTTTTTGTTTCGACCTTTAAGCATTTTACTTAAAGGAAGAATTTGTTACACCTTACTAAAATGTACACCCAAATCGCCTTAGCCTACCTTGTATGCACTCATTTTTAGTGCATTATTGTGACAACATTTGTTTAAACCCAAGTTAATTATCTAGTTGATTACATGGTTGCTAAGTCGAGTCATATCCTTGTACATATTGTTTTGGGACGATTGGGACTCATGGGTAAAGTACTAGTGTAATGGAGTAATGGGGAAGAACATCATTTATTACCCCCATATGTGCTAAATATTTTAAAAGTACTCCAAGTTTTTCGATTATCTTAATTCGAGTCATTAGATTAGTTATTTGTAAAGTTATGTAAAAGTTCAAGTGTAAGGGGAATGCAATGCCCCTATGATGTATTATTTTGGATGGTAGGGCAAGAGTGTATGAAAAAAAAAAAAAAAAAAAAAAAAAATCGAAAAAATCAAGAAAAATACAAAAAAATGAGAAAAAGAAAAATAGAAAAAACATACGGACTACCATCCCGTTTCATTTTATATTTATCTTATGTTTTTGTTATTTTGTTTTTAGCTTAAGATTGAGTCGAGTCTTGGCTTAGCAACATTGTATAGTACATGTAATTGATCAAGATCTTTAACTCGCCACCAGAAAAATATCCCTTATCCAACAAAACCGTGTTTTCCTTTTCCCTACACCTAACGTTATAACCCATTTAAAAGCCCTCTTTGATAGTTTATCTTAGGTGCTTACGCCTAGTGGAGGAGGTTTTCGATCCTTTCCCAAGCCTATGGTAATCTATTTGCTATGACAGGTAGTGAGAGATATTATCCGTTTTCATTTATGAGATTTATTTTGATGACACCTGAGAGATGTGAGTATCTAAACACTACTTGTGAGGTGCTAGTATGTAATCTCCGTGCTTATTATGATTAAAGTGGAACGACTATTTGTTGTAATTACTTTTATATTAGCGTTAAATGACCCCTAACTTGTATTTTGATTAGAATAAAAGCGCATTTGCTTGAGGACAAGCAAATCTCAAGTGTAAGGGTATTTGATGAAGCGAAAAGTGTACCGCTTTTAAGGGGTCATTTAAGCCCTAAATCGTATTTATTTGATCAAATATTGCCCTAAATCGTTCCTTTTGTCATTTTAGGTACTTTTGAGAAGAAATCTGGAAAAGGAAGCATTTTGGACGTTTTTGGAGCATAAAAGTGAAGAAAACGACAAAGTCTCAAAATTATGCTGGAAAGTACCTTTGACGGCGTCAGGATTTTCCCCAGACGGCGTCATGGCTTGGCAAAAGTGGTGGATATGAAAATTACTCATGATAAGCCAGAGAAATTTGCATGGGAATTCTGACGGCGTCACCCTTTGGAGTGATCAAGGTCGTCACGGTATAAGTTAAAGCGGGACGGCGTCACGCCTAATTCTGACGGCGTCAAGCCTTGATAAGCCAGAACGGATTTTAGAGAGCTAAAGAGGGACGGCGTCAAGAAGGCCATCCGGGAACCCTAAAAGCGGCGAGGTGACGGCGTCACACTCCATAACGTGACGCCGTCAGATCTGAAAGTCTATATATAGTTTTGAAATTTTTTGTCATTAGTGTGGAACTTATTGTGGAACTTGGTGTGTGAAAAACCCTAAGACAATTTTAGCAGCTTTCTCAAGGCTTTTTGCCTTGAGATCTTCCATGTTACATTAAAGATAAGTTATCAATTAATCATTCAATATGTCTATGTGTTGTTTGATTCTATCTTGTTCTTGTCTTTTGTTTAACATGCTAGGCTAGGTTTTCTTTGTGTTTGCTTAGATCTAATGAAACCTAGCTATTGATTGTTGGTTATTAGTGTGTTATTAATTGTATGGGATGATTGTTCATCTATGTTAGGCTTAAGAAAACTGGCTAACTTCCTATTCGGTAACTTGCTTGAACGTCTTAAGAAACATGAACCAATGCGTACTAAAGGTTTTTATGGTTGTATTTAATGCATGAGCGAATTCTAGTGATCCCATGTTAGGAGCTTCTTAGCCGGCTCGACATAGGAGTGAAGTAGGAGTTCATAGAGTTGGGGAAGTACGTACGCCACCCCACGATTGGTATTAAGGAATACACCCGTCATCCACGCAATTAATACACACTAATCAACCGGTAAAAGATAGTTAGGGAGTAAGGAAATCTAAGTAAACATATTTCTCTCCACATAAGTTTTACCACCTTTTCATTTTCAGTTATTTTATTTTATTTGCATTCGTAGTTATTTGGGTTAGTTGACTAGCAACTAATTCCGCCCACTCTTTCAAACCCGAGATTTTACTTGCTTTCATAAAAAATTATAAAAACATAAAAAGAATCTTCTCTCACCCTTAGACCTATTAGAGTAGTTTTTCATACCTAACGAACACTATTCCCTGTAGAGAACGATCAATCCCCCGTACTTACCACTACACTATACTACATCGGTCAGGTACACTGCCTGGTGGGGTTGTATGCCTCTTGCGATCCCTCGAGAGGTAAAACCTGTTGTAAGGTTGTAAAACCACGCATCAGTAGGTAAATAAGAAAAACTGACACAGTTTACTATTTGTGCAGAGACATGCCATGGAGCCTGTTTGGCATCTAGACAGTGGATGTTCAAGGAGCATGATTGGTGTGAAGGAATATCTGCACAATATATGTTGAAGAACCAGGACCTAAGGTGATATTTGTTGATAATTCATCATGTCTCACAGAAGGTTATGGTTCAGTAAACTGTAGTGGAATTGTCTTTACTAGGATAGCTTACGTTAATGGCCTCAAGTACCATCTTATCAGTGTCAGTCAACTATGTGATGCAAAATACATAGTTCAATTTGATGATAAGCAAGGCACCATCTTTAATGTAAATAAAGAAATCGTTCTTATTGCACCAAGAAGACAGGATGTTTATGTGTTAGATATGTCTACTCTAACTCAGAATGGAACATGTATTTTTGCTAAAGCCACTGAAACACTAAACTGGCTTTGGCATAAGAGACTCTCTCATCTGAATTTCAAAAACATAAATAATCTTGCCAAACAAAACAAGGTCCTTGGCTTACCATCACTTGTGTTTTCAAAGGATAAACTCTGCTCTGCTTGTGAAAAAGGTAAACATCATAGAGCATCCTTTAAAACCAAACAAAACTTCTTCATCAAAAGTTGCCTTCATCTTCTCCATATGGATCTTTTTGGACCTATCAGTCCAATGTCCATTCATCATGAGAAGTATACTCTGGTCATAGTGGATGAATACTCAAGATACACTTGGGTTTACTTCTTGACCAAAAAGAGTTAGGCAGCTGAAACAATCATGTCCTTTGTCAGGAACATTGAAAACCAAAATGACATAAAAGTCAAACAAATTAAGACTGACAATGGGACTGAATTCAAAAATCATGATCTTGAGTATTTCTGTGATGAGAAAGAAATTTCTCAAAACTTCTCTTCTCCTTACACACCTGAACAAAATGGTGTTACTGAAAGGAAGAATAGAACACTCATTGAGGCTGCTAGGATAATGCTAAATGGATCAGTACTATCCAAACATTTTTGGACTGAAGCAGTTAAGACTGCCTGTTATACTCAAAATAGATCCATCATTGTCAAGAGACATAGCAAAACTCCTTATGAGTTATTCAAAGGAAGAATCCCTGACATCAGCTATTTTCATGTCTTTGGGTGCCCTGTGTTTATTCATAATCACAAGGATCACTTTGGAAAATTCGATGCAAAAGCTGATGATGGATACTTTCTAGGATACTCCCTTGTCTCTAAAGCCTTCAGGGTGTTCAATACAAGGAGACAACAAACTGAGGAAACATTTCATGTCACCTTTGATGACAGTACTGAAGCCATCAAATTCTCAAACACCTCAGTGGAAGAGATTGGAATTGATGACTCATCAAGATACCCTCCTGATGAATATCATCCTAATAGTAATCCTTCCGCTCAATATCAAGCAGATGCTGATATATCCTATTACATTGTCCCACATAACCTCCCTCAACCAACCATCACTGAGTTTGTTGAAGCACAAACATGTACTGGTGAAATCAATCAGTCGAAACAAATTGTTCAGGAACCAATCAATCTCAGTGATCAACTTGGTCAGTCAGATACTCAAGATCCTGATATTCTTCAAGTTTCTGCACCTGAACTTACACCACCACCCAATCAGGCCTCTACAAGTTCAAATCAATATCCAAGACCTTAGGACAGTTGGACCAGGTCTAAAGATATAGAACTTGTCAACATAATTAGAGAGCCCACTGAAGGAATGCTTACTAGAAGCATGGCTGCTAAACTTAAGGCAGCCTCAGCCAATGAATGTATATTTGTGGACTTCATCTCCAATATTGAACCTAAGAGTGTCAAAGAAGCACTGAAACATCCTAGTTGGGTTCAGGCTATGCATGATGAACTTGAACAAATTGACAGAAACAAGGTAATGACCTTGGTAAAATGTCCTCAGAATGTTTCCATCATTGGCATGAAATGGGTATTCAAGAACAAGACTGATGAAAATGACATTGTTATTAAGAACAAAGCCAGACTTGTTGCCAAAGGTTATAATCAACAAGAAGGCATTGACTATGAAGAAACATTTGCACCAGTTACAAGAATGGAAGCCACCAGGATCTTCCTTGCATATGCAACCTACATGAACTTCAAAGTTTATCAAATGGTTGTAAAAAGTGCCTTCCTCAATGGAACACTGAAAGAAGAAGTTTATGTTCAACAACCTCCTGGATTTGAAAGCAGTGAGTTTCCTGACTATGTCTGCAAGCTTGACAAAGCCCTTTATGGACTGAAACAAGCTCCTAGGGCATGGTATGAAACTCTTTCAACCTTTCTCATCCAAAACAAATTTGTCAGAGGAAAGATAGACAACACCCTATTTATCTATAGGATAAAAGAAGATGTTATTCTTGTTCAAGTGTATGTGGATGACATCATATTTGGCTCAACAAATTACGAACTTTGCAAACAGTTTGAAAAACCGATGACAAAGAAATTTGAAATGAGTATGATGGGAGAACTCACTTACTTCCTTGGACTACAGATCAAGCAAACTGTTAGGTCACAAATCTTAATCACACAAGCTACGATCTAGAGAGAGAAAGAATGGAAGGAACATGCATATGAATAATGAAACTTGAATTAACATGAACCAACACCCTCTCCCATCAAGGGAGGAGGTATTTATAGTTTTACAATAAGGTTGGGGCGTTGCCCTAATAGAAGTAATAAATAAAAGGCCATGGCACATGGGCCTTCTACATAGGCCGAACCTTAATAACAAACATAAAGGCCTAAATAAATAAGTAACCTAGTACATAAACTATGAACGATACTTGATAATATGAAATGTGTTCCCGACAATCTCCCCCTAAATATTGGTCATCAAGGTTGCTTGATGTCTTCTTTGCTTCTTAGGCTTCGACGTCTTTCGTATCATTGTTCTTGGTTCTTGTTGTGAGTGACATGGTAATGTAATGATCTGCCTTCCACCAACGTTCTTTAATCCTAGTGTCTTTACGTCTTTTCCACCATGCTCATACTTCTTTTAACTTTTGATCTTTATACTTCGAGTAATTCTCACTCTTTAGCTTCAATCTTTGACTTTTGACCGTTTACTTTGCTTTGATCTTTGTGAGAATTTCCTTCGTGATGTTAGCATGAGCATGATGGAAATGGTGGTGGTGGAACTCCTGGTCTCTATAAACAGTTAGCAACAAATCATCCGGCACTTACAGGTTCGGACTTTGAGATCATTAACAGCATAGTGTGAAATCTTTCTCTAATCCTTGCCAAGGCCGTTCCTAAACCGGATGCCCCCAAGAGAGCTAACTCAGATACACCGAAGTGTATCAACGATTCAGGTGAGCCGCTATCACTCCACGACTGTAGACCGTTTGGAACCACCTCGAATACTAAGCATAATCCAGAAGAGATTACCGAAGTGACCTGCTGTCAGGGCTATTTGATGTTGACCCTGGCAGGAATTTCCACTCAATCACTGAGAATCACAATTGTGAGTTCCCTCATGAATGTTCTTGGCAGATTACTAAGATCTGCGTAGGACTCTTGTTATTTACAACTGGTGTCCATAATGTTGAACAACCAGTGTAGAAATATTAAGTGTTCCTAAGAGATCTTTTGATGTATCTCGCGGCTCTAGACTTGATTTAGTGCTTTTTGGTTTTAGTCGTTGGAGGCATGGAGCAGAGTGCCTCCTTTTCAATATCAACTCATCTCGGAATGAGTGGTCGATAGATTATGAAGGGTTCTCCGTGAGAAATGAAACAAGTATCTTTTAAGAGACACTTGAGTGGCTAGAAGGTTTAGTGCAGTGCGTCACTGGGACGGCTTTGTCTTCAATACCGGTGTCACCTTAGTAACATCTAGTAGCATATGAATTGAACCCGGTTTCTTCCCTAAGGTTGAACATATGGAGGGCTATTTCTTTTCACCCTTTCATTTACTTTTCTTTTTAATTCTTCAACCCCTTCTTTCTCCTTTCATTTCTTTACTCCTTTTTTCAATCTCACCTAAGGACTTTCTAGTTCTAAACTATTGTTATTGTCCATGGGTAGATCCCTCTGGCTCTGGCGGATCATAGGACGTAATTCCTATACTTAGTCACCTTATATCTCTTTGACTATCCTATGTTGCCATGAACCAATCATTTGAAAATCTTTCAAAGTGTTTATGATTGTAAAACATATATTGTTAACACTTTGAGAGTTTTGCATTTTCAGAAATACTCCCCCTTCACATGTGCTCATAAGCTTTTAAGATAAATTTGCACATGTCGGAACACTAAGAATGTGTTTAGGATACTTTGAGATTATATTGTCAAGTATGCGGAATCTACTTAACAACACTTAGAAGATTTTGTTTGATGTAACAGTAACACAATATGAATAATGATCACAGTGTATAACTCCAAATGAATCAATATTATTAAGTAATAATACGAGTGATCTTAATATCACTAGGGTTACAAAGACCTTGAATCTTTACAAAAACTTATATATCTGATTTAACCTAGGACCTCTGTTTATAAACACAAGGAGTCCTTTACAAGATAAGTATCTACCCGTATAATTCTAACTAATTGTGATATACATACAATCTTTACCATACTTATCTTTTACACGTTTCCTAAAACCTTATCATGCAGCAATACCTTCTTTTACTACTAGCAGTACTAACTTGACAGCTTGTACTGTTAGTTATTTTTCAGCAGTCTTCAGTTATACACTAACAGTTTGTACTGTTAGTGTTATTCCAGCAGTACTAATCTTCAATCATTTAATTCCCAATAATCCTCCCCTAAACTTGTGATTTACCCTAAATCATCAAGTTTTTTGAATTAAATGAGGATTGTGAGGACTATTCCAAACACTATCTTCTAAGCTTCATGTCTTCTGCTTGCTGGAATATTTTTCTCACCAATGCTCTTGCCATTTCAGATTCTTCATCAACTTGAAGCTTTGATGATAACATGACCAGTAGTACTACTACCCTTAGTGGATAACTTTTTTCTACTAACATGTAGATCTCCACTCCTGCTTTAGTTGAAATTCTGTGAACACCATAGTTGTCAAATAACCTCCATGTGGTATCCAGGTTATGAGCTTGAAATCTCCAAAGGGAATCATTTGCATTAGGCTCATACATCCTATTCAGCTCAACCTATAGCTCTTTGTCTTTATCATCTGTAGGATCAGCAGATCTGAACCTTTCTTGAACTAAGCTCCAAAGCTTATCCAAGTCTTCTCTGTCAAAAGCTTTGATCAGATCTTCAAAGAACTTGTAGACTTCAAATTTTCCTCCTACTCTGATTATTTTTCTTCAACTGGTTCCTCCTGAACTGTTTCTTCTTTAGTTTTCTGTTTCTTGGATTCTTTTGATTCCAATTTCTCTGCTGCTCTTTTCTCTCCTCTGCCTTCACTTGTTTCTAAATCACCTCTCAGGAACATCTGCATTCTCCTATGAGTATCGATATATATCATTTCAATTTCTTCATAAGTTCTTCCCTTGAAGTGTTGTTCCTTCCAATTATCTTGGTGCTTTAGATAAGTTTTCATATAAGACAGTTATTCTTTTCTGGTAGGAGGTTTCTTCTAATAAGCTTTCTTCTTTGTATGACTCTGCCTGATTTGCTCCAAAAGGTCATCAATGGCTTGTTCTTGTAAAACCCGTAAATTCTGAACGCGCAAAATACCCAAAATGCCCCTCAAATTTAAACTTTTAATAATCTAAAACAATTCATTCTGATTTTGACCTAAGTATTCATAAGCTAATACTTGAATCTTATACAACATATTAAATCCATAAGACTTATGTCATACATTTAAGCCATGACACATTTCTAAAATATGTTACACGTCCAAGAATTTAACAAATTGTATGGGCCGAATTTATCTATAAGTTAACTTAAAACATGATCAAGCCCAAGCCCTAAGATAACTAAGTATGGAAAGGATCAATCACATCTCTTATACATGGCAAAATTGATTTATTCTCATCACAATACACGTTTCACCCTATCACATTAACAACCGAATAAAAGCACACATCTAACAAACCCTAAAACTCTAAGAATACAACACAGCGGCTGCTATTTTTCTGTTTCATTTTTCCGTTCTATTCGAGGCATACGAAGGGTGACTGATCATGTTTTGTTGCGGTTCGAAGAGTGGTGAGTTCATGGGGCTCGTTTCTATTCGAAAGGTGTTACGTATACGTGGGGTTTTAACTCCTATTCGAAAGGTTTGGCTTGGTGCTGGTCCGAGAATGATTGCAAGTGGGTTCCTAGTTGATCGAGTGGTGGTGCTAGCGTGGGTTGAAGCAGGACTCGTTGGTGTGGTTATCTCGTGGGTTTTGTCTTGGTTCAAAGGAGGCTTGGATAGATTGTGGTTCGGCTGAGTGATTCAAAATCTTCCTTGTGTTTCTCCCTTTTGATCACGCACCTGGGGTAACCTTTGTTTCTTTTTTTTTTTCTTTTTTTCGATATTCTTATAAACGTGTGAAGGTCTTGACCATTCTTAACCAGCATGCATAAAATCATTATAAAACGCCTACATAAAAGATGAGAAGAAACCTTGGAAGTCGACCTGCATATATGTTTGATGTTTGTTTTCTTTTTCTCTTCACTCGACACGATCTCTATCGACCCATAAAACATTTTAAAATTCAGATTATAGAACACATGAAATCATAATAAGTCTCACATGAAATAACGAAAATAAAACCTATAGCATTTAGATCTGTTTGTTTTGTTTTCGACTCTTGTATCACGTATGTATTAATTTACATTGTTTCCAACCTAATCTGTTTTGATCTAACATTTTAACGAGCTAAAAGAAGAGTTTCATGCATGCGTTAAATAAAGGGTTGAAGGTTAGTTGTGTTTAAGCGTATTATGTATGCATGGTTGGGGGAATAACTATGTCTTATTTACGTATGTATTCATGTTGTGTTTTTCATTAACAAACTATAAGCTACATAAGGCTAGCCTATAACCTGTATATGTGGACATCAAGTAGAATGAGTAGTATAAGATATTAATTATATGGTGATCATGGGTCGGCTATATATAAATACATATTCGTGAAATACTGATTTTAAGAATACTTGATGGTGGCCTTATTAATCATTGCCTTTGGTCTCACTTTTCCATGTGTTGTCGATTGAGTCTTGGTCTCGGGTTTGCTTCGGTGTCGAGTTTTGGTTCTAAATAAACGAAGTCGTGTGGGTATGCATGTGAAAATTGTATTGTTTGGTCGTCGCGGTCTAAACTAATGTCGAGAGTACGCTTAAATAAATTATGAACGACGGAGTTCTAAAATTGTCATTTGGTTATAATTTATAGTATAAGCCCAAGGTTAATTATTTGACATTTTAAATACTAAAATTTGATAATTTACATTTATGATCTTAAACTATAATATTGGTCATTTTAACCCTAAATATTATTTAATTGTTAATTATAACCTTAAAGTATTAAATTATTATTTCGGGAAACTTAATAACTATGAAAACTTGCTAATTCGGGAAACTTACTATTTTTGGAAAGTTACTATTTTTGGGAAGCTTACTAATTTTGGAAAGTTACTAAATCTGGAAAGCTGCTAAAAATGGAAAGATAACTAAAAGTGGTAACTTACGTGATTTGAACTCTTCTTAATTCGAACCCATTCTCTTCTAGGTTCGGTGAAGCGGGAGTGATCCATCTCTCTTGATTTGTTTGGCTTTGCTTGTGTTTGGACTAAGGTACAGATATTCTGACCTTTTCAGTAAGGTTTCTCATGACTATGATCCGTTTCCCTACCACTATTATGATTTCTGACTTTGGTACATCTGATATCTTTGGTTCATTCGATATTATGATTTTGTATGAAAACTTTTTTAAAATATAACTTGATGATATGGAACAAAACTATTTTGAAATGATTTATGTAAATATGATACCAGACCAGTTTCTAAATGGAGGTTTAAATAACATTTGTCAAAAATGTTTTAGGGAAATACCTTTACGATAATCAGGTTTTTAAAATGAATTGTAAAGTTTCTAAATTTGTTTTCTTATAACATTTTCACATTTGTAAACTTGAACCATTGGTATGAGCTTTTGATATTTGAACCTTTACTTAGGATTCCCTATGCCATTGCTATGAATCCCTTTTCTGAACTTTTCTACTATCTGAACCTTTTGTTATCTGAACCTCTGTTATATCTGAACCTTCTGATTTGGACTTCTGTTTCTGGACTTTATGATATGAACCCTCTGATATATATTTCTGATTTGGACCATTATGATGACCTATGATCTGTGTCATGTTTATGACAGTCTGTTTGACCTATTCTAGTTTGACACCCGAGCCATTTCACTAGGCATGGGGGTTCCATGTCCGTGTCAGTGATGCACCTCTGACATGACTCTAGGGCAGTAGAGTGATGTTCTGCCACGTCCCCTTTCTGTTATATTATGTGTACACTTTATGATATGATTTATTATGGCCAATCTGATTTCTGTGGGGGCGTATGGATGCATCCTAGATCTGTTATCTGTTATCTGTTATTATCTGGTGATTGATGTTGCGTGCATGCACGTCCTTCACATTTCTGGGAGCTAGCTACTCCACTTATCGAGGACACCCCTCATTGTCTGATTATCTGAGAGGTCTCCCCTCTATATGATTATGAAGATATATGGTTACTTATGTTATGATATGATCTGTCTGGGCTCGGGAGGATTACTGTCCTTAACCTTACACTTTATTCTTTCATTCTGTTTATACCTTATGATTTCCCCAATGCACCTTACATTATATCTTTGTTCTTTTTCATCTTTTGTTTCCTTTTGTATATATCTGTTCACTGGGCTTTTTAAGCTCAGCCGCATTTCTTTTCACCGCGGCAGGTTTTAGAGGGAAGCTGGGATATGAGTGAAGAGTGCTTAAGAGCTTAGTGGACTTCAACTTGATAGTTATATTCTGGACTAGAGATGACTAGAAGAGATCTACATTCAGACTTAGTTTTTCATTGTTATTCTCTTTTGTAACCTTGTATTTCAGATTATTTCCTTTGTAACCTTTGGAATTCTTTTGTATTATCTATGTTGTATGTCTGTATATGCTTTGATATGTCACCATAATGTAGTACTTCTACCCTTATCGGGTTGGGGTGTTACATCATCAATGGCTTGTTCTTGTTCTTCTCTTGTGAATTGTGACCTTTCTTCTTCTTGTAACTTGGCAGCTAGCTCTCTATCAGCAAGAACTTAAGCAACACTTTCTTCTTCTTCAGCCTGAAACTTGTGTTCAACCATAAATCTTGCCAATCTTTCTTCTTCTGCTGCCCTTGCTAACTCTTCTTCATGAAATCTCTGAGCTAACTCCTTATCAAGAGCAATATGAGCTTGGTTCTTCTTGGTTGTCTTCTGAGAAGATGGTTCTTCTTCTGTCATTATACCTTTACCCTTGTCTGATCTTGATTTCCTTGGCCTTCTTGTATATACTGCACCAGTAGTACCTTGAGAACCATCACCAGTACCTTCCAATGTACTAGCAGTACCTTCTTGTTCCTGAGTAGTACCTTCTTCCATATGCTCATCTAGCCTCCCCTGAGTATCAAATTCTTCTTGGACCAAAGAAACATGAGGATCTTCATCTAATTCAGTTATCTTCCTCCCCTATTTGGAAGATTCCTCACCTTGACCATCACTCTGACCATCTAAGGAACTGGATGTAGAAGATGAACTCACAATATGTGCTGACCTTTTTCTTTGAAGTGTCTTAACCTTCTGCTCTAGCTTCTTGACCTTCAACACAAGCTTAGTATAAACTTTTCCAAACACCTTCTTGTGGGTGGTGAGCTCAGCTTCCAAAGTTGTAACCTTGTCAGACAAGTGGGTACACAAATCCGTCAATTATTTAAGTGTCTTACTGCCCTCAGCACTTCCTGATGTGTGACCTTCAGGGAGAGGTGCATCATAGGGCATGGACTCAGATTCCACCACATGGTGAGCCTCTGAGCCGCCCAATATATCTGGTTGGCTTGGGATTCCACCAATAGTACTAGGTTCAAAAGAACTTGGAACTGTTGATGTTGCCATAGGTTGGGTCTTATTGATGTTACTTCTGTCCTGCCCAGCTTCTAAGCCTGAGACAGTAGAAGCAACCCTTCCTATACTGACAATGTTAGCCTCATCTTCTACATGGGGAGGGGTAGGAACTCTGTGCTGAGGTACATCAGAGCCCTCTCTGGATAAAGACCTATCTGGTGATGAAGTGGGTTGTGAGGCTGAGTAATCTGAGCTTGTGGGTGTGTGTTGGGAGTCAACTGGGGTTGTTGACCCTTCACCCTGTACCTGTAGCATTGTATCAAATAAAGGAACTTCTTCCCCACTATACCCTTTTGAGGCCATCCTCATATCACTGAAAAGTTTTTGGGTAAGCTTGGGTGTTGGATAAACATTTTTATGAGGAAGAAGTTGATGTTTTCTCATGTTCAAAATAGGTTGAATGAACCTAGGATACATCAAAAACTTTGATTTGCTATCAACATTTTTCACCATTCCTTCAAAGATAAGTTTTGAAAAGTTAAAAGTCATATCAGTAGCTAAGCAGATGAGAGCAGTTGCAATATTGCTATGAGGTTTTCTTAGGACTGAGACAGTGAAGGATGATGTGTATCAAAGACCTCCATTGTGGGGCAAAACAACCTTTTTGAAAAGTTAAAGATTGTGATTGGATGCTGTACTCCATTCTGGTTAAAGTTTCAAAAATTTTAGTGTTTGGCATAGCACTAATACCATTGTCATCATTCAGATGGAGATGCCTCCTGAGTGATGATTCAGTAAGAGTGATGGATTTGCCATCCACTGTTGCATTTAACTCTTTGTCTCCATTGTCAAATGTTCTGACAGTAGCAGTATGCCAAAACTCTTTGATTTGGGAGACATAGATAGTGGGATTAAGAGTTAAGGAATACCTTATATGAGAAGCATTTAAAAAATCCACTATCTGATGGAATTGGGTATCCTCCTCTGCTTTTTCTAAATATGCGACCATGTTGCGCTTGTCAACAAACGATAGAGATGCCATTATTTGTCAGTAAAAGTGGGATTTGACTGCTGGGATTAGAGTAATTTTAGGTTAGAAAGTAGATGAAGAAAGTGAATTGAGATATTATGAAAGACTTATGAGGGTTTCTATTGGATCGACGTCAATTAAAAGATAACTTTTGATTGAAGAAAGGTGAATATAATAGATTAAAAGTAAAAATATCCAAAAAGGAAAACCCTTAAGATAAGATTTTGAGCAGTAAAAATCTCAACAACTTTCAACGGCTATTTTCAAAAAGCTGTTATTTTGCACCAGTACTAACGGTTAACCAGCAGTACAAACTTAATCCTATCGGTACTAACTTTTTGCCTGGCAGTAATAACTATTTGGAAAAATTTTGACTTAGCAGTATGAACTCAATTTTGATTAAAAATAATACTGCTTGCAACCATTTTGAAGGGATTAAGTGTAAAGATAGACACTTAATCATAATTTTAGTTTAATGCAACCTCTGGTTGTGTGACAACCAATGTTTTCAGTTATAAATAACTGCCTGTGATCAGATAAACTCATTCAAAGAGCTTTCTTGACAGGGTTTCCAGCTCGTGGCAGGTGTTGCCTCTAACACAAGTGTGTTAGATTCACGTTTGCTCGCTGTTCTCTTTACCAGATGTCCTTGGACTAACACATTATACAAAAAGTATAAAATGGTAGAGAGTGAGTTAGATCAGTTACTATCTGACTAACTATGCCATCAATTCCAATGTAAAACATCATAATAAGATTTCAAGAAAGAAATTTTAAAGAATCAGTTAACTTAGGTATAAAACCTATGTTAATGGATCCCCAAATTCTATCCATCATTAATCTATTATGTCAGCAACCATTCCACCATTTCCTGCTCACACAATGCACGAATAATTCCTTTGTGCCCAAACGATCCATACCTGCAATTGTTAGTCCAAAACCAAGAAAATAAATGGCAAAACATTTGCTTCATAGCAGTATAAACATATGACTAACAGTTCTAAAAAACAGTCCTAATTTGTACTGGCAGTACAAACTATACAAAACAGTACTAATTGACAAACCTAGCAGTACAAATCCAATTTAATGTACAAAAACACACAGATGAATAACTTTAAGGGTTAAGCATTCCAATACTTGCTACCAAGTATTGAAACCTTCCAACATCAAATGCTTTAGTGAGAAGATCTGCAAAGTTTTGATTAGTATCAATTTTGACAACTTGAATTAACTTTTTCTCATTGCAGTCTCTTATAAAATGATGCCTAATTTCCATGTGTTTTGTTTTAGAATGTTGCATTGGATTTTTAATAATGCATATTGTACTGCTATTTTCAATATATATCATGGTATTCATGAAATTGTACCCATAGTCAAGCAGTTGATTTTGAATCCATAGCACTTGACCACAGCAACTTGCAGCAGCTACATACTCAACTTCAGTTGTAGAAGTTGCCACAATTGTCTACTTCTTACATTGCCATGATATGAGCCTGCAACCAAGGAACTGACATCTACCAGTTGTTGATTTCCTATCCAGGCTTGCACCAGCATAATCACTATCTGAATATGCTATCAAATCAAAAGGTGATTCCCTAGGATATCACAGACCCAACTCAGTTTGACCCTTAAGGTACCTAAAGATCCTCTTGACAGTAGTTAAATGGGAAGCCTTGGGATTGACTTGAAACCTTGCACAGGAACACACAGCAAACATGATATCTGGTCTTGATGAAGTAAGATACATCATTGAACCTATCATTGATCTGTAGGTGTGTACATCAACACTTTCTCCATCAGCATCTTTAATCAAAGGTTTCTTTGGATCAACAGGTGTGCTTGCCACTTTAGCATCAGTAAATTGAAATTTCCTTAGTATCTCAGTCACATATTTATCCTGAATGATAAATATGCCTTCAGTTGATTGTTTTACTTGCAACCCCAAAAAGAAGGTAAGTTCCCCCATGAAACTCATCTGAAACTTATCATGCATGAGTTTCTTAAATTCTAAGCACATCTCCTTCCTTGTGGATCCAAATATAATATCATCCACATAGACCTGTACCAGCAAGATATCCCCCTTGTTCTTCTTGATGAATAGAGTCTGGTCAATCTTGCCCCTTTGAAATCCATTCTGTAACATATTCACTTAACTTATAACACACGAATGATGAGATCTTGGACCGAATTTAGAGAGAGAAAGAAGGTGGGAGTTCTAGAGAGAGAGAGAGTGAAGGAAACTTGTGAAATATTAGATTAGAAGCTCCAACCCTTCCCATGTGTGGGAAGAGGTATTTATACTACATTGTTTAGGTGCCCCTAGCGGGCTGTAGAGTGAGCTGACAGTGGGTAAAGACTCGACCCACTCTACAAATACTAATATATCTTAACTAATAATAATAATACTAAACTAGTAATAATATACCTACGAGCTACATAAATGCTAAACAGATACTCGGGGTGATCGAGTCTTCACATGAATATTTATATTCCTAACAATCTCCCCCTAAGGGAGGCCACCCCGGAAATAATATTTTGGATTCTAGCATTCTATGTCTGTTTGACTTCTTGGCTCGTAGTTCTTGATTCTTCAATGACTTGATACTTTGCACTATTAGCAGTGATCCATTGATGACTGATTTTGTCTTGGATGATTTTGAGAATTCTTTGAGTATGTCATCCAACATGTAACTTCATGTCATCTTGTTGCAGCATTGTCTCCATGTGATGTTGTGATCTTTGAGCCTTCATTGAGATCATCAGTCATCGTTATTCTCAGAGCTTATCCACTGTAGTGATATTGCCTCCATGTGCTTTGTTGTGACTTTTGGACTGCATGCTCACACTTTTCTAGATCATGATAGATTTCATCAGAGTTGCGGAAGTTGTGTTGTAGGTCTTTCATCTATCATGATGTCTTTGATAATGAATTGGAAGTGTGAGCATGGAGTGTGGATTGACACGTTTCTGCTGGAATCAGGAACCACCATCGCCATCTTTATATGAATCTGAAATAAAACAGTTAACAATAAAGTTGGAGAACGAATATGGCTTTGTCATTCGTTCGATGTGGTGGTTGGATTTAACCTTCGGTTCTGTGAAGACCGACCTGTGATCAGGTAGAATCCCCTTTAAAGAAGATTCTCCTTGATAGGAATTTCCAGCTTGTAGTAATGAGTCTTCCAACAAATTAATGTCAGAATCATCATACTAAGCATGTTCTCATACCGGAACGTCTCAAAGCAGACAGCACGGTAGAGTGAATCAGTGAATTAAATACCCACTGATTGACGAGAAATTGATTAGAAAAATCACTTGCGTGTCACTGGATAAACATTTTGTGCAACACGACAAGGGTTTTATAAATTGAATCATATTTTTGTCAAAAATACTTTTGTTTGAAAATTTTCACAATCAATGTGCTCGAAACTTTGTTGGTGAGCACATTGAAAGGTTTTCCAAAAGTATCCGTCAATCCATTTCCTGGAACAAGTTTGATTCAAATTTGAATCGCCTCATCGTTTCTTTCCAGTTGTCACAAGCTTGATCCATGAAGGATCTCACATGTCACCCACCAAGAGCTTGTTTGATGTTGGCTCTAGAAGGATTTCCATCTTCATTGTGAATACTTTACGTATCACTCGGATGTTCTGGCAATACCACGAGGATAATGCGTAGGACTCTTCATATATATTTTCTTGCTTTTCACGGTGTATGAAACATCAAGTATATTGGAAATGTGTCCTAATGAGATTAATGGATGATCTCTTGGCTCTAGACTCAATAGTGCATTTTGATTTAGTGATCGGAGGCTGGAGAGAACTGCCACCTTTTCAATATCATCTAACTCGGAGTGAGATAGACGATAGACATGTATTGATCTCCGTGACAAATGAAACAAGAGTCCTTTGAGGGACCTTGAGTGGCTAGGGAGGGTTGTGCAGCGTATCACTGGGTCCATGATACTTTATCTTCAATGTCAGCAATCAACTAGGTGATTCTGACAGCATATGTATTGACCCGGTTTCTGCCTAAAGTGTAAAGGAGTGCTTCTTTCTTTTCACCCTTTATCTTTACATTTCTTTTTCATTCTTCAACCCCTTCAGCGCTTACCGAGACTTCATTACTAGCACCTTGTTGGGTTTGTTCCAGTACTAGCTCCATCTCAGTCGGTACTTTTCCCTTATTCACTTTTCTCCTTTTTAATCATTCCTAAGGACTTCTATTCTAACTAGAGGATTGTCCCTGGGAAGATCCCTCCAGTTCTGGCTGGATCATGGGAATTGATACCTAACCTTATGTTACACCCGTATCCTGATAAGGTACTAGTTATGTAAATAATATATATTGTGTATTATTAGTTTTGTGATCCATGTTAGCCAAATAAATAAAGGAGAGTGGTAAGTTGGAAAGAATAGAACTAGAGGGACTAAGTTTGCCAATTGGTTAAAGTTCATTAATTAAATAAACTAGCCTAGATTAATTTAGAAATGTCCAGGACATTCCTTGGTCTTACTTGTAAAGATCGGTCCATAAGGAGAAAAGAGGAGGGAAGAGCAAGATTATAGTTAAGCCTAAATCTCCCATTGTGAAGTGATCAAAGAAGCTTTGTGAACCTTTAATTGTTGTATTTCCATCAAGTAAGTGATTTCCCCAAATTATGAAATTAGGGTTCATGTTTAGTATTTGATTATATTGATCAAATGTTGATAAATTCGTGATTAGCTAGTAAATTAGTCTCTAATTTGAGATTATTGTGTTATAGGAAGCAAGTAACAAGTGGGGAAGCTAATGCTAGTGTGATTGAGCTTAAGAATCAAAGGTAAGTACATTGGTTATAACATGTCTTGTTTAGCTTTATCATATTTTGGTATGATAATGTTTATTGTGTTAGCTTTATCATGTTGGTTTACATGATAATGGTGAAGTATAGGGTATAGGGTGCGTTAGCTAGTATGGATCCATTCTAGATGTAGCTTAGTTAGTCGTTGGGCTAACTATGGGATGAGGTTCAACCTTATGGGTTGATCGTGTTTAGGTCGACTATGTCGATGCGAGGTAAGTGCCGCTATATCGCTAGCTTAACTAGTGGTTAGACTAGTTATGGTTATATATGATGTTTAGCTTGTTATGCCATGTACTTACTAAGCGTTTCGCTTACGTGTTTAGTTGTGATGTTTTTCTTAATAGGTGTTGAAGGATCAAGCAAAGGTAAGGAAAAGGCGTAAGTGATTGGGTAGTAGAAGACCGTTCTCTTTTGGACCAAGCATATTGAAGTTGGAAGCCCCATAGTGTTCTTTTGTGTCGTGGGTACACTTCTTTTTATATGGTCATTTTGTTAGTTCACGGTCTTGTGTTCATATGGTTTCTAAGTTAGAACTTGTAGTGTTAAAGTACTCATAAAAAGGGTGTTTGGCATAAAGCCGTTATGACCCATTTTGATGTATATACGGGTTGAATTGCTATGGAACTTTTTTGTTATGTCAATATAATGCTTTTGGTCAAGTTTAATGTAAAACGGAGGTCGTATGGGTTGTTTGTGGTGTTAAATGGTTTGGGTGTGTTAATATTGAGTTTCTGCAGGTTTTCTGCAGAGTTTTGGTCTCATTTGGGCAGATACGGCGCATCTCTTTTTGGGATACGGCGCATCTATCCATCCCAAGTTTCGGTTTCAAGTTTCGGTCTCATTTGAGTAGATACGGCGCATCTATTTTTGAGATGCGGCGCATCTATCCAACCCAGATTTGGTAATTTTCTAAATGTCGTACAGAACAAACCGTAAGTCGTCACGGGTCGTACCACCTATCGTTTTGAAGGTATTTGAGTCTACTTTCATTTAAAACTAGCCTCAAGGGCTGAATGTTTATGGATTTTTGTCAGCTCATAAAAGAGTGACAGCAGGTCAGTTTTGAGAGATCGTTTTCGCGTAAAAAGTTCAAATTTTTGGTCTAATCGGGCACGGGGCGTTACAACTTGGTATCAGAGCTTCGGTCTAAGAGATTTAGGATTTCCCCTTAGGATTTCCTAGACTTAGGCCTTGTGTAGACGCGTTTAGTATCGGTGTTTGTTATTTGTGTATTGTTTGGGTGATTTCGGGAACACATATGTTAAGTATTTTTATGACTACGCCTGGCCACCGTAGTGATAAAAATATGACACATATGTGAGATTGAAATCATTTAGGCTATACATGGATGGTAAACTCTAGGGTGTTTAGTATAAGGATAGATATGTTAATCATGCATCGTTATGTATATGATTTTGTTTAATAGTGTGATTTGCTAAATTTCAGTTAGTAGAAAAGATGGCGAACATCCGGAATAAGGAGGTATTAAGGACGACCTCCTCTCGCCATAATGATGATGATAGTGATTCTAATGATGAAGGAAATTCTAGTAGCGTCAAGACAATACCTCTACCGGAAAATTTTAACCCTAAAAGTTTCACGAAAGATGAGTTGAAAGAATTGGACGTTTTGGTGACCGATAGGGTAGGAAGGGCTATTGAGAAGGCCATGCCCTATTATGTTAAACAAACAACCGAGAATGTGCAAAAGATGTTTAAAGAGGAGATAGAAAAGCTTAAGAAGAGTGGGGAGTTATTGAATGATCCGAATGCTAGACCCGGGGTAGTGAAAGAGAAGTCTACTTATCGTGATTTCACTGCTTGTGCTCCACCCACATTTACGGGGACTCTTGATCCTTTAAAGAGTTCTCGATGGATTACCGATATAGAAGGGGCTTTTCGTACGAGTCGTTGTGTAGAAGAGGATAAGGTAAACTTTGCTACTAATTACCTTCGTGAACGAGCTAAAGTATGGTGGGAAGGCAAGGCGAACGAGAAAGGTAGTGCTTGGAGAGAATCGTGCACGTGGGATCAATTTAAAGAAGTGTTCATGAAAGAGTATGCTCCTGCGGAGGAAATTGATAAGATAAGAGAAGCTTTCCATTCCCTAGTGCAAACTGATGAAACGGTGAATGAGTTGTGGGGAAAGTTTTGTGACATGGTACAATATTGCCCGGAGTATCTTAACAATGAAAGGCTTAAAGTCGACAAATTTCAAAGAATGCTCAAGGATGAAATTCGTACGATAGTGTCACCGTTCAAGTGCGCCGACATGGAGGATCTTCTAAGTAGGGCACGTACTCGTGAAGCGGACTTGGATAGAATGAAAAGCAAAGAGAAGAAGGACTTAAAAAGGAAGCATGATCATCCATCAACATTTAGTAAGCGAGGCAGGTTCGATTTTACAAGAAAGGACAACACGGGAAAGCTACCTCCTAAGTGTAATAGGTGCGGTAAGAATCATGTGGGAGAATGTAAATCCGGGATGAAAGGATGTTATAAGTGTGGGGATACCGGTCATATTAGCAAGGATTGCACCAAGCCTTTGGTAATATGTTACGGGTGCAATGAAGAAGGACATAAGGTAAGTGAATGTCCTAAATCTAATCCTAAGCAAGCGAAGCCGTTCAAGCCGATTAAAGGATAAAAGGTTGAGGTTCCAAGGCCTACAGCTCGTGTTTATCAGATGAGTACCGAAGAGGCGAAGTCAAGTTCAGATGTTGTCACAGGTATAATTCTCGTTAATTCCAAACCCGCTCGTGTTTTGTACGACTCTGGTGCAAGCGTGTCCTTTGTATCTTATAACTTCAGTAAAGAATTATCAACCCCGTTAGATAAGCTTCCAATACCTATAGAAGTTGAAATCGCCGATAGTAAAGTTGTGGTAGTGTCAAATGTGTATCGTGATGTAGAAATAGAGATCGATGAGAATGTTTTTAGGATCGACTTAATCCCCATAATGCTTGGAGAGTTTGATATTATTGTTGGCATGGATTGGCTTAGCAAACACAATGCCGCCATTCTATGCAAACAAAAGATCGTTAGAGTTGTGAACCATAGTGGTCGAGAAATGATGATTTATGGTGATAAAAGGAAAGGCGAGTTAAAACTTTGTTCCGTGATGAAAGCTAGAAAATATCTATCGCGTGGTTGTCTAGCCTTTATGGCACACGTAGTAGATACGAGTTTTGAAAAGAAAAATATCGACGATGTTTCGATTGTAAATGAATTCCGTGATGTATTCCCGGAAGATTTGCCGGGTATTCCTCCCGATAGACAAGTTGAGTTCCGTATTGATCTTGTTCCGGGTGCTACTCCTATTGCCAAAACTCCTTATCGTCTTGCTCCGTCCGAAATGAAGGAGTTAACGAGTCAACTCCAAGAGTTACTTGATAAGCGTTTTATTCGCCCAAGTAGCTCACCATGGGGAGCTCCGATCTTGTTCGTTAAAAAGAAAGACGGTAGTATGCGGATGTGCATTGATTATCGTGAATTGAACAAAGTCACGGTGAAAAATGTATACCCATTGCCAAGAATCGATGATCTCTTTGATCAGCTTCATGGTGCTCGATGGTTTTCAAAGATCGATCTCCGTTCGGGTTATCACCAATTAAAGGTTCGGGAAGAAGACATTCCCAAGACGGCCTTTAGGACCCGATATGGACATTACGAGTTTACGGTTATGCCTTTTGGTCTCACGAACGCACCTGCGGTTTTCATGGATCTCATGAACCGTGTATGTAGACCGATGTTGGATAAATTCGTTATAGTGTTCATCGATGATATCCTTATCTATTCTAAGAGTAAGGAAGAACATGAACTGCATCTTCGAGAAATCCTTGAAACGTTGAGAAAAGAAAGATTGTATGCTAAATTTTCGAAATGTGAATTCTGGTTGCAAGAAGTTCAGTTCCTTGGTCATGTTATTAATCCTGATGGTATTAAAGTTGATCCGTCAAAAGTCGAGGCCGTGATGAATTGGCAAGCGCCGAAGAACGTTGGTGAAATTCGAAGTTTTCTAGGACTCGCGGGTTATTACAGACGGTTTATTCAAGACTTCTCCAAAATTTCATCTTCGTTAACCGAACTCACCAAGAAGAATGTTCCTTTTGTGTGGGGCGAGAAGCAAGAAGAAGCCTTCCGTACTTTACGAAAGAGGTTATGTGAAGCACCGATCTTAGTGTTACCAGAGGGAACCGAAGACATGGTGGTCTATAGTGATGCATCTTATTCCGGTCTTGGATGCGTTCTTATGCAAAGGGGTAAAGTGATTGCTTACGCTTGAAGACAACTAAAGAAGCACGAAGAGAAATATCCGACTCATGATCTTGAATTTGCGGCTGTAGTCTTTGCTTTAAAGATTTGGAGGCATTATCTATATGGTGTGAAGTTCATAATTTACACCGATCATAGAAGTCTTCAGTATTTCCTTGATAAGAAAGATCCGAATATGAGGCAACGTAGGTGGTTGGACTTGCTGAAGGATTATGATTGTGAAATTCGCTACCATCCGGGTAAGGCGAATGTTGTAGCGGATGCGCTAAGTCGTCAGGACCGAAGTGATGTTACGCGGATTCACTCTTTGAGAATGATTATCACATCTGATCTTTTCGACAGAATTAAGTTAGCTCAGGAGGAAGCATTAAAAGAAGAGAATCAAGAGAAAGAACGTATCACTTCTCACATTCCTCATCTCGAAGAAGACAGTCGAGGAATTAAGACAAGGTATGGGAGAGTTTATATTCCTTTTCGAAGCAACATAAAAGAATTACTTATGGAAGAAGCCCATAATTCGAAATATTCTATTCATCCGGGAGCTACGAAAATGTATCTTGATTTGAAAAGAAACTATTGGTGGCCGGGTATGAAAAGAGATTGCGTGAAGTATGTGGAAAGATGTTTAACTTGTTTGAAAGTGAAAGCCGAACACCAAAAGCCATATGGAAAAGTTCAACCCTTAGACATCCCAGTTTGGAAGTGGGAGAAGATTACTATGGATTTTATCACGAAATTACCAAAGACGAAAAAGAAGAATGATACCATTTGGGTAGTAGTCGATCGTTTGACTAAGAGTGCGCATTTTATTCCAATTAGGGAGAATATGCCTGTTCATAAGTTAGCGAAGGTCTATGTTAATGAGATAGTTGCGCGTCATGGGGTACCTATTTCCATAGTTTCTGATAGAGATGGGCGGTTCACTTCAAATTTTTGGCAAGATTTCCAAGAAGAGTTAGGTACGAAACTTCATATGAGCACGGCGTTTCATCCTCAAACCGATGGGCAGAGCGAGAGGACAATTCAAACGTTAGAAGATATGCTTCGAGCTTGCATGATTGATTTCGGAGGAAAGTGGGACGACCATTTACCCCTAGTCGAATTCGCCTACAATAATAGTTATCATGCTAGTATAGGTATGCCACCCTATGAGATGCTATATGGAAGAAGGTGTAGGACGCCCGTATGTTGGGAAGAAGTGGGAAGAAGGGAATTGGCCAGCACGGATATAGTGTTGGCAACGACGGAAAAGGTTGAGATGATTCGAGCAAGACTTAAGGCGGCACAAGATAGGTGGAAAAGTTATGCTGATAATCGAAGAAGGCCAATAGAATTCGAGGTAGGTGACATGGTTATGCTAAAAGTTTCTCCGTGGAAGGGCGTTTTTAGGTTTAAAAACAAAGGGAAATTAAGTCCACGGTTTATAGGGCCATTTAAAATCTTGAAACGTGTTGGCGAGGTAGCGTATGTGTTAGAATTGCCCGAAGAAATGAGAGGTATTCATAATACCTTCCACGTATCGTACTTGAGGAAATGTTTAGCGGATGAGGCTAGTGTGGTTACTTTAAATGATATCGAAATTGATCCGGAGTTGATTTCACAAAAGGATGAGCCGGAAGCGATTTTAGGAAGGAAAGTGAGGCAACTTCGAAACAAATAAATTCCATTAGTAAAAGTGCAATGGAGACATCGTAAAGGTACAAGCATTAGATGGGAATTAGAAGAGAAGATGAGGAATAAGTATCCTCATTTATTCCAAGCGTAGATTTCGAGGACGAAATCTTATTTTAAGGAGGGGAGAATTGTTACACCCGTATCCTGATAAGGTACTAGTTATGTAAATAATATATATTGTGTATTATTAGTTTTGTGATCCATGTTAGCCAAATAAATAAAGGAGAGTGGTAAGTTGGAAAGAATAGAACTAGAGGGACTAAGTTTGCCAATTGGTTAAAGTTCATTAATTAAATAAACTAGCCTAGATTAATTTAGAAATGTCCAGGACATTCCTTGGTCTTACTTGTAAAGATCGGTCCATAAGGAGAAAAGAGGAGGGAAGAGCAAGATTATAGTTAAGCCTAAATCTCCCATTGTGAAGTGATCAAAGAAGCTTTGTGAACCTTTAATTGTTGTATTTCCATCAAGTAAGTGATTTCCCCAAATTATGAAATTAGGGTTCATGTTTAGTATTTGATCATATTGATCAAATGTTGATAAATTCGTGATTAGCTAGTAAATTAGTCTCTAATTTGAGATGATTGTGTTATAGGAAGCAAGTAACAAGTGGGGAAGCTAATGCTAGTGTGATTGAGCTTAAGAATCAAAGGTAAGTACATTGGTTATAACATGTCTTGTTTAGCTTTATCATATTTTGGTATGATAATGTTTATTGTGTTAGCTTTATCATGTTGGTTTACATGATAATGGTGAAGTATAGGGTATAGGGTGCGTTAGCTAGTATGGATCCATTCTAGATGTAGCTTAGTTAGTCGTTGGGCTAACTATGGGATGAGGTTCAACCTTATGGGTTGATCGTGTTTAGGTCGACTATGTCGATGCGAGGTAAGTGCCCCTATATCGCTAGCTTAACTAGTGGTTAGACTAGTTATGGTTATATATGATGTTTAGCTTGTTATGCCATGTACTTACTAAGCGTTTCGCTTACGTGTTTAGTTGTGATGTTTTTCTTAATAGGTGTTGAAGGATCAAGCAAAGGTAAGGAAAAGGCGTAAGTGATTGGGTAGTAGAAGACCGTTCTCTTTTGGACCAAGCATATTGAAGTTGGAAGCCCCATAGTGTTCTTTTGTGTCGTGGGTACACTTCTTTTTATATGGTCATTTTGTTAGTTCACGGTCTTGTGTTCATATGGTTTCTAAGTTAGAACTTGTAGTGTTAAAGTACTCATAAAAAGGGTGTTTGGCATAAAGCCGTTATGACCCATTTTGATGTATATACGGGTTGAATTGCTATGGAACTTGTTTGTTATGTCAATATAATGCTTTTGGTCAAGTTTAATGTAAAACGGAGGTCGTATGGGTTGTTTGTGGTGTTAAATGGTTTGGGTGTGTTAATATTGAGTTTCTGCAGGTTTTCTGCAGAGTTTTGGTCTCATTTGGGCAGATACGGCGCATCTCTTTTTGGGATACGGCGCATCTATCCATCCCAAGTTTCGGTTTCAAGTTTCGGTCTCATTTGAGTAGATACGGCGCATCTATTTTTGAGATGCGGTGCATCTATCCAACCCAGATTTGGTAATTTTCTAAATGTCGTACAGAACAAACCGTAAGTCATCACGGGTCGTACCACCTATCGTTTTGAAGGTATTTGAGTCTACTTTCATTTAAAACTAGCCTCAAGGGCTGAATGTTTATGGATTTTTGTCAGCTCATAAAAGAGTGACAACAGGTCAGTTTTGAGAGATCGTTTTCGCGTAAAAAGTTCAAATTTTTGGTCTAATCGGGCACGGGGCGTTACACCTTAGCATCCTTATAATTCCAGTACATTAAGTAACATGGTCGGTCTTTGGTATTCTTCCACAATTGCCATCACAAATCATTCGCTCCCCCTCAATATGTGCATCGATACACGAAAGAGTTTAGCAAATATTTGGGAGAGCCCACACTTGAGTCCATTTCATATTTAAATTACATTCTCTCCCCCGATCAAAAATTTCAAACCCTTTGAGATTTGTGATCCCAATTGATTTAAGTAAGTTAGAAAATTATGGGAGAAAATGTGGTCAGGTTTAATATATTCTGA
Organism: Artemisia tridentata subsp. tridentata; assembly: GCA_021014915.2. Taxonomy (NCBI): domain Eukaryota; kingdom Viridiplantae; phylum Streptophyta; class Magnoliopsida; order Asterales; family Asteraceae; genus Artemisia; species Artemisia tridentata. Next base: position 308,186,124 of record CP139506.1, read on the forward strand.
TAATGAGACATTACGATGCTCCCCCTCAATCAATGAGGGAGGTAAAGTTAGCATGCACATATCTCATATTGATTACTACTAGATCAGTGCAAAGTTCATTATATTATATGATTACATGACCCCAAAAGAAGACTAAACATTACAGAGAAGATATATTCATTCTGTTCTCTGTAGCAGTCGGTAATCCCCTTCTCGAATTCTGCCACCAACAAAGCTTTCCAGGTTGCGGAAGATCCTTCGTGTCTTCAGCCTTCTCTCAATAGCTCGCATGAACTCTTCACTCATCAGCACATCCTTTTCGGTCCAGAACTGAGTGTTCAATCCCGGATTGTGAGGGTTGATCTTGAATTCTTTCACACGAAAATCTAAGGCTTCATCAATCTGTCTCAGAGTTCCATCGCTGAACTTATGAATCTCATTGAACCGCATGATCATTGGAATCCCATATTTGTCTGTAAACTTGACTGCTCTTGGAGATTCGATGACCTTGTAGTCGTGCTTGACTGTATTGGGAATAGCGACTTGGTTTTGAGAGATAAAGTGAGTTGGCGGTTTGACCAGACTTTGAGAAGTTTGACCGGGTCAAGCCTCAAGGACCCTTAAATCCTCAAACCGCTAATTTCATTTATTGACAATACTAGTCCCTGTCTTTTCTCTTTTGGGTAAAATCATTCAATAAGGCCCTAATGATCCTCCAATATTTTATAAGCCTAGGGAACAGTTTGCTGTCATTGCATAAAAATCCCTATACTAGCATTTACCAAGCCTATAGCCCTTTTTGATGATAACAACCCTAAAGAAGCAATCTTCTCAAACTAAACCCCAGTTTGCAACACAACGATGTTTCATCAACTTTTCAAGGATTATCCTAATGAGTTGGATGCCCTGATGATTGCCATAAGTTACTCTCCCCCTCAATCAATGACCCGATAGCTACTGAAAGAGCTGGAGTCGTTGATTGAGAAACAATTTATGCAATCATGAATCCTGTTGCTTTCTTAAGCTCATGTAACCACAATGTGATACCCAAATTCTTGCCTGAAGAATCATAGACTGGAGAGAATTTGAGATCATCAGAAGATTGCTCTTCATATGCATGAAGTGATGCACGGAAGCGTACATCAGATTTGGGAAAAACATGAATATAAAGTAATCCATGCCCGGGTGAACTTCACCCAGTTGAAGGAACAACCGTCTTTTTGGCGACGAGCTTTCCCCATTTTGAAGAACGGGTTACAGTATGAAGTAACTGCAAGCCGGTTAGGCATGTTTTAACAATTCATTTGAACTTCTGCTCGAGCTTCATTTAAAGTCCCGTGTCATTATTGAATGACATTTCTAAGACCGTAAATGTTATCGATAAACAGAAGACATGCCTAGATGAAACTATTTTTGGAATTTTCTATTTTTCTGATTTTTTTTATGGTTTTTCTGGATTTAAGTTTCTCTATGTACAATTTAAACTTGTACTTTTCTATTCTTTATATTAACAAATATATATATATATATATATATATATATATATATATATATATATATATATATATATATATATATATATTATATATATATATATATATATATATATATATATATATATATATATATATATATATATACATGAAGAATAACAACCGACATTCTTCCCAACATATGCAGTTGAAGTACGAGTTCTGAGCGGAGTAGATCAGAAGTCATTATGCACGAACATCACTGTTGTGTTTTTCGAATCCCCAAATTAGGAGATTTCAGTCCTATTGGCCGCCACACCATGAGTTTTCCTGTGGTGGAAGTGGTAGATGTTCCTGCATTTAGGTAAAGATTCCCTGCACTAACACGACGATATAGCTCACATTTATATGGGTTAGTGACAATGGTATCCTGCCCTTTTGGATTTTTACAATCATTCTTGGAAGTGCTTTCTATATCAGTAGGTATCCACCTAAGACTAACTTTCTTAAAAATTCTACCTGTTGGTAACCACCTAAGGCAAGATCTTAAAGTGTTAGATTTCTTATATGCCTTAGAATGTTTGTTAGAAGAATTTATTTGTCTTACAGCAATCTGCCCGCTAGGTTTCTGAGGGTGATTCTTTGGTCCTACGGGCCTGTTGTGGCTTCTGGTCTTAGGGGTGTGCATTTTAACAAGAGCATCTACTTCCATAGCCTTTGACTTATGAGACTGAGCCTTAGAATGACCAGTAACTAACTGAACATTTTGTCTAGTTTGTGAAGTGACTGGTTTTGACAAAACTTGTTTTACATCAACTTGGGTTGCACACCTTAGGGTAGATGATTTTGATCGTTCAGATTTAAACGCACTTGGTTGCCTAACCATTGTTCTGTTTCTAAGAGATTGTAAAACCGGCGTTGCAAAGATTGATGGTTTTGCAAACTTAGCGTTCACACTATTTTCAGTTAATTTCCTCAATTCGTTCTTAAGGGCGGTGATTGTGAGACCTTTCTCTTGAATTTGAGCTTTGAATGCATCAGTTTTATCCACCAAAGAGTTCATCTGTTCTATACACTTAGTCTTCATTTCTTTGATATTATCACTCTGGTTTTTACATTGCATTTTCAAAGACTCGTTTTCAGTGATTAATTCAGCCACTTTCTTATCATGTTTAGCCTTTACTTCAGTGCACGTGTCACACATCTCAGCCAGACTGTTTTTCAGATTTTTGATCGTCGAGTTTTTGGCCTCTAGTTGAGCTTTCAAATCGTTTATTATAAAAAATTCACGGAATTCAGGATATTCCGGATTTTTACATGTTAGGTTGGTTTGAAGACTTTCTTCTTTTTGTTGCATTGAGATTTCAAGATCAATACAATGTTTTTCAAGTCGTAAAAGTCTGTTAGAGAGTTCATCATAAACTTCTTTTTCAACCATGTCATTTGATTTGGAAATCTCAGCCATAGGCAAATACTGTGACGCATCATCATGTTCAGCATCCTGATCAATTTCTCCTTCCATATGACACGTTTTGTTGAATCAGAGATGATATCGCTATCAGTCTTTTCCATCAGATAGGTGTCATTTGTAGGTTTTATTGGATCAGTATGTTATAGTTCATTAGAAAGGTCATTATCTTGATCAGACAGATGTACCTCAGCAGACTGTGCTTGGTGATATTCAGGTTCGTAAGCTGCATTCTCACACATTGTGAAATCACCTCCTATACTGTCACTATCATCAAACTTGTCTAATTTTGTTCCATTCCCCATTTGTTGAACCCTTTCTTCAATGAACCCCTTAACATTACTCATCAATTGTAATAATGTTGTTCTGAACATGCCAACCTCAGTTCCAGTGTAGTTAGCAAAACACCTTTTTGTCATTTGACTGTCATAGTCATAGTCCTCAGTGTATTGCGAATCAATGAACACCTGGAGTTGGTTGTTGATCACACTTAAAGCAGCTCTGGATCTTACTTCAGAAAATTCTTCTTTGTCAAGCTGTTGTTCAAGTTGATCTAAGTATAGGATCATTTTGACAGTGAAGTCCTGAACATCTTGACCAAAAAGTGTTGCAAAGGCTCGTTTGTAACCTCCCAAGTACCCAGGTTGTTCAAACAAACTTTTGAGATGTGAGTGAAGCAGTTGAAAGCATTCAATTCGACTTTCCTTTTCTTTGATCAACATTAGTGACTGTGAACATTCTTTCTCGTGAGAATTCGAGCATGACAATTCCATGTTAGCATTATCAGAATCATACACGTTCGTATGTCGTGCAGGATTGGCAGTCACACACTTATCATTCGTGTCGTACAGTTTAAGTACCTCAGATATGAAGGCATTTGAATTGGTAAGCATTGTGAAGACGTGTATGTGAAATGATAATGAACTGGATGTGATATGATTCTTGTTGGACCGTTACAAGGATTGGTGATTGTATGTTAAAGTGGTGATTGTTGGTTGACTTATGTGAATTATGGTGTTGTTGTGTTATGAGTAGATTAAAACAAATAATAAACCACAATATGGATTATTAAACCGCTAAGTTCAAACCGCTACCACAACACAAGGATCAAACCGCTGTATTGTTAATCCGCAGAACTAAGATAACCAAACCGCTACAAATCAAACCGCTAAACCCGAAGTCCAAACCGCTATATCTAAACCGCTAATACCAGAACCGCTGCGAGTCAAGCTGCTACACACAAAACTCAAACCGCTGAACAATACGACAAACCGCAAGCGACAAAAACTCACAAACCGCTACCGCAACTAGACAAAATGTCCTTTTCCGCGGTTTTTGTCCTTTTCCAGTTTTGGTTAAAATGCCAAACCGCTGTCAGAGGCTTTGATCAAACCGCTACCAATATTTTCCCAAACAACTCAAATCGCTGACACAAATTCCTGAATGATGTTCAAACCGCTATGATGAAGGTATTTCCGAGACTCAAACCGCTATCAAGAAACACTTTCAATCTTCCACCAAACACACTAAATCAACCGTAGATTGCCAGGAAACTCAACTATAAAGCTATGTGAACACAAAGGTACTAAGTTTAAACAATTTGAACCATAAACAAAGCTATACCAATGAATTTCTTGAGCATACCATACGATCCACAAAAAACCACACAAAATTGCCAAAATCTCACCACAAATCCGTGAATATGAATAGCTAGAACCTAACCATGGCTCTTGATACCAATTGTAACATATTCACTTAACTTATAACACACGAATGATGAGATCTTGGACCGAATTTAGAGAGAGAAAGAAGGTGGGAGTTCTAGAGAGAGAGAGTGAAGGAAACTTGTGAAATATTAGATTAGAAGCTCCAACCCTTCCCATGTGTGGGAAGGGGTATTTATACTACATTGTTTAGGTGCCCCAAGTGGGCTGTAGAGTGAGCTGACGGTGGGTAAAGACCCGACCCACTTTACAAATACTAATATATCTTAACTAATAATAATAATACTAAACTAGTAATAATATACCTACGAGCTACATAAATGCTAAACAGATACTCGGGGTGACCGAGTCTTCACATGAATATTTATATTCCTAACACATTCTCCAACAAATAAGTTGCCAATGTTTCATACCAGGCCCTTGGAGCTTGATGTAGTCCATAAAGACCTTTCACCACCTTGTATACCTTGTTAGAATGTTCTGGATCTACAAAACCTGAAGGTTGAGAGACATATACCTCCTCTTCAATAGTACCATAAAGAAAGGCACTCTTGACATCCATCTGGTAAATAGTAAAGCCCATGAAAGAAGTATAAGCTATGAACAGTCTTATGGCTTCAATCCTAGCTATAGGTGCAAAAACTTCTTCATAGTCTATTCCTTCTTCTTTTGTATACCCCTAGGCTACAAGCCTTGCCTTGTTTCTGATCACAATCCCCCTTTCATCTCTTTTATTTCTGAAGACCCATTTGGTTCCAATGACCCTCACACCCTTGGGTAAATCCACTAGTACCCAAACCTTCTGAATCTTGAATTGGAGAAACTCCTCTTGCATTGCTTCCACCCAGCTTGAGTCTTCTAAGGATTTAAGGACATTTTTGGGCTCAGATTGAGAAAGGAAACATACAAATAGACATGTGTTGGCATCTTCATGCTTCTTTTCTTCATAAACAGTACAAAGAAAGCCTTGTTGATTTGAAGTCATGGTATGTCTTCTTGTTTTCACACCAGACTGTATGTCTCCTATCACATTGTCTAAGGAGTGATCCTTATGTATTCTTGTGTGTGGAGTAGTGGGAACTGGATAGGTGAGTGGTAAATTGTTGAAATCCACTTCATCTTCTGAGAAATCATCAATATTGGGACCTGGTGTGCTAGCAGTATGATTCTGTTGCCCAGCATTACCAACTTGAGGCGCAGCAGTACAATCTTCATTTGTACTGTTTTCTTGATTCTCAGGATCTTCAACTCCATCTTCATTATTTTCATCTTCAAAACCTTCTTTGGCTTCATCAGTAGAAGGCTCACCATTCTTTGAAGATGAATCCACACTGTTCCATATTGGCATCAGTATATGATCTTGATCTTTCTCCTTTCCCAAGCTTGCTTCATTTGTTGCAACATCCTCTTCTGTACCTGCAAAATCATTAGAAAAAGTTCCTGCAACAACTGGCACATACTTCATGGACTGGGTTAGAGTATCAAGATCAAATAGCCATTTTGGACCTTCACCTACAACATTAGATTAATTTCTAGAAACTGAACATCCAGGTTTTCCTCTACTTTCCTTGTTCTTGTGTTGTATACTCTAAAGGCTTTGCTATTTAGAGAGTATCCAACCAAGAAACCTTCATCAGATTTGCCATCAAATTTGACTAGATGGTCTAAGGTATTTAGAATAGTTACATGACACCCAAATGGTCTTAGAAAACCTAAAGCAAGTGTTCTACCCCTAAACAGTTCATATGGTGTCTTGTTGTGAGGTTTAACTATCAAAACTCTGTTCTGCACATAACAAGCAGTATTAACTGCTTCAGCCCAAAAAGTGATAGGCAGTTTAGAGTTAGCTAACATGGTTCTAGCAACTTCTATTAGTGTCCTATTTCTCCTTTCAGCAACCCCATTCTGCTGAGGAGTTCTAGCTACACTAAACTCTCTTCTAATACCTTTTTCCTTACAGAACTCATCCATAACTCTATTTTTGAACTTTGTCCCATTGTCACACCTGATGACTTTTACTTTTTTATCCATTAAGTTTTCTATCTCAGTTATAAATGTCTTAAGAATGCTAGCTGTCTCATCCTTAGAACCTAAAAAGAAAACCCATGTGAATCTACTATAGTCATCAGTAACTACAAGACAGTACTTTTTATGCATAATATTACACACAGATGTAGGACCAAACAAGTCCATATGCAGCATAAACAAAGGTTGAGTAATAGAGTTCTGGGTCTTGGGCTTACAAGAAGCCTTGTGTTGTGTGCCTTTAAGACAGGCAACACAAGTCTGGTTATATTCAAAAAGTTTTTGAGGCAAGCCTCTTACCAGTTCATCTTTAACAATTTTATTTATAAGTTTAAAATTGACATGACCAAGTCTTCTATGCCATAACATGGACTCATCCAATGTGGCTTTTGCAACAAGACAAGTAAGATCCTCTTTAGGAACAACCTTCTTCATATCAACACTGTACATGTTGCCCTTTCTTGGAACTTTAAGTAGCACCTGACTTTCATCAGGCAGCTTAAAGTCTGGGGAAAGCACAAGACATTCAGTGTCAGTAAAAAGAACCTTGTTCTTTTTGTCACACATTTGTGAGACACTAATTAGGTTATACTTAAGCTCTTGCACAAAATACACATCTTCAAAGTCTAATTTACCGATTTTTAATGTGCCTTTACCAGTAATCCTTCCTCCTATTCCTCCCCCAAAGGTAACATATCCTCTATCCATTGGTTGAAAGTATGAAAGATAGGACATGTTTCCTGTCATGTGCCTGGAACATCCACTGTCGGCATAACCTTGATCTTCCTCATCATCCTATGAATGTCCCTGCACATAAAAGAAGGAAATTAGTTTCCTTGGGGTACCCAAGCCATCACTGACTTGGGTTTGCCTCGTGCATCAATATAGTCAAATCTCTTTAGTACAATTGATGCACCATTGGGTTTGATTGGTCTCCATACCCAACATGCTGAGGCCTTAACAACATTTGCCTTCTTATCCCTAGCAGTGTTTTTAGGCTCACCAGTACTAACTGCTGGTCTAGCAGTATGAACTGCTGGCCTGGCAGTTTTAACCTTTGAGTTCCAAAATTTATTTTGAACCACTGATTTCTTGTGAAAAGGCCTTTTAACAGTTTGTTGTGCATATTTAAAAGTTGGTTTTGCACTTGAAACTGCTGGTTTAGGGTAAACAGTTTTAAATGGTCTGGCAGTACTAACTGCTGGTCGAGCAGTACTAATTGGTTTGAGGCCAGACTTCAATAAAAGTGCCATGGGAGTCATTTTATTAGCATTAGGGTGAGTTTGAGACCTGTTTGAGTTCACCCTATTACTTGTGTTCCCAATTACCCTATTGTTCCCTGTAACCATCTTTCTCCCATGATGGTTATGACAAAAAGCCTCTAGGTGGTTAAAACTTCCACAAGTAAAACATGCATTTTTATACATGACAAAGTCACTTCCTAGTTGATGGGACTTGAGGTCATTCCAGTTCCTCTGGTTACCTCTGGGCTTGCTTGTGGACCTGTACATTTTAGAATATCTAACTGTTTTCCTAGCTGGTTTTACATTTGTTCTAGGTTTAACAGTTTCATCATTAACCACCTTAGGAACATTAGTTCCTTCTGACTTTACCACATCAGGTTTGGCTACAACCTGATCTTCCTCATCAGATTCCCAATCTTCTATGATGGGAGCATCTGAGTTCCTATCAATTGACACCTTGTCCTCAGTAAGAGAGGTGTCACTTGCACTCTCAAAAGGCTCATTCAACACATCAGGTTTATCTACTTTAATATTCTATTTAGCCTTACAACCATATTCTAACTTAGGCTGTTGAAACTCTGGTAAACCTGTATACTCTAGTCAATTCCTGGGGGTGCAAGCACTCCTCTATGAGGAGGTGGACATGTTTTATATCCCAACCCAGACTTAGCCTTATTAACCATTTGACACTCTATAATTTTATTAACACCCTTTGATGCATACTCTAAAGTGTCTACAGTTAATTGAATATTTTCTTTTGCCTTTATGATTTTATCTAATTCTGCTTTAAGCAAACTTATCTCAGCATTTTTAAGAGTCAAGTCTCTCTTAAGAAAAGCTATGTCCTCAGTAAAAACAGACTCATTGTTCTTATAATGCACAATTTGTTCTTCTAGGACTGCTAAACCTCGTTTATGATTAGACAAATTATAATTTGTTTGGTTTAATTCAATCCTCTGCTCATCATAGTGTTTCTTTAAAGTTTCATATTCTTTAAGAGCAGTACAAGTTTTAGAACAACTTTTAGCTGAGAGTACCTCTGAGTCAGAGAAGGCCATAGGTGCCATCTCAACTGGTGCTTCCTCTTCATCTGCCATGAAACTCCAGTCATAGCCTAGACCATCAATAGCCACCATAGCCTTTGAAGATGACTCTGGCTCTTCCACTATCTTTGGCTTGCTTCCATACCCCTTATTCTTGCCATCCTATTGCCTGGGTCTTCTACACTCTCTTGAAAAATGCCCTAACTTGTGACAGTTAAAGCATTCTACCTTAGACTTGTCAAAACCAGTAATATCATTACTACTGATGTTGGTTTTCTTGCCAGTTCCTTGATAGAATTTCTTAGCCCTCATGCTAAGAAGTGAAATCTGCCACTTGAGATCCATCTCTTCCAAGTCATCATCATTAATCTCAGGTAGATCTTCATGTGTCAGCATTGACCCATCATTCTGGCTGGTCAGGAATGTACAATAGGTGGTATCATTCAGGATACCAGTAGTACTGGTTGATGAGCTAGCTGTACTAACACTAGGGTTAGCAGTACTAACTCTTACATCCACTTTCACCTCATCTGGACTTGAATTACTGGGAGATGACACAAAAGCCATATTCCCAGAGCTTGAGCTTGAACTAGAACCTCTAGTTTTCTTCACATCCTGTTCAACAATCTTGAAGTTGTTGTATAGGTCATTGAGGCTCATATTATCAATATCTAGCTTATTCTTCCAAACCACCACATGCATAGCCCATTCAGCAGGTAAACTCCTCAAGAACTTGGAGTTCAGGTCTTCCTGAGGGATTTCAACTATTAAACATATGATCCAAAGACTCATTACTGGTAGCACTAAAATTTTCAAAGTTCTACTTCAACAGAGTCTTTTGGATGTTCTTGGTGGCTTCATTCCCACCATACCGAGTAGTGATTGCTTCAAACAAGGACTTTGCATCCTTGTATTTACTGAAGTTTAGGAGCTGATCATTGGGGATGGTCATCATCAGCAAGCTCCTAGCCTTGACATCATTCTTCTTTTGCAGCTTCTCTTCTACAGTCACTGGAGAGGTGTTCAAAACAGTCTTTTCTTCACCATTGACTGTTGTTACAGATGTTTGATATGTGTCTAAATACACATATATTTTACCTTGTTTAAACCCACAAAAACGACCAAAAACACACAAATGACCATATAAATGTTACAAATATCATTGAAATGTGTTTTTATGTGATTCAGGTACAAAAAGATTGAAAACAAGTGAAAAACATACAAAGTTCACAAAACTGTAAATTTCAGTCCCTGAAGTTTCATAAATTGGCAAAACTAGTCCCTGGGTATTTAAAAATGGAAACTTATCAAATTATACCCTTGTACTATTCACATGTTACAATTTAGCCCCTTTTGATAACTTTTGGAAATTTACAATTTCACCCCCTCAACTTTGGAAAATGACATAAAAGGTCCCCCGGGTGTCTTAAATTGTAATAAATGCAATTAAGGTCCTTTGGTTTATCAAACTTGGCAATATTAGTCCTTGTGATAACTTTGGAAATATTACAGGTTTAACCCCTCAACTATGCAGGAATTACAAAATTAGTCCTTGGGCTTATTTACACTACAAACCAAAAGGATTCTTCATTAAACCCAAAATCCAAATCCTTAAATCCAAAAACCCAATAAATAATAAACCCAGCCCACACAACCAACAAAACCCGACCCAACCCTTTGCTAAACCCAGGGTCAAACTCAAGTTTGACCCGTCTTCTTCCCCTACTTGCCCGCCAATACCACCACCACACCCACAGGTTTCTCTGCAATACCACCCCTGACACATCCACCATATCTCAATTGTCCCCCTCCACCTCCACAACTAAACAAGATGCATTTAATGCAGCAGAACCGCCTCAATCTACTAGTGAGACTTTTGGCGCCAAAAGTAAATTTAAAGGCTGTGATCACTTCTGCTTAATCAATGGTCAAAATTGCAAGTGGGATTTGACCAGAAACATGAGGAGAGTCAAAATACTATAAAGATAAAAGAGGAGGCAAAAGAAAAAACCACCGGAGATTAGCAATGGTCATGTAGTTGTAGTTTTACAAAGCCATTAGATTAGCTATGGTCACATAGTTGTAATTCTACTGGATCATGGATTAGCCATGATCACTAGTTAATCAATTTACTGCTTTCTTTATTTAAATGTCATTTTAATGCTTTCAAGTGTTTTGTTAGTCATTGACAGTGAATAACAAACCTTATTTACAGTTTTAATCTCAAAATATCTTTAAAATTCATGTTTTTCTTATCCGTACCATTTAAATTCATGTCATTTAAATTAATGTTGATTATGGTTGTTTATTGGACTCTATAAGCCACATAAGCTCCTGACAAAGCTCACTAAGCTTTTAGATACATCAAAACAAGATATAGTCATTAAAAAAGGAAAAATACTAAAAAGAAATCAATAAAATAGAAAAACAAACAAAAAAAATTCAGTGATGAATGATGAAAACTGCATGGATCAAGGTTAATTGTGGATTGCCTTTGGTTTAGTGGCTTATTGGTAAGCTATAGGATGTGTTCTGTACCCTTGGTTCTTTGGTTTTCAGCAGGATTCACTTTGTAAGCCATTTTATCCATTTATGCATTTTACTGCTTAAGTTTTTATTTTGCTTTGTTCTTTGTGTTTTCATGTTTTCTTGTTGTTTGTTAGTCATATTATAGCTTAATCTTAGTTAATTATGTTTTGGATTGGATTGTTGCTTTGAATCTCATTTTGACTGTCAATATGCATACTATTGATAATCATAGGCTTAGACTCTGTGACTATATGTTTATGCTTAAAAAGGTTTGATTTGACAGATTATAACCCCTGGATTTGATATAATAGGTTTATACAGTCTTATGATGTGAAAATTTCAATTTGGTTCCATTAAAAGGTTGTTTGGATTTGATGGTTTAACTGTGTTATAAGTTATGTGAGGTGTTGTTCTTGTTTGATTATACGCTAATATGACTTAATTAACTCAGTGATAACTTCAATTAAGTGGTGTAGCATGTGGGAAGTCAAATTGACACTTGATCCTTTTCATATGAGCACTGTAAGATTGTCATAACCTAGAACTTTGCATAAGTGTTTAAAAGTTGTTTATATTGCTTTATTCCATGTTCTTATTGTTTAATATAACATAATTAATCAGTAGATTTAGTTTTAAATTCATATTAGTCAAACTTATGTGTTTTAAGTTATAGTCAAGCTTTTTATTAGTTGTTTTTGCCCTGTTTCTCAGCCACATGTCCAATTTCACAAGCTTGTAGCTTGTTGAATCTTGGACTTATGCCTGTTATTGTTGTTGCTCTTAGAAGCCCTTATGGCCTAGTTGTTTATGTTTGTGCTTATTTTCCTTTTATAGCTTATTTAGAGTAATTCTCATACCATCTATTTTGTTCCAAGTTACTCACTTCACTGAGCAAACAGTGAAGTTGAGCCTTTTTTCTAAGCTCATAAAAGCTCCTCATTGACCTTGAGCTTGTGATTTTTGGCTTCCTATGAAGCTAATCCATCACACTCAACGGCTCAGTGCTTGTTGAGTTTTTTTTTTACAAGCTTATTTGATAAGTTAATCAAGAGCTTGTTGTTTGCCCCTTTGCTGAGTGTACTGAGAAATCAGTATGCTCAGCCTATTTCACAAGCTTCTTTAAAAGCTATCTAGTGATCTAGAGCTCAAGTGTTTTGGCTTTATGTGAAGCTCATCCACCCAACTCAATGATCCTGTGCTTAATTTTCCCCTTGTAGCTCATCTGCTAGGGCTGCAAGTAGCTTTTAACTTGTCCCAATTTTCTCAGTATACACTGAGCATATCAGCAGAATCACTTGCACTATCAGCAGAATCACTTACATCATCAGCAGGTTGATTTTGCTCTAGCAGTACCTTGCTTGAACTAGCAGTACCTTGCTTTTGCTCTAGCAGTACCTTGTTGATTTGCTTATTCAGAGCTTATTAGTGCTTGTGTCTTATCCATCTAGCTTATTTTTATCTTATTTTATCTTTTGTTTCATGTATAAAGCTTTTTCAAGCTCATTTTGAGCTTATGACTTCATTGTGAGCCCAAAAGCTCTACTGAATGAGTCATAAGCCCATAATCTGCTTATTTCTAAGTTTGTAAAGTTTTATTTTTGTTAAACCTGTATAATATTAATATTTAGTTAGTCCAGAAAAAGAAAATACCAAAAAAGAACTTTTTACAAATAAGTGATAGCTTCTATTTAAGAAGCTTATTGCTTATTTGCTTATTTTCATTAAGCACATAGTGTTTTTATATTTTTCCTAAGTTCTTTTATTTATTTTAGAATTATGTAAAAAGTTTCAGATTTTTCTTAGGTTGTTTAATATTTTTAATAATTCAATAATAGTTTTTAGTAATTAAATAATAGTAAATAATTAATAATAAATAGAATACTTGTATAATAAATATATTTTTAGTTTTAAAATTCATTTTATAATATTTTAGATTTTTCAGATTCTTTATTTTATTTATTTAGGTTTATTTTAGATTTTCTTATTATTTAGGTTATTATTAAATAGATTTAATTCATTTTTAATTTATAATAATTATGTAAATAGTGTAAAAATTTATTTTAATTTTCTAATAATTTTCTTATCTTTTTAGGATTCTAAAAGTGTAATTTTCACAATTGTGGGAATTGAATTTGATAAGAATTCACTTTTTATTTTTGGTACGTTTACGTAACTGTTATTTAAACGTACGCGTTTTAGGTTTTTAGAGTTTCTTAATTTTTTTTTTATAAATAAATATTTTAAGTTTATTTAATTTGCATTTAAGCCCCTAAAGCATGCAAATTCCTACTATAGTATAATCGTTTTGTTTTGTACGTTTACGTTTATTTAAACCTAAACGTACGTTTGTATATCCTTTTATGTTTTTAGTTTTTCTTATTTATAGATTTTGTTTATATAGCTCATTTGAGCTATTTTCTGTTATTCCCACGTGACAGGTGGGAATACTGAGTGTAAATTAATTCATATACACTTTCCTGTTCATCGTCACACATTCGTTGTATTACAGATTTCACACCTTGTTGTGACTTAACGACCCAGGGATACACTGTACTCCTTTGATAAATTGTATCGTGCCCTAGATTGTTTGACTTTTGTTGACCAACATCCTTGGTCAATATTAGTTGACCGTTTGGGGCCGATCAAATCCTTGGTCAATATAACGACCCGGGAAAACACTATACTCCTTGGTTAGTTGTTCTTAAGCTGTTTGACTTTGTTGACCAATATCCTTGGTTGATTTTAGTTGACTGTTTGGGAGCAATCAAATTTTGGCGCCGCTGCCGGGGAGGTGTGCTGCGTATAATGAATTTGTGTTTTGTTGAAATATCTATCCTTTGTATATATACTATATATAATATCATATTTCATTTCCAAAAACAATATAAAACACAAAAATATTTTTCTTTTCTTTCTATATATATAAAAGCTAAAAATACAAAAACATTTTCTCTTTACCTGACTATTCATAATTCTGTGAGTGGTGATCCCACTCCAATTTCTCATCCAGTCATTTCCCCATGAACTAATTAATTCGGGGTCGAGTCAAGCTAGCGACTCGGTTATCAAAAACAGTAGTATAACATGAGTGTAATCACCCATGTCTCTGTCTTCTTTCCCCTTCTACCACCTAAGTGTGGGGGTGTGCCCCACATGTTGTATATAGATCTAAAAAAATGAATGAGAAAATTGTATATATTAAAAAAGAGAATAATTGTTGTGTTACCCCACTTGGCTAGTAATGTTATCTTTTTACGTTCAAGGATTCGGCATAATAGCCGGGACTTTGAATATTGAGGACAATATTCAGTTCTAAGTGTGGGGGGGAAATTCTGGCGAATTTGATCAATTATGTACCCTTTTATGCCCTTTTTCCCCGTTTTGAACAAAATTTTAAAATTTTTTCATTTAGTGGAAGTGCTATGCACTAAACACAACAAATGGTTATCAGTCCACCATGTCTAACCCACATAAGGATTGGCTAATTGATGAACTCAAATAAGTACATTTTATTACTATCATTTATCCTAATAATTTGACTTGTTTTATTATATTATGTATGAGGATTGATACTTAATCGTTTACTTTTGTAATTCTCAGGTGATGCGTGCGATGTGTCGTTGCGGTTTAGCAGTATTAATGCCTACTCAAGTTTTAAATTTATATTTAGCCGACTTATCAATAACACACACACTTAACGAGCAGTGTACCCGGTCAGTATGAATATAATGGTAAGTAGAGTGTCGATCACTAAGAGTGGAACGTATTATCTAGTTATTCTAATCAGTATTTTAATATATTAAGTTAGCTATACAACCTAATCTAACGCAAGGGGGTTCAGCCTGAGAGACTGGCACGATTTGGTTGCAATTAAATAATAAACTAAACCAATAGGCACGAATCAGCGAATAGCACACACGTACACAGATAAATACTCGAGACAATAAGAAGACTGTCCTGATAGATAAGTAGTTTGTCACTTGTTTTATTGCTAGTTTTATATGAAGTGTATAGTTCGATGCAACGCACCGAGATTAAGTCCTTTCTCGTTGGTTCTAATCTTATCGGCGAGTAAACCCTTAATGATTACTTATGACTATCCTATTTATCTTTCTTCCTACTTTTCTACAGACGATAGAATGCATAGGCGATCTAATAAATAGGCGAGGGCAGAGGCATGGCGACCCGATCAACGCTCAGCTAGACACAGAGGTTATCAATGCACTAATAAAAGTCACCAAAGACATCAACATATAAACTTTAATTAATGAGAAAGCAGTTTTAAGGGAGTGCAATCTTTCCGTTGTCACATTACACAAGCCACCAATCTTGATGAATTAAAGTTTACTAACACAATAAAACAAAACTACTTAATGAATTAAACACATGCAGCACCTTCTTACAGCTCTTGTATCTTCGTTTGGGTGTGTCTTGTGCTGCCTATTCGACTGAATTCGTCCTAGGTTTCTGTACTTCGGTCTTCTGTCTAAACTTCGAAACTTTTTAATTCGTCTGGTCTTTGGGGTATTTATAGTTTCTGTCTGAGGGTAAGATGCGGCACATCTAGTAAGTAGATGCGGCGCATTGACTTAACTTCGCGTGGGGTTGATGCGCGTGATGTGTCGTTGCGGTTTAGCAGTTTTAATGCCTACTCAAGTTTTAAATTTATATTTAGTCGACTTATCAATAACACACACACTTAACGAGCAGTGTACCCGGTCAGTATGAATATAATGGTAAGTAGAGTGTCGATCACTAAGAATGGAACGTATTATCTCGTTATTCTAATCAGTATTTTAATATCCTAACGCAAGGGGGTTTCAGCCTGAGAGACTGGCACGATTTGTTTGCAATTAAATAATAAACTAAACTAATAGGCACGAATCAGCAAGTAGCACACACGTACACAGATAAATACTCGAGACAATAAGAGGGCTGTCCTTATGATTAAGTAGTTTGTCACTTGTTTTATTGATAGCTTTATATGAAGTGTATGTAGTTAACCCTTTCTCGTTGGTCCTAATCTTATCGGCGAGTAAACCCTTAATGATGACTTATGTCTAAAAGTTATTCCTAAGTGATCAATTTAGTAATAACCGTGGGAGTGCAACCTTTCCGTTGCCACATTACACAAGCCACTGATAAACACAGAGGTGATCAATGCACTAATAAGTAGTAACCAAAGACATCAACATATAAACTTTAATCGATGGGAAAGCAATTTTAAGGGGAGTTGAAGTGAATGATAACATAACACAAGCCCATCAATCCTGATGAATTAAAGTTTTGCTAACACAATAAAACAAAACTACTTAATGAATTAAACACATGCAGCACCTTCTTACAGCTCTTGTATCTTCGTTTGGTGTGTCTTGTGCTGCCTTCTTGACTGAATTCGTCCTAGGGTTCTTCTCTTCGGTTCTGATATATGTCTGACCAAAGGCTTTTTGGAATTCGTCTGGTCTTGGGGTATTTATAGTTTCTGTCTGAGGTGAGATGCGGCGCATCTTGTAAGTAGATGCAGCGCATTGACTTAACTTCGCGTGGGGTCCAAGATTATAATATTCAGGAATATTCGTACACCGCCAGAAGATGCGGCGTAACCTCATGATTAGATGCGGCGCATGTCCTCTTGTATCTTGGATCGTATCTGGTGATATCTTGATAGAGATGCGGCGCATGTCATGAGTGAGATGCGGCGCATCTGGAGCAGATTAGTCTTGATCTTCTTCATTTCAGTAGACTCTTTACTTTATGCATGTTTTGCTCCATTATTAGTCCAAAATCGCCAAGTTTCACCAAATGCTTGTTTTTACCTGAGAATTACAAAAGTAAACGATTAAGTATCAATCCTCATACATAATATAGTAAAACAAGTCAAATTAATAGGATAAATGATAGTAATAAAATGTACTTATTTGAGTTCATCAAATATCCCCCCACTTGAACTTTACTTGTCCCCAAGTAAACCTTAGAATTTCTCTTATGAAAATGTATCCTAAAAGATGTTAGGATTTATTTTTATATTTAAGCATGTATTCGTTTATTTCATAATCACACAACTAAACACTTAACGAATTAGAAGTAAAATAAAATAAGTTGATAAAAGCAAATCTAATCGTTTAACTGTCCAGTCGCGACGAATATTCTATCAAAAGCTTGGCAGGTAAAAAGGGTTTTTAGGCTTAAGGGTTAATTATTCTTTTTCACTATCGATCTCAAATTCCAGAAAAGGCGACAAAATCACAAATACATGATCGAATCCACGAACACGATACTTGCAATTGCTCAAATCCTTAACTCGAATAGGCTAAAGATAGGTCCAAACTTCACCAATAATAATATATCAAAAAGGGCGACAAAATCATAAATACATAGCCGAATCCACGACTACGATACTTAAGATTGCTCAAATCCCTAATCTCAATAAATCAAAGGTTTGGTTGGATAAAGAATAATAAAGGGCATGGATAACATTTGGGATATAAATTGGTGTAAAATGAAAAATAAACAAAACAAATAAATTAAAATCCTAAGTGTGGTTAATCACTATCCCAACCATCCCATGAATAAGACTCATATCATCGAATAACTCACGCTTTAACACTTGAAACACACGCTTTAGGTAGACACGAATTATACTCAACAAGATCTTAATCAAAGAATAAACCTTAATTGGCGTTCCCATAATTGCCAATTCCCATTCAATCCATAGATATAGTACAACAAATAGTGGCCATATGAACCACTTACATAACTTTACATAAGTTAGTTGAAACAAACTTCCAACTTTTCTTTATTTCTTTTTCTTTTCTTATTTTTCGATTTTTTTTTTTTTTTTTTTTTTTTTTTTTTTTTTTTTTTTTTTTTTATTAAACATAGACATAGATGTGTAAAATTTCACCACATCACTATAATGATAATTCTGGATAATTTTTCCATACTTTTCATACTTCAGAAATAACGGTAATAGTGAAAGTAGTAAACACACGAAAAATAAACTCAAAAATATACGATATTTACTTTCACTCCAATTGCATTGTGCAATTTCCCGACCTAACCAAAGATAATGAATTACGCACGCGAACACAGGTAATGTAAGGAAACACACTTTGCCTATAGCAATTAACCAACCACGGATTCTAATCTACAGGGTAGGCTAAGGTGTAAGGGTGTAACGAAACATTTTAAACATAGGTGTAAGAAACGAAAGGAATGGCTCTGAGTGTTTTTCTAGGGGTATCTTACTCTAAAAATGAGAGTAACAAAAGGGTTTATACGGGGGTTAACTAACCAGTGTAGTTAGTTAATAACACATAACATATAATAGGCTATTTGGGTGTAATCCTAGAAATTTACCAATTTAGACAAGTCATTCCAATTATATAAATAATACTCATTATGGTGGTCTCGAATAGTATACAAGCCAAGTTCTAAAGTTTACAAGTCACCGGCACACTCATAGATTTGTGAATTTTGGAAAATCACAATTTTTGAAAATAACGTCATGTGTGCAGCTATGCAACTTAGATCTTAAACAAAAACATGCTAAAAAAATTTTAAGTTTGATATATTAAGCACATTTTAAGCATAATTTTTGAAAAAGTTTAGGACAAGTAAATGTTAAGTGTTCTAATTCTCCAATCCCCCCACTTAAGTTAAACAACGTCCTCGTTGTTTGTATAAAAGGTAAAAACTGGAAAATTAAAAGAATTAGAACAGAAAAACTCCCCTGAGATTTGCTCGGTATGATCCTCCATTAGTATAAGAGCAAAAATCAACTTCTTGTGGGTTAGAACGTTTAAAGCTTCATACTTGATGTATCCACAGGAAATTCAGGAAACAATAATACCACCAACGCTTTAAAACACACCTAAGATAAGAAAGGTTCAAACTTGCATAATACATTAGTAGTTAGATAAAAATAAAACATAAAAATTAAAACTGAAAATCATCAGGTCAGTCGATGCGCCGTATCTTATGGAAGAAGATACGCCGTATCGAGCCTGGAATAAATACGGATCAGAATAAAGATGCGCCGCATCCTTAACCAGGGATGCGCCGCATTAAAATAAACTGAATAAAATAAAACGAAATAAAGGATAGGATGCGTCGCATCTGTTTACCAGATGCGGCGCATGTAGTTACCAAACAGACTGTTAACAGTCTGTTGTAAAATGACTCGTTCCACGGTTCATCTCTCACGTCCTCTCGTACTCTCATGCTGAACTTAATGCCAGTCTTCATCAAATATAACAAGAAACATAAACTGAAACATTAAATATATACACGAGAATAGTGATCAGTACAATCCAAAAAGTAATAATAATGTGTGGAACAATGTCTATAAAATCAAGAGAGTAAGATCATGGGTGAGCGAGGTCATCTGGATGGGTCCCGGAAGTGCCTGCCTCATCAGTCCTAGCCCAGACTCTGCGATCATATGCACGTGTCACTCCTACAACACGAGTCCCATCCGGAAGAGCGTGTGTGATACCCTGGTGCTCTAGAAGTCTGCTCACACTCGCAACAAGCCAGTCTGAGTCCCTCCTCAAGGCTCTCAATTCTCCCTCGACTGCCTCTACCCTCTGACTAATCGTGCGTGGGGGTACTGGGGCCTGTGGCTCCTCCTCATGGGTAGGAGCAGCAGCCGGAGGTCCCTGAGGGCCTCCCTGCTCCGCCTCTGGTCCTGCAGCTCTGGCGGGCCCTAATGCTGCCCAAAAGTGGCCTCCCGCAGCCACCTGGCAGATCCCGAGTCTAACCAAATAGTCCCTATCGATAACCGGGAGACGGACCACCACAACCTCCAGCCCCGCTGGAATCTCTGCTCCAATCACTCCGAAATGGCGGGCCAATCGAGAAACAAAATGCCCGCCAGTCATGTGGCTCCTCCGATCTCTCCCCGCAGCTGATCGGTGGAGGTAGTGTGCCAAAAAGTGGGGGATGTTCACTGACAACCCCTCATCCATGCTCCTAAGGAGGAAGAGGTCCAGAGTGGTCACCTTCTCAGGTGACTGACCCCTCCCAGCAATAGTAAGTGCAATCAGCCTGTGGCACAGCCTCCTCATCGGCTCCCTGATCAAAGTATATGAGGGGGTGGAAGTAGTGATATCACCCCCCGAGGAAATCCTGTCCCAATAATCACTAAATAATCCTCTGTCAGGGACAACCCGTAAACTCTCAGCCCAGTACCTGGCAAACCCAGCAGATCCAAGCTCCTCCTCAGTGTGTAAACCCATGGCCAAAATAAACTGCCTCATCGACATCTGCCTATGCACTCCTCCTAACCTGAACACCAGAGTGTCAGCTGTATCAATCTCCAAATCCGTCTCCCTGTAATGAATCGTGCTAAAGAACTCTAGCATGAGCTCCCTAATCAGAGGCTCGTCAATCCTAAACAGTCTCTCCCAAGCACTAGACCTGAACACCACCTCCTCATCGTCTCCAGCAACTACCATCTCCATCCGATGCTGTAAACTCTCAGCTGCATGTCCACCACCAATCAATCCTACATCATCAAAATTCAAAACCTGGACTCTGAATATTTTCTTGAAGTAAATCGAATCAAGCCTACGCAAGTAATCCTCCAGAGTGGCAGGAGTGAGTCCCATGTTCTCGAATCGTAACCACTGATGCCCTAGTGTGACCTCTGGTAATGCCATCTGAAATAGATATTCACAGTCAGTAAACAGTCTGCAAATAGGTAGATACGGCGCATCTGATTTAATCAGTGCGGCGTATCTGTATAAAGTATAAGAGATGCGGTGCAAGACAATAGATACGGCGTATGGAGATGCGTCGTATCTAGATTAATCAATACGGCGTATCTAGACTTTTATCAATTTTAAAATAGGTCGTTACGCCGCATTAATCAACCTAGATGCGCCGCATCTAAAAGCATATCAGTATAAAATAAAGGGTCAGGCACGTTTATCAAGAATCCGTATCCGTGACGTAAACTACCACTAAATATCACAGTATCATATACTCCTTATATCAGTTCTAATATCTCATTCCACCACTACTAATCCACCTTCCCGCTAAATATTCAAAATCGAACCCAAAACCTTAATTTTCGGCAAAATCAAATTAGGTTATAAGTTCAATTATTTATGCAAATTAAATACGGGGGAAATCATCTAGAGCAAGTCCTAATCATATCTCTATATCGTTTAAGCCCTAATCGAATTGGTCATATAAACCCTAATTTATAATTAAACGAAATTAAATCAAAATAAAATAATTACCTTAATTGTATGATCGGGTGAATGATTATAGATCGGATTAGAGGGTGAGTTTAGGAAAATGCTCCGAATTAAAGTATAGTATTACTGTGTGAAAGTTCTTTAACTGTGTGTGGATTTTGCGGTAAAGAGTTTAGATCCGGCGCATTCCCGTCGTATTTATAGGGCGAAACGATGCGCCGTATTGAAAAATTAGATGCGCCGTATCTATTTAATCTCGTGGACTAGTCAATAAGTTCTAGTTGGTCAGGGATACGGCGCTTTGGATATTTAGATCCGCCGTATCGCTATGTTAGTAAACGAAATTTAAATGAAGAACGTACCTTGGCCTCCGCAACACAGTTCCTTATACATCAAATTTGGGTTAAGCGGCATACCATATAGATGAATTCAAAATAAGAG
Source organism: Artemisia tridentata subsp. tridentata (assembly GCA_021014915.2). NCBI lineage: Eukaryota > Viridiplantae > Streptophyta > Magnoliopsida > Asterales > Asteraceae > Artemisia > Artemisia tridentata. The sequence continues at coordinate 308,208,254 of CP139506.1, forward strand.
CAATAGGCATAAACGTTTTATTAATAATTGTAATCTTATTGTTTAGTGGATAAGGATTTATTCCGAGGTTAGGAACAAATATCGTTTTTAAGCATACAAAATTTAAGATTACGATTTGAATCAGATGTATAATATGGATAGTAAAACTGATTTTATAGTGTAGAGAACTTTCCTTTGGGCAGGTTGAATTATCGTAGAGTTTACCTGGGATTCTATTTCAAGAATTTAAGACGTTCAATGTTACCAGTACTGAGTTTTCCTCCACTCTTGTCGTCTTATGTTCGGTCACTTCAGCTAGCGTCTCTTGGTTTGGTTCAGAATGTAATCTTTCTTGGTGATGCTCGAGTCATCATTTATCCTGAAAATAAACAACTTGCACACGAGAGTAGCCGACCGATCAAGGTAAATATCAAAAATCAATTATATTTATCAAATTATATTCGTCGTATTAACAAAAGTTAATGCGCCGTACTTTCGTTATGTTTAAAAATACAAGATTTTTGATTCAAAAAGATGCGCCGTATCGACAGAGATCGATGCGTCGTATGGCGTTAACGTTTAGAAAAATTTTTTCTTAAAAACAGATACGCCGTATCTGCTAAAGCAGATGCGTCGTATTACTTTATCGCTTAGAAAAAATTTCTTATTAAAAACAGATACGCCGTATCTTGGGGAAAAGATGCGTCGTATCGAATTAATTAAACGCGTTGTATTTTAAAAAAAATTAAACGCAATACGCCGTATCTGAGAGATCAGATGCGCCGTATCGTTTGATTTAGCACAGTACAACGATAGCAGAACAGAAAACACGAAAAACAAAAAAATTAAACACACAAACAAAAATAAACACACAAAAATAAAAGAAAACAATTAACACACAATACAACAAATATGCAAAATAATACAATGATGCAATTAATCTAATAAAAAGAAAAACCTAATTAAAATACTAATCAAATTAACAGATAATAACAATTCACTCCCCGGCAACGGCGCCAAAAACTTGATGCGCGTGATGTGTCGTTGCGGTTTAGCAGTTTTAATGCCTACTCAAGTTTTAAATTTATATTTAGCCGACTTATCAATAACACACACACTTAACGAGCAGTGTACCCGGTCAGTATGAATATAATGGTAAGTAGAGTGTCGATCACTAAGAGTGGAACGTATTATCTCGTTATTCTAATCAGTATTTTAATATCCTAACGCAAGGGGGTTTCAGCCTGAGAGACTGGCACGATTTGTTTGCAATTAAATAATAAACTAAACTAATAGGCACGAATCAGCAAGTAGCACACACGTACACAGATAAATACTCGAGACAATAAGAGGGCTGTCCTTATGATTAAGTAGTTTGTCACTTATTTTATTGATAGCTTTATATGAAGTGTATGTAGTTAACCCTTTCTCGTTGGTCCTATTCTTATCGGCGAGTAAACCCTTAATGATGACTTATGTCTAAAAGTTATTCCTAAGTGATCAATTTAGTAATAACCGTGGGAGTGCAACCTTTCCGTTGCCACATTACACAAGCCACTGATAAACACAGAGGTGATCAATGCACTAATAAGTAGTAACCAAAGACATCAACATATAAACTTTAATCGATGGGAAAGCAATTTTAAGGGGAGTTGAAGTGAATGATAACATAACACAAGCCCATCAATCCTGATGAATTAAAGTTTGCTAACACAATAAAACAAAACTACTTAATGAATTAAACACATGCAGCACCTTCTTACAGCTCTTGTATCTTCGTTTGGTGTGTCTTGTGCTGCCTCCTTGACTGAATTCGTCCTAGGGTTCTGCTCTTCGGTTCTGATATATGTCTGACCAAAGCTCTGGAATTCGTCTGGTCTTGGGGTATTTATAGTTTCTGTCTGAGGGAAGATGCGGCGCATCTAGTAAGTAGATGCGGCGCATTGACTTAACTTCGCGTGGGGTCCAAGATTATAATATTCAGGAATATTCGTACACCGCCAGAAGATGCGGCGTAACTCCATGATTAGATGCGGCGCATGTCCTCTTGTATCTTGGATCGTATCTGGTGATATCTTGATAGAGATGCGGCGCATGTCATGAGTGAGATGCGGCGCATCTGGAGCAGATTAGTCTTGATCTTCTTCATTTCAGTAGACTCTTAACTTTATGCATGTTTTGCTCCATAATCAGTCCAAAATCGCTAAGTTTCACCAAATGCTTGTTTTTACCTGAGAATTACAAAAGTAAACGATTAAGTATCAATCCTCATACATAATATAGTAAAACAAGTCAAATTAATAGGATAAATGATAGTAATAAAATGTACTTATTTGAGTTCATCAGGGTCCAAGATTATAATATTCAGGAATATTCGTACACCGCCAGAAGATGCGGCGTAACTCCATAAATAGATGCGGCGCATGTCATCTTGTATCTTGGATCGTATCTGGTGAAATATTGATAGTGATGCGCCGTATGTGATAAGCAAGATGCGGCGCATCTGGAGCAGAATGCCTTGATCTTGTACATTTCAGTAGACTCTTAACTTCTTGCATGTTTTGCTCCATAATTAGTCCAAAATCGCCAAGTTTCACCAAATGCTTGTTTTTACCTGAGAATTACAAAAGTAAACGATTAAGTATCAATCCTCATACATAATATAATAAAACAAGTCAAATTAATAGGATAAATGATAGTAATAAAATGTACTTATTTGAGTTCATCAAATATCCCCCCACTTGAACTTTACTTGTCCCCAAGTAAACCTTAGAATTAATCTTATGAAAGTGTATCCTAAAAGATATTAGGATTTATTTTTATATTTAAGCATGTATTCATTTTTGTCATAATCACACAACTAAACACTTAACGAATTAGAAGTAAAATAAAATAATTCGATAAAAGCAAATCTAATCGTTTAATTGTCCAGTCGCGACGAATATTCTATCATAAGCTTGGCAAGTATACACATCTCCCCCACTAAAGCCAAGGAATAACAAGTCTAAAGCGGTAAAAAGGGTTTTGAGGTTTAAGGGTTAATCATTCTTAATCTCTATCGATCTCAAATTCCAGAAAAGGCGACAAAATCACAAATACATGATCGAATCCACGAACACGATACTTGCAATTGCTCAAATCCTTAACTCGAATAGGCTAAAGATAGGTCCAAACTTCACCAATAATAATATATCAAAAAGGGCGACAAAATCATAAATACATAGCCGAATCCACGACTACGATACTTAAGATTGCTCAAATCCCTAATCTCAATAAATCAAAGGTTTGGTTGGATAAAGAATAATAGGGTATGGATAATATTTGGGATATAAATTGGTGTAAAATGAAAAATAAACAAAACAAATAAATTAAAATCCTAAGTGTGGTTAATCACTATCCCAACCATCCCATGAATAAGACTCATATCATTGAATAACTCACGCTTTAACACTTGAAACACACGCTTTAGGTAGACACGAATTATACTCAACAAGATCTCAATCAAAGAATAAACCTTAGTTGGTGTTCCCATAACTGCCAACTCCCATTCAATCCATAGATATAGTACAACAATTAGTGGCCATATGAACCACTTACATAACTTTACATTGTTGGTTTAACAAACTTCCAACTTTCTTCTTTTTCTTTTTCTTTTCTATTTATTTATTATTTTTTTTAAGACATCAACATATATGTGTAAAATTTCACCACATCACTATAATGATAATTCTGGATAATTTTTCCATACTTTTCATGACTTCAGAAATAACGGTAATAGTGAAAGTAGTAAACACACGAAAAATAAACTCAAAGATATACAATATTTACTTTCACTCCAATTGCATTGTGCAATTTCCCGACCTAACCATAGATAATGAATTACGCACGCGAACACAGGTAATGTAAGGAAACACACTTTGCCTAAAGCAATTAACCAACCACGGATTCTAATCTACAGGGTAGGCTAAGGTGTAAGGGTGTAACGAAACATTTTAACAAAGGTGTAAGAAACGAAAGGAATGGCTCTGAGTGTTTTTCTAGGGGTATCTTACTCTAAAAGTGAGAGTAACAAAAGGGTTTATACGGGGGTTAACTAACCAGTGTAGTTAGCTAATAACACATAACATATAAAGGCTATTTGGGTGTAATCCTAGAAATTTACCAATTTAGACAAGTCATTCCAATTATATAAATAATACTTATTATGGTGGTCTCGAATAGTATACAAGCCAAGTTCTAAAGTTTACAAGTCACCGGCACACTCATAGATTTGTGAATTTTGAAAAATCACAATTTTTGAAAATGACGTCATGTGTGCATCAATGCAACTTAGACTTTAAACAAAAACATGCTAAAAAATTTTAAATTTTGATATATTAAGCACATTTTAAGCATATTTTGAAAAGTTTAGGACAAGTAAGTGTTAAGTGTTCTAATTCTCCAATCCCCCCACTTAAGTTAAACAACGTCCTCGTTGTTTGTATCAAAGGTTAAAAACTGGAAAATAAAAGAATTAGAACAGAAAAACTCCCCTGAGATTTGCTCGGTATGATCCTCCATTAGTATAAGAGCAAAAATCATCTTTCTTGTGGATTAGAACGTTTAGGCTTCATAATTGATGTATCCACAGGAAATGCAAGAATCTATAATACCACCAACACTTTAAAACACACCTAAGGTAAGAAAGGTTCAAACTTGCATAACACATTAGTAGTTAGATAAAAATAAAACATAAAAATTAAAAATGAAAATCATCAGGTCAGTCGATGCGCCGTATCTTATGGAAGAAGATACGCCGTATCGAGCCTGGAATAAATACGGATCAGAATAAAAGATGCGCCGCATCCTTAACCAGGGATGCGCCGCATTAAAATAAACTGATAAAAAGTTTTAAAGTCGAAAAGTAAAAAAAATGCAGAAAAATAAAGATATGACCATTGCAGGAGATGCGTCGCATCTCAGGATAGAGATGCGCCGTATCTGCTGCGGGCCTGACTGACTCGTCACATAAATAGAATAATAAATAATAAAAAAAAAGATAAGCATGGGTTGCGTCCCACGAAGCGCTTGTTTTTGTTCGAGTCACGAGCCTGACTCCACCCTTATTTACTGTGTAATAGGGTGTTGTTCCCTCCACTTGGGATCAAGTGTGGATGATAGTAGCAATAAACACGAAAAGAGTGTAAATTTGCTAGTAAAGATGGAAGAAATAAATAAAGATCATACCTTGGCAATACATGTACATTTTTCCTATTCATACCCGGTTTGGTTGATAAATTGGATGACTTGACCACTTCATCTGAAAGAGTAGTATATTGAGGAAAAATGAGTCTCCTTTCTTCTTGATTAGTCTCTTTGGTAGTAAGGCGTCCCTTGACTTCCGCAGAAGATGAGAAAGGGTCTTTAGCAAGTAAAAGTTCGAGTTCCTCTATAACCTTCATAGGGTCGAAATCATCATCTTCATCAATCATAGCAATGTTTAAGAGCTCATCACCAAACTCTTCTTCGAGCTCCACCAAATATGGGTTGATCACAGGTGCTTCATGTGCTTCAATAGGTAGTGTAATAAATTTGACCTCCTCATTCTTTTGTTTTGCAACCTGTTTAGGAAAACTAGCAAGATTATTAGTAACGGGATTAATAATATTAAATAAATTTGTACCACTTTGTGTTGTAAGTGACTCCAATTCATCTTGTGAATCTCCATCTTCAACTAGTGGTCTTGCAATTTCAGCATCGTCCCGAATTTCATCCGTAAATAAGTAATCCCAGATTTTTTCAAAATCCCTCGTTGGGTCAAAATCTGGTTGAGGTATGTCATCATAAACTATGGCGTCAAATGGTTCGAAATCAAAATTAGAATACTTTTCATCTTCATCCGTTGGATTGTCTAATGGTGGTAATACGATTGCAGAATATTCTTTAACGTAAGGTTCCGTATACACATCATCATCTTGTGCAATCTCCGGAGAAAAGGTACTATCAATAACAATTGCCGGAATTGGTTTCACGGTATATGAATCTTCTTCATCATCATTTGACATACACCAAGTGTGTCAAAACGGCAATTTGTTTCTTTCTTTCCTTGACTTTTCTTGCCCTAAAATCAAGTATTCTTCCATAGTGATTTCTTTCGTCTCAATGACTTGTGCACCATATCTTGCTCTTTTCCAATCATAGTTCCCATAATTGCTCAAGGCTCTTTCCTCTTTAAGTCTGATATATTCTTCCATTGTAATATCTGGATCGTCCATCTTCCTGAAATAAAACTTACTCGTGCAAAAGAAGGGTGAAATGATCAAAGTAAAATAAAAGCTTCTGATATCTGCTGTTGATGCGCCGTATCCAATAAATGGGATACGTCGTATCGTAATACGTTAAAAATAAGTCAAATTTTATTCAGAAAATAGATACGCCGCTTATAAGTTAGAATGCGCCGTATCTGTTTTAATTATCAAAAATCGATATACTTGTTAAAATTAAATGCGTCGTTTTAACAAAAGTTAATGCGCCGTATTTTCGTTACGTTTCAAAATATAAGATTTTTGATTCAGAAGATGCGCCGTATCGATAAAAATCGATACGCCGTATCTGTTTAATAATTTGAAAACTGTTTTTAATTAAAATAATAGATACGCCGTATCTGCTAAGGCAGATGCGTCGTATGGCGTTAACGTTTAGAAATTTTTTTTATCAAAAACAGATACGCCGTATCTTGGGGAAAAGATGCGTCGTATCGAATTATTTAAACGCGTTGTATTTTATAAAAATTGAACGCAATACGCCGTATCTGATAAATCAGATGCGCCGTATCGTTCGATTTAGCTCAGTACAACGATAGCAGAACACAGAAAATACGAAAAATAAAAACAAATAAAAACACACGAAAATAAACACAAACAAAAGCAAACAAATAACACACAAAAACAGAAAATATGCAAAATAGTACAATGAATGCAAATTAATCTAATACACAACAGAATTAGCGGTTAGATAAAAAAAATTAAAAACCTAATTAAAATACTAATCAAATTAACAGATAATAACAATTCACTCCCCGGCATCGGCGCCAAAAACTTGATGCGTGCGATGTGTCGTTGCGGTTTAGCAGTATTAATGCCTACTCAAGTTTTAAATTTATATTTAGCCGACTTATCAATAACACACACACTGAACGAGCAGTGTACCCGGTCAGTATGAATATAATGGTAAGTAGAGTGTCGATCACTAAGAGTGGAACGTATTATCTAGTTATTCTAATCAGTATTTTAATATATTAAGTTAGCTATACAACCTAATCTAACGCAAGGGGGTTCAGCCTGAGAGACTGACACGATTTGGTTGCAATTAAATAATAAACTAAACCAATAGGCACGAATCAGCGAATAGCACACACGTACACAGATAAATACTCGAGACAATAAGAAGACTGTCCTGATAGATAAGTAGTTTGTCACTTGTTTTATTGCTAGTTTTATATGAAGTGTATAGTTCGATGCAACGCACCGAGATTAAGTCCTTTCTCGTTGGTTCTAATCTTATCGGCGAGTAAACCCTTAATGATTACTTATGACTATCCTATTTATCTTTCTTTCTACTTTTCTACAGACGATAGAATGCATAGGCGATCTAATAAATAGGCGAGGGCAGAGGCATGGCGACCCGATCAACGCTCAGCTAGACACAGAGGTTATCAATGCACTAATAAAAGTCACCAAAGACATCAACATATAAACTTTAATTAATGAGAAAGCAGTTTTAAGGGAGTGCAATCTTTCCGTTGTCACATTACACAAGCCACCAATCTTGATGAATTAAAGTTTACTAACACAATAAAACAAAACTACTTAATGAATTAAACACATGCAGCACCTTCTTACAGCTCTTGTATCTTCGTTTGGGTGTGTCTTGTGCTGCCTATTCGACTGAATTCGTCCTAGGTTTCTGTACTTCGGTCTTCTGTCTAAACTTCGGAACTTTTTAATTCGTCTGGTCTTTGGGGTATTTGTAGTTTCTGTCTGAGGGTAAGATGCGGCGCATCTAGTAAGTAGATGCGGCGCATTGACTTAACTTCGCGTGGGGTCCAAGATTATAATATTCAGGAATATTCGTACACCGCCAGAAGATGCGGCGTAACTCCATAAATAGATGCGGCGCATGTCCTCTTGTATCTTGGATCGTATCTGGTGAAATATTGATAGTGATGCGCTGTATGTGATAAGCAAGATGCGGCGCATCTGGAGCAGAATGCCTTGATCTTGTACATTTCAGTAGACTCTTAACTTCTTGCATGTTTTGCTCCATAATTAGTCCAAAATCGCCAAGTTTCACCAAATGCTTGTTTTTACCTGAGAATTACAAAAGTAAACGATTAAGTATCAATCCTCATACATAATATAATAAAACAAGTCAAATTAATAGGATAAATGATAGTAATAAAATATACTTATTTGAGTTCATCAAATATCCCCCCACTTGAACTTTACTTGTCCCCAAGTAAACCTTAGAATTAATCTTATGAAAATGTATCCTAAAAGATATTAGGATTTATTTTTATATTTAAGCATGTATTCATTTTTGTCATAATCACACAACTAAACACTTAACGAATTAGAAGTAAAATAAAATAATTCGATAAAAGCAAATCTAATCGTTTAATTGTCCAGTCGCGACGAATATTCTATCATAAGCTTGGCAAGTATACACATCTCCCCACTAAAGCCAAGGAATAACAAGTTTAAAGCGGTAAAAAGGGTTTTGAGGTTTAAGGGTTAATCATTCTTAATCTCTATCGATCTCAAATTCCAGAAAAGGCGACAAAATCACAAATACATGATCGAATCCACGAACACGATACTTGCAATTGCTCAAATCCTTAACTCGAATAGGCTAAAGATAGGTCCAAACTTCACCAATAATAATATATCAAAAAGGGCGACAAAATCATAAATACATAGCCGAATCCACGACTACGATACTTAAGATTTCTCAAATCCCTAATCTCAATAAATCAAAGGTTTGGTTGGATAAAAAATAATAGGGTATGGAGAATATTTGGGATATAAATTGGTGTAAAATGAAAAATAAACAAAACAAATAAATTAAAATCCTAAGTGTGGTTAATCACTATCCCAACCATCCCATGAATAAGACTCATATCATTGAATAACTCACGCTTTAACACTTGAAACACACGCTTTAGGTAGACACGAATTATACTCAACAAGATCTCAATCAAAGAATAAACCTTAATTGGTGTTCCCATAACTGCCAACTCCCATTCAATCCATAGATTGTCACAACTCGTAATTCCAGGCCATTTTTTCGAACCTCGACAATTTACTATTCACGAGTTACTATTCATTTTTACTATTCACTGGCACTATTCATTCCAAAATTTTTATTTCATATTCTCGTAAGTTAAACTATTTTAATGATAACCCGAGATTTTGGCACTCGTCGGATAATTTCTGCAAGAATCACGAAACCGTGTCCGAGACTTACTTTAAGGTTTAAACATCATTTAGGCATCCCGATATGTCCAAACAACATTACCAACAAGAGAAATATATGTTTTCCACCTTCCGTGACATTTTCATGAATTTAGGAATTTTAGGATACCCGGTTTTAAGTTTTGTGACTTTACGACTTACAGTTAGCAATTAACGGGACCAAAACTCACTCCGTAAGTCAAGATAAATATCCAACCTATAATATCTAGATATTTTCTGAAAAATATCTAGATATTTCAAAAACCTATTGAAATTACCATTGTACCCTTTCGTTGAAATTACCAAAATACCCTTGGACTATATATAGCCTAAACTAGCTTCTTTTTCAAAAAAAAATCAAAAACTCATCTCTTTCTCCTCTCTATATCACACGGCACACCACAAGAACCAAGGAGGAATCCAAAACTTTTCAAGAACAAGTGTTAGATTAGTTCCATATATGATCCTTGTTAGGGTTTTGCAATAAAAACCTCAAGGTTTTCATCCAAATCTCTTCAATCTCATCACACATCGTAAGTAACTTCAAAAACATTTATTTTTCATGTTTTCCTTTCATTTGATCCATGTGGTTATGAGTTTTCAAGTTATGTTGGTTTAAAATGCAAGTTACTTATGTTTATGATACCACTTTTCTTTTAAACTATCTCTAAACACTAGATCTACTAGTTTTATTAGCATCCTCATGAAACCCACCATTTTTGGTGATGATTAGGACCCATGACACCCTGAGAAGGTGTATGGTAGGATTGAGTACTTGTGGAGTTGATTTGAAGTAGTTTGGTTAAGTTTTGTACAAGTTATAAACTAGAAATTTCATTTTTAGACACTATTAGATAGTTGCTGCCCCATTTTGCAAAACGTGGGAAACTCAGGGGCTAGGGTGTAACTTTGGACCAAAGATTTAGAAAATACACTCAAAGACGAAACCGTGGTCGCTTGAATCACTAAAAACCGACTTATAACGAAGGAGATATGATTTTTACAAGCTAGGCGACGAAAAACTATTTTCTGAAAATAAGCTTGCTGTTTGCCGAACTTCAAGGGACAAAACGAGGCGTTAGACGTGATCTAGGAGAGCCGAGCTACTGAAAACATGCTAGTTCATGCTATGACGATTCCGTGGATATAAAGAACGTTGAAAACAGACTTGTAACGACCGAGATATACACGTTTAAAGCCCCACGATTCATGTACCTTTTTGGCAGCCCACTTTCACAAATAAACTAAGTATAAAAACTAGTGTCTTTACAAGTCGCCAAGTTGATGACCGATTATCTATATGATCGAGACGCGTATGACCAAAACTCAAATGAGACGGCATTAAGATCATGTTGCAAGGTTTTCAAAAACGTCAAGTTCTATTCCTAACTCTTAACGTACAATATTTTACGACTAGTTTTGCGAGGCCGTTTGGTCATATTTTCACAAGTTATAAAAAGTGTTATTTTGCGACGAAAACATTATATTAACCGATAAAACACCAAACAAGGATCGTGGAGTACCGTTTCAACATATTTACACGAAAAGTAGTTCATAGCTTAGCGAGACGTCAAAAAGGTAGTTTTCGACGATAAACGTTATTTTCAAAACTAACGAGTGGTATCGTTAACATACGTAATTGCATGAGTGGAAGCATTTCATTTACTTATATTAGATCATATCATTCACAATAGGTCGCAGTTAGAGACCGAGCCTCATTTGCATCCTATCCTTTGTGATCATTGTGCTATCATATCATGTGAGTTTCATAGCCCCTACTTTATACGTTTTGAACTTTTGGGGGAGATACATGCTTAAACTGCTTACTTACATATATGATTGTGTTAAACTTATTTGCGTTATTCTTGAAAGCAATTCGCGGACCTAAGTATCAAACACTTGGGGTAGCCGTATAGAACATAACACGGACCTAAGTATCAAACACTTGGGGTAGCCGAACATAAGTCTCCTAGTGAGCAGCATAAGATCTATTAGTAATCTTTGGGAAACGGCACCCAGTAATCTTTGGGAAATGACACCCAGTATTCTTTGGGAAATGGCACCCAGTAATCTCATGATGCATTGATATGCAAGACATCTACTCTAGACATACTATGTTAGCATTGGGTTGTAAACACACAGGTTGCAAGTCTTGAATGGGCAGGGCTTGGAACTGAGTGGATTTACAATGCCTATGCTGTGGAAACTTTCTCTAAAGGCTTTTCAACTTATTTATAGCAAACTCTATGAACTCACCAACCTCGTGTTGACACTTTAGCATGTATTTTCAGGAACCAAGCAATAGCACGCTACTGGAGGCTTTTGGCAGGGCATGGCATGGTCATAGAAGACTCTGATAAAACATTTGGGACCGCTTAACTTATTTTATGGGCCAACTTCCGCACCACTTTTCATAATGTAAATTTAACACTTTTGACTTATCAAATATATTCTAAATGATTGATGTGAAAACCGTTCTTTACACTTGTGTTATGATACCAATTGAGTTGCACCCCAGCGATGTGTAAGCTTCCGCTGGACCCGATTTTGGGGGTGTGACATAGATATAGTACAACAATTAGTGGCCATATGAACCACTTACATAACTTTACATTGTTGGTTTAACAAACTTCCAACTTTCTTCTTTTTCTTTTTCTTTTCTATTTATTTATTATTTTTTTTTAAGACATCAACATATATGTGTAAAATTTCACCACATCACTATAATAATAATTCTGGATAATTTTTCCATATTTTTCATGACTTCAGAAATAACGGTAATAGTGAAAGTAGTAAACACACGAAAAATAAACTCAAAGATATACAATATTTACTTTCACTCCAATTGCATTGTGCAATTTCCCGACCTAACCATAGATAATGAATTACGCACGCGAACACAGGTAATGTAAGGAAACACACTTTGCCTAAAGCAATTAACCAACCACGGATTCTAATCTACAGGGTAGGCTAAGGTGTAAGGGTGTAACGAAACATTTTAACAAAGGTGTAAGAAACGAAAGGAATGGCTCTGAGTGTTTTTCTAGGGGTATCTTACTCTAAAAGTGAGAGTAACAAAAGGGTTTATACGGGGGTTAACTAACCAGTGTAGTTAGCTAATAACACATAACATATAAAGGCTATTTGGGTGTAATCCTAGAAATTTACCAATTTAGACAAGTCATTCCAATTATATAAATAATACTTATTATGGTGGTCTCGAATAGTATACAAGCCAAGTTCTAAAGTTTACAAGTCACCGGCACACTCATAGATTTGTGAATTTTGAAAAATCACAATTTTTGAAAATGACGTCATGTGTGCAGCAATGCAACTTAGACTTTAAACAAAACATGCTAAAAAATTTTAAATTTTGATATATTAAGCACATTTTAAGCATATTTTGAAAAGTTTATGACAAGTAAGTGTTAAGTGTTCTAATTCTCCAATCCCTCCACTTAAGTTAAACAACGTCCTCGTTGTTTGTATCAAAGGTTAAAAACTGGAAAATAAAAGAATTAGAACAGAAAAACTCCCCTGAGATTTGCTCGGTATGATCCTCCATTAATATAAGAGCAAAAATCATCTTTCTTGTGGATTAGAACGTTTAGGCTTCATAATTGATGTATCCACAGGAAATGCAGGAATCTATAATACCACCAACACTTTAAAACACACCTAAGGTAAGAAAGGTTCAAACTTGCATAACACATTAGTAGTTAGATAAAAATAAAACATAAAAATTAAAAATGAAAATCATCAGGTCAGTCGATGCGCCGTATCTTATGGAAGAAGATACGCCGTATCGAGCCTGGAATAAATACGGATCAGAATAAAAGATGTGCCGCATCCTTAACCAGGGATGCGCCGCATTAAAATAAACGGATAAAAAGTTTTAAAGTCGAAAAGTAAAAAAAATGCAGAAAAATAAAGATATGACCATTGCAGGAGATGCGTCGCATCTCAGGATAGAGATGCGCCGTATCTGCTGCGGGCCTGACTGACTCGTCACATAAATAGAATAATAAATAATAAAAAAAAAGATAAGCATGGGTTGCCTCCCACGAAGCGCTTGTTTTTGTTCGAGTCACGAGCCTGACTCCACCCTTATTTACTGTGTAATAGGGTGTTGTTCCCTCCACTTGGGATCAAGTGTGGATGATAGTAGCAATAAACACGAAAAGAGTCTAAATTTGCTAGTAAAGATGGAAGAAATAAATAAAGATCATACCTTGGCAATACATGTACATTTTTCCTATTCATACCCGGTTTGGTTGATAAATTGGATGACTTGACCACTTCATCTGAAAGAGTAGTATATTGAGGAAAAATGAGTCTCCTTTCTTCTTGATTAGTCTCTTTGGTAGTAAGGCGTCCCTTGACTTCCACAGAAGATGAGAAAGGGTCTTTAGCAAGTAAAAGTTCGAGTTCCTCTATAACCTTCATAGGGTCGAAATCATCATCTTCATCAATCATAGCAATGTTTAAGAGCTCATCACCAAACTCTTCTTCGAGCTCCACCAAATATGGGTTGATCATAGGTGCTTCATGTGCTTCAATAGGTAGTGTAATAAATTTGACCTCATCATTCTTTTGTTTTGCAACCTGTTTAGGAAAACTAGCAAGATTATTAGTAACGGGATTAATAATATTAAATAAATTTGTACCACTTTGTGTTGTAAGTGACTCCAATTCATCTTGTGAATCTCCTTCTTCAACTAGTGGTCTTGCAATTTCAGCATCGTCCCGAATTTCATCCGTAAATAAGTAATCCCATATTTTTTCAAAATCCCTCGTTGGGTCAAAATCTGGTTGAGGTATGTCATCATAAACTATGGCGTCAAATGGTTCAAAATCAAAATTAGAATACTTTTCATCTTCATCCGTTGGATTGTCTAATGGTGGTAATACGATTGCAGAATATTCTTCAACGTAAGGTTCCGTATACACATCATCATCTTGTGCAATCTCCGGAGAAAAGGTACTATCAATAACAATTGCCGGAATTGGTTTCACGGTATATGAATCTTCTTCATCATCATTTGACATACACCAAGTGTGTCGAAACGGCAATTTGTTTCTTTCTTTCCTTGACTTTTCTTGCCCTAAAATCAAGTATTCTTCCATAGTGATTTCTTTCGTCTCAATGACTTGTGCACCATATCTTGCTCTTTTCCAATCATAGTTCCCATAATTGCTCAAGGCTCTTTCCTCTTTAAGTCTGATATATTCTTCCATTGTAATATCTGGATCGTCCATCTTCCTGAAATAAAACTTACTCATGCAAAAGGAGGGTGAAACGATCAAAGTAAAATAAAAGCTTCTGATATCTGCTGTTGATGTGCCGTATCCAATAAATGGGATACGTCGTATCTTAATACGTTAAAAATAAGTCAAACTTTTATTCAGAAAATAGATACGCCGCTTATAAGTTAGAATGCGCCGTATTTGTTTTAATTATCAAAAATCGATATACTTATTAAAATTAAATGCGTCGTTTTAACAAAAGTTAATGCGCCGTATTTTCGTTACGTTTCAAAATATAAGATTTTTGATTCAGAAGATGCGCCGTATCGATAAAAATCGATACGCCGTATCTGTTTAATAATTTGAAAACTGTTTTTAATTAAAATAATAGATACGCCGTATCTGCTAAGGCAGATGCGTCGTATGGCGTTAACGTTTAGAAATTTTTTTTTATCAAAAACAGATACGCCGTATCTTGGGGAAAAGATGCGTCGTATCGAATTATTTAAACGCGTTGTATTTTATAAAAATTGAACGCAATACGCCGTATCTGATAAATCAGATGCGCCGTATCGTTCGATTTAGCTCAGTACAACGATAGCAGAACACAGAAAATACGAAAAATAAAAACAAATAAAAACACACGAAAATAAACACAAACAAAAGCAAACAAATAACACACAAAAATAGAAAATATGCAAAATAGTACAATGAATGCAAATTAATCTAATACACAACAGAATTAGCGGTTAGATAAAAAAAATTAAAAACCTAATTAAAATACTAATCAAATTAACAGATAATAACAATTCACTCCCCGGCATCGGCGCCAAAAACTTGATGCGTGCGATGTGTCGTTGCGGTTTAGCAGTATTAATGCCTACTCAAGTTTTAAATTTATATTTAGCCGACTTATCAATAACACACACACTTAACGAGCAGTGTACCCGGTCAGTATGAATATAATGGTAAGTAGAGTGTCAATCACTAAGAGTGGAACGTATTATCTAGTTATTCTAATCAGTATTTTAATATATTAAGTTAGCTATACAACCTAATCTAACGCAAGGGGGTTCAGCCTGAGAGACTGGCACGATTTGGTTGCAATTAAATAATAAACTAAACCAATAGGCACGAATCAGCGAATAGCACACACGTACACAGATAAATACTCGAGACAATAAGAAGACTGTCCTGATAGATAAGTAGTTTGTCACTTGTTTTATTGCTAGTTTTATATGAAGTGTATAGTTCGATGCAACGCACCGAGATTAATTCCTTTCTCGTTGGTTCTAATCTTATCGGCGAGTAAACCCTTAATGATTACTTATGACTATCCTATTTATCTTTCTTTCTACTTTTCTACAGACGATAGAATGCATAGGCGATCTAATAAATAGGCGAGGGCAGAGGCATGGCGACCCGATCAACGCTCAGCTAGACACAGAGGTTATCAATGCACTAATAAAAGTCACCAAAGACATCAACATATAAACTTTAATTAATGAGAAAGCAGTTTTAAGGGAGTGCAATCTTTCCGTTGTCACATTACACAAGCCACCAATCTTGATGAATTAAAGTTTACTAACACAATAAAACAAAACTACTTAATGAATTAAACACATGCAGCACCTTCTTACAGCTCTTGTATCTTCGTTTGGGTGTGTCTTGTGCTGCCTATTCGACTGAATTCGTCCTAGGTTTCTGTACTTCGGTCTTCTGTCTAAACTTCGGAACTTTTTAATTCGTCTGGTCTTTGGGGTATTTATAGTTTCTGTCTGAGGGTAAGATGCGGCGCATCTAGTAAGTAGATGCGGCGCATTGACTTAACTTCGCGTGGGGTCCAAGATTATAATATTCAGGAATATTCGTACACCGCCAGAAGATGCGGCGTAACTCCATAAATAGATGCGGCGCATGTCCTCTTGTATCTTGGATCGTATCTGGTGAAATATTGATAGTGATGCGCCGTATGTGATAAGCAAGATGCGGCGCATCTGGAGCATAATGCCTTGATCTTGTACATTTCAGTAGACTCTTAACTTCTTGCATGTTTTGCTCCATAATTAGTCCAAAATTGCCAAGTTTCACCAAATGCTTGTTTTTACCTGAGAATTACAAAAGTAAACGATTAAGTATCAATCCTCATACATAATATAATAAAACAAGTCAAATTAATAGTATAAATGATAGTAATAAAATGTACTTATTTGAGTTCATCATCAGGTAAAAACAAGCATTTGGTGAAACTTGGCGATTTTAGACTAATTATGGAGCAAAACATGCAAGAAGTTAAGAGTCTACTGAAATGTACAAGATCAAGACTATTCTGCTCCAGATGCGCCGTATCTCACTTATTACATACGGCGCATCACTATCAAGATTTCACCAGATACGATCCAAGATACAAGAGGACATGCGCCGCATCTATTTAGGAAGTTACGCCGCATCTTCTGGCGGTGTACGAATATTCCTGAATATATTAATCTTGGACCCCACGCGAAGTTAAGTCAATGCGCCGCATCTACTTACTAGATGCGCCGCATCTTACCCTCAGACAGAAACTATAAATACCCCAAGACCAGACGAATTTCAAAAGACATATTATATACGAAGTACGAAGACCAGAGTAACCTAAGGCCGAATTCAGACGAATAGGCAGCACAAGACACACCCGAACGAAGATACAAGAGCTGTAAGAAGGTGCTGCATGTGTTTAATTCATTAAGTAGTTTTGTTTTATTGTGTTAGTAAACTTTAATTCATCAGGATTGGTGGCTTGTGTAATGTGAGGAGAAAGATTGCACTCCCTTAAAACTGCTTTCCCATCAATTAAAGTTTATATGTTGATGTCTTTGGTTACTACTTATTAGTGCATTGATAACCTCTGTGTTTATTAGTGGCCTGCGCATTTGACTACGGAAGAGAATGTGGCTCCCACGGTTGTTACTAAATTGATCACTTAGGAATAACTTTTAGACATAAGTAATCATTAAGGGATTTCTCGCCGATAAGATTAGGACCAACGAGAAAGGGTTAACTACATACACTTCATATTAAACTATCAATAAAACAAGTGACAATCTACTTAATCATCAGGACAGATCTTCTTATTGTCTCAAGTATTTATCTGTGTACGTGTGTGCTATTCGCTGATTCGTGCCTATTGGTTTAGTTTATTATTTAATTGCAACCAAATAGTGCCAGTCTCTCAGGCTGAACCCCCTTGCGTTAGAATAGGTTGTATAGCTAACTTAATATATTACAATACTGATTAGAATAACGAGATAATACGTTCCACTCTTAGTGATCGACACTCTACTTACCATTATATTCATACTGACCGGGTACACTGCTCGTTAAGTGTGTGTGTTATTGATAAGTCGGCTAAATATAAATTTAAAACTTGAGTAGGCATTAATACTGCTAAACCGCAACGACACATCGCACGCATCACTAATCCAAGAGGAAACGACTCTTGGTAAAGATAAATCAAATCCGTTTATGGCTTACAATTTGCCAAAAATTGTATGATATTCGACTCACCATATCTTTATAAGTGAAGAGTTGGCTAGCCCGCAAGGTTATGGCTTGTGGTAAAGGCAGTGGAAAACCATAATTGGCAATCAGCTCACCAAAGATAATAGTTGTAATTTATCTAAGAGTTGGCTAGTCCAGAAGCAAACGGCTTTTGGTAAAGACAAATCAAATCCGTTGACAGCTGATGATTTGCTCAAAATCATTTGGTTATCATTGTACCAAAGTATCACATACTAAAACATTGGCTACTCCAGAAGTAATGGCTTTTGGTAAAGAGATGAAATCCATTAAATTTTCATAAAAGATTGCTAGGGACTAGCAATAGTTTAGTGTGGGGGATTTGATATGTGTCTAAATACACATATATTTTACCTTGTTTAAACCCACAAAAACGACCAAAAACACACAAATGACCATATAAATGTTACAAATATCATTGAAATGTGTTTTTATGTGATTCAGGTACAAAAAGATTGAAAACAAGTGAAAAACATACAAAGTTCACAAAACTGTAAATTTCAGTCCCTGAAGTTTCATAAATTGGCAAAACTAGTCCTTGGGTATTTAAAAATGGAAACTTATCAAATTATACCCTTGTACTATTCACATGTTACAATTTAGCCCCTTTTGATAACTTTTGGAAATTTACAATTTCACCCCCTCAACTTTGGAAAATGACATAAAAGGTCCCCCGGGTGTCTTAAATTGTAATAAATGCAATTAAGGTCCTTTGGTTTATCAAACTTAGCAATATTAGTCCTTGTGATAACTTTGGAAATATTACAGGTTTAACCCCTCAACTATGCAGGAATTACAAAATTAGTCCTTGGGCTTATTTACACTACAAACCAAAAGGATTCTTCATTAAACCCAAAATCCAAATCCTTAAATCCAAAACCCAATAAATAATAAACCCAGCCCACACAACCAACAAAACCCGACCCAACCCTTTGCTAAACCCAGGGTCAAACTCAAGTTTGACCCGTCTTCTTCCCCTACTTGCCCGCCAATACCACCACCACACCCACAGGTTTCTCTGCAATACCACCCCTGACACATCCACCATATCTCAATTGTCCCCCTCCACCTCCACAACTAAACAAGATGCATTTAATGCAGCAGAACCGCGTCAATCTACTAGTGAGACTTTTGGCGCCAAAAGTAAATTTAAAGGCTGTGATCACTTCTGCTTAATCAATGGTCAAAATTGCGCGTGGGATTTGACCAGAAACATGAGGAGAGTCAAAAGACTATAAAGATAAAAGAGGAGGCAAAAGAAAAAACCACCGGAGATTAGCAATGGTCATGTAGTTGTAGTTTTACAAAGCCATTAGATTAGCTATGGTCACATAGTTGTAATTCTACTGGATCATGGATTAGGCATGATCACTAGTTAATCAATTTACTGCTTTCTTTATTTAAATGTCATTTTAATGCTTTCAAGTGTTTTGTTAGTCATTGACAGTGAATAACAAACCTTATTTACAGTTTTAATCTCAAAATATCTTTAAAATTCATGTTTTTCTTATCCGTACCATTTAAATTCATGTCATTTAAATTAATGTTGATTATGGTTGTTTATTGGACTCTATAAGCCACATAAGCTCCTGACAAAGCTTACTAAGCTTTTAGATACATCAAAACAAGATATAGTCATTAAAAAAGGAAAAATACTAAAAAGAAATCAATAAAATAGAAAAACAAACAAAAAAAATTCAGTGATGAATGATGAAAACTGCATGGAGCAAGGTTAATTGTGGATTGCCTTTGGTTTAGTGGCTTATTGGTAAGCTATAGGATGTGTTCTGTACCCTTGGTTCTTTGGTTTTCAGCAGGATTCACTTTGTAAGCCATTTTATCCATTTATGCATTTTACTGCTTAAGTTTTTATTTTGCTTTGTTCTTTGTGTTTTCATGTTTTCTTGTTGTTTGTTAGTCATATTATAGCTTAATCTTAGTTAATTATGTTTTGGATTGGATTGTTGCTTTGAATCTCATTTTGACTGTCAATATGCATACTATTGATAATCATAGGCTTAGACTCTGTGACTATATGTTTATGCTTAAAAAGGTTTGATTTGACAGATTATAACCCCTGGATTTGATATAATAGGTTTATACAGTCTTATGATGTGAAAATTTCAATTTGGTTCCATTAAAAGGTTGTTTGGATTTGATGGTTTAACTGTGTTATAGGTTATGTGAGGTGTTGTTCTTGTTTGATTATACGCCAATATGACTTAATTAACTCAGTGATAACTTCAATTAAGTGGTGTAGCATGTGGGAAGTCAAATTGACACTTGATCCTTTTCATATGAGCACTGTAAGATTGTCATAACCTAGAACTTTGCATAAGTGTTTAATAGTTGTTTATATTGTTTTATTCCATGTTCTTATTGTTTAATATATCATAATTAATCAGTAGATTTAGTTTTAAATTCATATTAGTCAAACTTATGTGTTTTAAGTTATAGTCAAGCTTTTTATTAGTTGTTTTTGCCCTGTTTCTCAGTCACATGTCCAATTTCACAAGCTTGTAGCTTGTTGAATCCTGGACTTGTGCCTGTTATTGTTGTTGTTCTTAGAAGCCCTTATGGCCTAGTTGTTTATGTTTGTGCTTATTTTCCTTTTATAGCTTATTTAGAGTAATTCTCATACCATCTATTTTGTTCCAAGTTACTCACTTCACTGAGCAAACAGTGAAGTTGAGCCTTTTTCCTAAGCTCATAAAAGCTCCTCATTGACCTTGAGCTTGTGATTTTTGGCTTCCTATGAAGCTAATCCATCACACTCAATGGCTCAGTGCTTGTTGAGTTTTTACAAGCTTATTTGATAAGTTAATCAAGAGCTTGTTGTTTGCCCCTTTGCTGAGTGTACTGAGAAATCAGTATGCTCAGCCTATTTCACAAGCTTCTTTAAAAGCTATCTAGTGATCTTGAGCTTAAGTGTTTTGGCTTTATGTGAAGCTCATCCACCCAACTCAATGATCCTGTGCTTAATTTTCCCTTTGTAGTTCATCTGCTAGGGCTGCAAGTAGCTTTTAACTTGTCCCAATTTTCTCAGTATACACTGAGCTTATCAGCAGAATCACTTGCACTATCAGCAGAATCACTTACTTCATCAGCAGGTTGCTTTTGCTCTAGCAGTACCTTGCTTTTGCTCTAGCAGTACCTTGTTGATTTGCTTATTCAGAGCTTATTAGTGCTTGTGTCTTGTCCATCTAGCTTATTTTTATCTTATTTTATCTTTTGTTTCATGTATAAAGCTTTTTCAAGCTCATTTTGAGCTTATGACTTCACTGTGAGCCCAAAAGCTCTACTGAATGAGTCATAAGCCCATAATCTGCTTATTTCTAAGTTTGTAAAGTTTTATTTTTGTTAAACCTATATAATATTAATATTTAGTTAGTCCAGAAAAAGAAAATACCAAAAAAGAACTTTTTACAAATAAGTGATAGCTTCTATTTAAGAAGCTTATTGCTTATTTGCTTATTTTCATTAAGCACATAGTGTTTTTATATTTTTCCTAGGTTCTTTTATTTATTTTAGAATTATGTAAAAAGTTTCAGATTTTTCTTAGGTTGTTTAATATTTTTAATAATTCAATAATAGTTTTTAGTAATTAAATAATAGTAAATAATTAATAATAAATAGAATATTTGTATAGTAAATATATTTTTAGTTTCAAAATTCATTTTATAATATTTTAGATTTTTCAGATTCTTTATTTTATTTATTTAGGTTTATTTTAGATTTTCTTATTATTTAGGTTATTATTAAATAGATTTAATTCATTTTTAATTTATAATAATTATGTAAATAGTGTAAAAATTTATTTTAATTTTCTAATAAATTTTCTTATCTTTTTAGGATTCTAAAAGTGTAATTTTCACAATTGTGGGAGTTATATTTGATAAAATCCACGTTTTGTTATGTACGTTTACGTTTAATTTAATTTAAACGTACATTTGTATATCCTTTTACATTTCTAGGGTTTCTGATTGCACGTTTTTATTAATATAGCTGTGACAGAGCTATTGCTATTCACATTCCTAGTGTTAGTCAATCAGATCCTTTGTCTATATTCAACATCACCCAATCACACACATTCGTTTTACTACAGATTTCACACCTCGTTGGGAAGAACGACCCAGGTTTGCATATTTCCTTTGCAATACCTTGGAAACTCACTATACTATATTTGACGTATCTGACCCCTAAAAAGGCGTTTATCAATGTTGAAGGCTTAAAAGAGTTACCTTCTTCAATGATCTCCCAAAGTGCATAGTCCTGCACTTGGAAGTACTGTTCGATTCGTAACCTCCACATCTCAAAGTCATTTTGCTTCAGCATAGGCAACTTAGCAGCCATGTTGGTTTGTGTGGTTTCCATGTCCATTATCTTCAAAAAGAGTTCTTCTAAATCAAAGTTGACTGTTTGGGGCCGATCAATCAGCCTGGCTCTGATACCACTTGAGAGGATCAAACACTAAGAATGCATTTAGGATACTTTGAGATTATATTGTCAAGTATGCAGAATCTACTTAACAACACTTAGAAGATTTTGTTTGATGTAACAGTAACACAATATGAATAATGAACACAGTGTATAACTCCAAACGATTCAATATTATTAAGTAATAATACTAGTGATCTTAATATCACTAGGGTTACAAAGACCTTGAATCTTCACAAAAACTTATATATCTGATTTAACCTAGGACCTCCTTTTATGGACACAAGGAGTCCTTTACGAGATAAGTATCTACCCGTATAATTCTAACTAATTGTGATATACATACAATCTTTATCATACTTATCTTTTACACTTTTCCTAAAACCTTATCATGCAGCAGTACCTTCTTTTACTACTAGCAGTACTAACTTGACATTTTGTACTGTTAGTTATTCTTCAGCAGTCTTCAGTTATACACTAACAGTTTGTACTGTTAGTGTTATTCCAGCAGTACTAATCTTCAATCATTTAATTCCCAACATTACCCGTCCTGGTCATATTCAAAGAGAATCTCTCAAAAATGGTACACTCTACTCAGACAAGTCCGTTGCAAGACACGTTTACATCACTGGATAAACCAACTTGAAATTATTACCCGTCCAGAACAAGTCCTTTCGATAAATGACATTTTATATTCGTCAATTCTTGGGTAAAATCAGACTTGAGCTCATGCGGGATTTCATCCTTTTAATTACCATATTTTAATCACCTACTTATTCTCCCCCTCAAAAATAGCATATTCATGTTGTTTTTGGAAAACTTTTGATTAAAATATGGTTTTTGAGGTTGACGGGAAGAACTTTAACAAGAACTTTTGTGTTTGAACAAAGATTAGTTTCAAGTATTCCCCCTCAACAAGGGAATACTTGTTCTTTTGGGCAGAATTTTGAAAAACTTATCAAAATTTTGATTAATTCTACTCAAAAGTAAGAAGCTTTTGCTCCTTATCTTAGGATTGAGGCACTCAAGCGTACCTCAGGGTCCTTTCTTTACAAGTACGGGTTGTGCACTGTTATCTGTGCACAAGCCATAGTCATATGTAAACTGTAACCACTGTAAAAATCCCACCATGTAATAAATTATTTTACAGAATACTTATCCAATTTTTTGCGTATAATTTTTTATTTATTTATCTGATCGTAACTACTATCTAATATGACGTAACTCACATCCTCGATAAACGTGCTCTCACGCGGACCAACATCAACTTATTTAAACATTTTCATATAAAACATTACGATATACCATTTGCCACTTTACGTTAATTCATTAACAAACGTACAAACTAAACATTTCTTATCTATTAGAGTTTTTACGAAACCCTAAATTAATATAACAACAATTATGAATAACTAAACCCTAAAACACTAACGTACAACTCATTTAAACCAATGTACAAGTTACTAAACCACAGAAACCCTAAATCCACATTAACTCCCGATACAAACCCTAATTTCAGTAAATCATGATTTTATAAAATCACAAACCCTAATTAATATATATAAGAATTTTACAAAATATAAGTTTACAAGTATTCCAAGGCAATGTACAAGTCATTTATGCATAAAACTAAATATTCATATAAATCCCATTATAAGCCTAAATATATTTATTTTAAAGCACATTGTTGGGAATTAAATATTCAAGAAGTTTAATATCGGATTCTACTCAAAGAAATACTCTATGTATGATTCTGCTGCTAGAGCATTTGGTTTCTGTTGCTAGTGTTTGATTCTGCTGCTAGCGTGAAACATTCTGCTGCTGAAGGATTCTGCTGCTAGTGTTAATATTGCTGCTGGTGATTAACTTTCTGCTGCTGAGCGGATAAGTATGAAAAGATATTATGTGTATTAAAGTCAACAATATACGGTAGATAATATCTTGCCCCATGTGATCATTCATAATGTTATATTCACAGAACAAGTTGTAAAAATAGATACAAGTTGTATCTTAATGACTGACACTCTCAAAGCAAGCGTTCGATAAGACTTAACAATATTGTAAAGATCTTTCTTGTGTTATAAAAGAAAGATCTTAGACTAGTGATAAATATGCGAATAGATAATCACTCTCAAGAAAATAGAACAAAT
This sequence comes from Artemisia tridentata subsp. tridentata, assembly GCA_021014915.2. Taxonomy (NCBI): domain Eukaryota; kingdom Viridiplantae; phylum Streptophyta; class Magnoliopsida; order Asterales; family Asteraceae; genus Artemisia; species Artemisia tridentata. The sequence goes on from CP139506.1 coordinate 308,233,116, forward strand.
ATCACAAGTCGTAGAAAACATAAGATTCAAGGTCTTTGTAACCCTAGTGATATTGAAGATCACTCGTATTATCTTGTATAATATTGAATCGTTTGGTGATAACATTGCATGTTCTTTGTTCTATATACACAAGCATAACTGTTTCATTTCCATAACACAAATAACCTTCTAAGTGTGATTAAGTAAATTCCGCGTACTTGATCATATTAACTCAACTTATCACATACACACAAGCAACAAAGGTTTAACCACCTTATCAGTGTATCGAATCCTCGTCAATTGGTATCAGAGCCAGGCTGATATAGTTGATTTAGAAGAAGAAGAAGAAGAAATGGACGTTGAATCTATTCAGACCAATGTTGCTGCAAAAATACCCATGCTCAAATATAATGAGTTTGAGATGTGGAGGCTGAGGATAGAGCAATATTTCCAAGTGCAAGACTATGCACTTTGGGAAATCATTGAAGATGGAAACTCTTACCAGCCTACAACCATTTCATCAACAGTGGAAGGCAAAGTGGTGACAACTCTGCAGACAAAGCCAACAACTGCAGAAGAAAGAATAAAGAAGAAAAATGACTTAAAGGCAAGAAGCATGCTGATGATGACCATTCCCAATGATCAACTTCTAAACTTCAGCAAGTTCAAAGATGCCAAGTCATTATTTGTAGCTATTATTGCCAGATATGGTGGAAATGAAGCCACCAAGAAAACCTACAAGATACTGCTCAAGCAGCAGTTTGAAAACTTCTCCTCTACATACAATGAATCTCTTGACCGTATGTTTAATAGGCTTCAGAATATTGTAAGCCAACTTGCTATTCTTGGGGTTGAAATACCTCAAGAAGATTTGAACTCAAAATTTCTGAGAAGCTTACCAGAAGAGTGGGCTATGCATGTTGTTGTCTGGAAGAACAAGCCAGACCTTGATACAATGGAGTTGATAGATTTGTATGGCAACTTTAAGATTGTGGAGCAAGATTTGAAGAAGAATGGAGGTACTAGTTCTAATACTGGGAACATGGCATTTATGTCAACTCCTAGTACCTCAAAATCAAGTGAAGAGGTGAAAGTTGTTGATGGTGTTGGTGTTGCTAGTTCATCAAGCAGTACCATGGGTATTTTGGATGAAAAGACTTGTTGTTCATTTATTACAAGTCAAAATAATGGGTACATGCTCACCTATGAAGACCTCCAAGAGATCAATGATGATGATCTGGAGGAAATGGACCTAAAATGGCAAATTTCCCTTCTTAGCATGAGAGCCAAGAAGTTCTATCAAAGGACAGGGAAAAAAGCTTTTAATCAGCAATACTGATACTGCTGGTTTTGATAAGTCAAAGATAGAGTGCTATAACTGCCACATGATGGGTCACTTCTCAAGAGAATGTAGAAGGCCAAGGCAGCAGGATAGCAAGAACAAAGGTTTTGGAAGCACATCCAAAACAAGAGAGGTTTCTGATCCAAACTCAAAGGCTATGGTAGCTATTGATGGGCTAGGTTTTGATTGGAGTTTCATGGCTGATGAAGAAGAAGATTCTTCACTGATGAGACTCATGGCTTTTTCTACTTCTGAGGTACAATCTCATAAAGCTTGTTCAAATGCTTGTACTGATCTTAAAGAATTACAAACTTTAATCAAACATTATGATGAACGAACGAAAGAGCTAGGCAAAACCCATCAAAACTACATTAATTATAGGTGTGGTTTAGAATCAACAGAAAAGCAGATCTTATACTACAAAGAAAATGAACTTGCTTTTTCTGAAGACAAAGCTCTCCTAAGACAGGACATATTCTTTAAAGATGCTGAAATTAAGCTTTTAAGAGAGGCTTTTGATAGGGTCAAAAAGGAAAATGGAAACATTCACTTGACTACACAGACACTAGAACATGCTTCTAGAGGTGTGACCAACATGATAGAATGTCAAGTGATTAATAGAGCTAAGTCAGGAGTAGGATATAAGAGTGTCCCACCTCCATACAGAGGTATCCCTAAACCCCCAGGGATTGACCTAGAAAATTCAGGTATCCCTGAATTTCAACAACCCGAGCTACAATATGGTGTACAGCCAAAGACCAAGCTAGTTGTTGATGAACCTAAGAAAGTAAATGAAAGTTTAAGTAAAACTTCACTTCCTGAGGACAAGGTGTCCTCTGATAGAAGATCAGATACAATAGTCATTGAAGACTGGGTATCTGATGATGAAGAAGATGAACAGGTTATGTCTAAACCTGAAGTAGTTAAGAAAGCAGGAATAAGGGTTCCTAAAGTGATAAAAAAGGATACTGTTAAGCCTAGTTCAAACATTAAACATGTTAGGCAACCAGTTAAATATTGTGAACAATATAGATCCACTAGCAAGCCCAGAGGTAACCAAAGAAATTGGAATGGCCTCAAGTCTAACCAATTAGGTGATGACTTTTTCTTTTATAATAAAGCTTGTTACACATGTGGTAGTTTTGATCATCTTGCAGCTTTCTGTAACAAATGGGTATCTGGGTATGAAAACAATAGGGTGAACTTCAAAAGGCAAACTCCTCAAACTCACTTTCACTCTAAGTCTAAGAGAACAAAACCCATAGCAGTTACCAAAGCAGTTTCTGCTGCTAGACCGTTCATGACTGTTAACCTAAAACCAACAGTTAAAAATGCAAAATTAACTTCAAAACATGCATCAAAAACTGTTAATAGGCCCATTCAAACAAAAGCAGTGGTCCCAAAACAAGTTTGGAAAATTAAGGGAACAATTACAAAGCTAGCAGTTTCTGCTGCTAAGCATGTAATTCATTTTGCTGCTAGGGAAAACAGGGCAAATGCTGTTAAGGCCTCAGCATGTTGGATTCTTAAATCCAATGTTGCATCAACTGTTCTTAAGAGATTAAATTTCATTGATGCAAGAGGCAGATCCAAGTCAGTAATGGCTTGGGTCCCCAAAAGAAACTAATACTTCTCATTTCTGTGCAGGAACATTCAATTGATCAACAAGAGGATCAAGGATACTCAGATAGTGGATGTTCAAGGCACATGACAGGCAACAAGTCTTATCTCTCAGATTTTCAATCAATAGATGGAGGCTATGTTACCTTTGGAGGAGGTGTTGGTGGCAAAATTTCCGGTAAAGGTACAATCAAAACTGGAAATTTAGATTTTGAAGATGTGTACTATGTACAAGAGCTAAATTATAATCGTTTTAGTGTCTCACAAATGTATGACAAAAAGAACACAGTTCTTTTCTGTGACACTGAATGTCTTGTACTTTCTCCTGATTTTAAGATGCCTGATGAAAGTCAAGTGCTTCTTAAAATTCCTAGAAAGGGCAATATGTACAGTGTAGACATGAAGAACATTGTTCCTAAAAAGACTTTAACTTGTCTTGTTGCAAAGGCCACATTGGATGAATCAATGTTATAGCATAGGAGGCTTGGTCATATTAACTTCAAAACCATAAATCAGATTGTTAAGAATGGTTTGGTAAGAGGTTTACCTCAAAAACGATTTGAAAATGATCAAACATGCATTGCTTGTCTTAAAGGCAAACAACACAAAGCCACTTGTAAGCCTAAGCTATTTAACTCTATCAATCAATCATTGTTTATGCTTCATATGGACTTGTTTGGTCCTACAAATGTTAGAAGTATGCAACATAAGAGATATTGTCTAGTTATTAATGATGACTATAGTAGATTTACATAGGTTTTTTTTTTAGCTACTAAGGATGAGACACCTAGCATCCTTAAGACTTTCATTACTGAGATAGAAAACCTAGTAGATAAAAGAGTAAAAGTTATTAGATGTGATAATGGGACAGAGTTCAAAAATAGAGTTATGGATGAATTCTGCAAAGAAAAGGGTATTAGGAGAGAATTTAGTGTTGCTAGAACTCCACAACAGAATGGAGTTGCTGAAAGGAAAAATAGAACACTAATAGAAGCTGCTAGAACTATGTTAGCTGATTCTAAGCTACCTATAACTTTTTGGGCTGAAGCAGTCAACACTGCTTGCTATGTCCAGAATAGAGTTTTAGTTGTTAAGCCTCACAATAAGACATCATACGAACTTTTTAGGGGTAGAACTCCTGCAATAGGATTTCTTAGACCTTTTGGATGTCATGTGACAATTCTCAATACCTTAGACCATCTTGGAAAGTTTGATGGCAAAGCAGATGAAGGATTCTTAGTTGGATATTCTCTCAATAGCAAAGCTTTTAGAGTATACAACTTAAGAACTAAGAAAGTAGAAGAAAACCTACATGTGGAATTTTTAGAGCATAAATCCAATGTGGTAGGTGCATGTCCTAATTGGCTATTTGATCTAGAGTCATTAACCCATTCTATGAATTATGTGCCTGTTGTTGCAGAAACTAATGATTTTTCAGGTTCACAAACAACAAAAGAGGTAGGGTTAGACAAGGAGACAAATCAAGATCATATTTGGATGCCAATAAGTACCAGTGTGGCTTCAACTTCAACAAATGATGAATCTTCTTCTGATAAAGCTAAAGAAGATGTTGAAAGTGAACACAAGGAAGATGGAACAAAGGAACAACAAAATGTTTCTGCTGATGATAGTGCTGCTGAGACAGAGCATTCTGCTGCTAGGCTTAATTTTTCTGCTGCTAGGCCAAATGATTCTACTGCTGGCCCTTCAGACTCAAATGAAGCAGATTTCTCAGATAATGAGGTGGATTTAAGCAATATCACACCTACCTATCAAGTTCCTTCAACCCCACACACAAGGATTCACAAAGTCCACTCCCTAGAAAATGTGATTGGAGATGTACAATCAGGTGTGAAGACAAGACAACAACTGATGTCTTCAGACCAACAAGGGCTTCTTGATGCCCTTTATGCTTCAAAGCAGCATGAGTTTTCAAACTCTTGCTTGTTTGTATGTTTTCTCTCACAAGATGAACCAAAGAACATTCTGAAAGCCTTAGATGATTCAAGCTGGGTAGAAGCTATGCAAGAGGAGCTTCTTCAGTTCAAGATTCAAAAGGTATGGGTGCTAGTTGATTTACCTAAGGATGCAAAGGTAATTGGCACTAGATGGGTTTTCAAGAATAAAAGGGATGAAAGGGGAATAGTGATTAGGAATAAGGCTAGATTAGTAGCCTAAGGGTACACACAACAAGAAGGGATAGACTATGATGAAGTTTTTGCTCCCGTAGCAAGACTTGAGGCAATTAGGCTTTTCTTAGCTTATGCTTCATTTTTAGGCTTTACAGTTTATCAAATGGATTTCAAGAGTGCATTTTTATATGGCACAATTGAAGAAGAGGTGTATGTCTCACAACCTCCAGGGTTCATTGATCCTGATCATCCAGACAAAGTGTACAGAGTAGTTAAGGCTCTTTATGGCCTTCATCAGGCACCTAGAGCATGATATGAAACACTGGCTTCCTATTTAAAAGCAAATGGATTTCAAAGAGGAAAGATTGATCAGACACTTTACATCAAACAGCACAAGAAGGATCTTCTGTTAGTGCAGGTGTATGTGGATGACATTATCTTTGGATCTACAAGGAAGGAGATGTGTTTAGAGTTCGAGAAGCTTATGCATGATAAGTTTCAGATGAGTTCCATGGGGGAACTTACATTCTTTTTGGGTTTGCAAGTTAAACAGTCACATGAAGGCATATTTATTAGTCAAGATAAACATGTTGCTGAGATACTAAGGAAGTTCAACTTTGCTGATTCAAAAATGGCAAGCACACCAATGGACTCTGAGAAGCCTCTTCCAAAAGACTTAGATGGAGAAAATGTGGATGTACACACTTACAGATCTATGATAGGATCTTTGATGTATCTCACATCATCAAGACCTGACATCATGTTCTCTGTTTGTGTTTGTGCAAGATTTCAAGTAACTCCAAAGTTTTCTCATTTAACAGCAGTCAAGAGAATTTTTAGATATCTCAAGGGTCAACCTAGGTTGGGACTATGGTATTCTAGAGAGTCACCTTTTGACTTGGTAGCATTTTTGGATAGTGTTTATGCTGGTGCTAGCTTGGACAGAAAGTCAACAACTAGAGGATGTCAATTCCTTGGGTGTAGACTTATCTCATGGTAGTGTAAGAAGCAAACAACTGTGGCTACTTCAACAACTGAAGCTGAATATGTAGCTGCTGCAAGTTGCTGTGCTCAAGTCTTGTGGCTTCAAAACCAACTTCTTGATTATGGGTACAATTTCATGAACACTGTTATTCATATTGATAATAGTAGTACTATTTGCATTATTAAAAATCTAGTGCAACATTCTAAAACAAAACACATTGAAATTAGACATCACTTTATAAGAGACTACAATGAGAAAAGATTAATTCAAGTTCTTAAAATTGCTTCAGAATTCAACTTTGCAGATCTGCTAACCAAAGCTTTTGAGGTTGGAAGGTTTCAGTACTTGGTAGCTAGTATTGGAATGCTTAATCCTCAATGATTTTAAACTTTGTGTTTTTGTAAATAATTTTTTTTTGTTTGTGCTGCTGTCTTTAAAAGATACTACTGCTATTACAAAAGTTTGTGCTGCTAGTACAAATTTAAATTGTGTTATTCATACAGTTAGTCTTATGATTATTCTAATACAAGACAAGTACTTTGTACATTGTTCTTTTGGTTTTAGACTAACAATTTCAGGTATGATCATGTGAACACAAAGAATGTTTCAAGTGAAATGGAAGCAGCAGAATGATAATATCAGTTGATATCATAATAGGTTTATGATAGAAAAAGTTTAGGAATTTCTAACCTCCTCAAAACTTCTTTCTTGAAGCTTGATTATGATGTTTCACATTGAATTGATGACTTAGTTGATCAGATAGTAACTGATACAACTCACTTTCTATCATTTTATACTTTTAAGTATAATGAGCAAGTCTAAGGACATCTGATAGAAAGAACAACTAGTAAAAGTGAATCTAACACTTGTGTTAGAAGCAACTATTGCTATGAGTTGGAAACCCTGTCAAGAAAGCCTTTTGAATAGGTTTATCTTTACACAGGCAGTTATATATAACTGAAACACATTGGTTCTCACACAACCAGAGGTTGCTTTAAACCGAAATCTTGATTAAGTGTCTGTTACACACTTAATCCCTTCAAAATGGTTGACAGCAGTATGGTTTTTAATAATAAAATCAAGTACATACTGCTAAGGCAAAAGTTTCTTAAAAGGATTTTCAAAGAGACTCACAAAAACCATCCAATGATGGACCATGAGTCAAATGCCCCATGAATTACCTCTCATAGGAGTTAACACACCTAGAAGTGATGAGGGCAGCAACTTAAACTCTTAAAGAATTGATGGCTACATGTACAACATTGTCTGATAACATGTTCTGATGGATAGCTCAGATGATGGAGAGAAATATTTTGTTACATAGTGAGAGATCTTCCAAATAGGGGAGGATAAAATGTTATTTGCATCTCAGGGGAGGTAATATCTCAGGAGAGGAAATAAATCCCAAAGAAGGAAGATTAACCAATGAAAGGGAGGAAAAGACAAGAGCATACAAGATGATGACATGGAGGTTGAAAATGACAAGAACATAGCTTATTATATATATTCAGAAGGGATGAAGCATTCCAAAGGAGAAATTTCTATCTAGGTCAAACGAAGAAAAGTTTCAATTGTTGAAACAAGCATCCAAGATACACAGCATCATTGCCTCTTATAATTCCTCCATCCAAGGAAATTGCACCATCTTTTAGGTCAATGTTTGAAGCCTGAAGATGTGTATTGATATTGTTAAAGTCAAAGAACAGAAAGCAGATGAGTTACTGAGAAAGATATTTAATCTTGAAGAACAGAAGTGTTTGAAAGATCTTCACAATCCATAATTTAATTCAGAAACATGTTGAAAAGGATTCACATGTTTAGGGGAGGATTGTTGGGAATTAAATATTCAAGAAGTTTAATATCGGGTTCTACTCAAAGAAATACTCTAAGTATGATTCTGCTGCTAGAGCATTTGGTTTCTGCTGCTAGTGTTTGATTCTGCTGCTAGCGTTAAACATTCTGCTGCTAGCGTTAACATTGCTGCTGGTGATTAACTTTCTGCTGCTGAGCGGATAAGTATGAAAAGATATTATGTGTATTAAAGTCAACAATATACGGTAGATAATATCTTACCCCATGTGATCAGTCATAATGTTATATTCACAGAACAAGTTGTAAACATAGATACAAGTTGTATCTTAATGACTGACACTCTCAAAGCAAGCGTTCGATAAGACTTAACAATATTGTAAAGATCTTTCTTGTGTTATAAAAGAAAGATCTTAGACTAGTGATAAATATACGAATAGATAATAACTCTCAAGAAAATAGAAAAAATATCACAAGTCGTAGAAAACATAAGATTCAAGGTCTTTGTAACCCTAGTGATATTGAAGATCACTCGTATTATCTTGTATAATATTGAATCGTTTGGTGATTACATTGCATGTTCTTTGTTCTATATACACAAGCATAACTGTTCCATTTCCATAACACAAATAACCTTCTAAGTGTGATTAAGTAAATTCCGCGTACTTGATCATATTAACTCAACTTATCACATACACACAAGCAACAAAGGTTTAACCACCTTATCATTGTATCGAATCCTCGTCACACATTGTCCAGGTATTTTATGCACCAACTTTAAAAATAAATTTCTTAAACTTACTAATGTTAAGTACAAGTCCCTAAACCTAATGTACAAGTGTCTAATGCATAAAAACTAAAAATTACATTTATATACGTTTAAACCTAATAAAATCAACATATAATTAATATAACTTAACCAACTATTAAAAATATATTTTTTATATTCCTAAACCCTTAGTGCAACTCTATTAAGCTTATGGTACAACTTTTTAAAGCACAAATCCAATTCTTTTTATTTTCTTATAATTCAACATTCATATAAAATAAACATACAAACCTTAATTAATTTTCTAGCCAACAAACACTTAAACTAAACCCTAAACTAATCTAGTTACATCCCTAAACCCTGGTGTACAACACCTTATACCCTAGGTACCAATATATAAAGCCAATCGATCCACAATAAACTAACCTAGTTCGATTCTCACTAGGAATGAACCAAACCTTTACCTCATTTAAATCTAAACAAGTCTTGCACCATATACTACCTTCTAAGATCCAAAATACTACACATAAACATGTTTACCTAATTAATATAAGTAGGTAAAATTATTGGTTTTTAAACAAACCACATCACCACCTCACCAAAACCTCACGATTTCCCTCCCCTCTCCATACATGTGTCGTCCCGTCTAATTAGCTACCTCACCATGTCCTCTCTTCACCATAACATGATGACTTAGCATTTTGGAAACCCTAACACCCCTTTCCTTATAAATAATGACCTAAACATACTTTCTTTTACTTCACACCATTTGAACACACCAAAAACAGCCCAACCTCACTCTACCACTGATTCTATAGTCCAAATATAAGCTAAAGAGAGATCCTAGAAGGGCTTAAATGGAGGAGAAACTCTAGTGTTACAATACCAAGACTTTTCGCCAAAAATCTCCCTTAGATCGAATTATAACAAGTAAGCATTCCTAGACCTTTTCATATCTTCTTGAAAGCTTTAAATACGTATAAAAATGATACACAATAAGTTGTGATAGTTAACTAGATCAAAAACTAAATCTTCTTTCTTTTTCTTCTTTTTGTCGAGCCACACCAAACACACCCTAAGTTATTTTTTTTAGTATAAAAAATCAAGAATCAATAAACTCTAAAACACATAAAAGATAGATTTGAATGATCTATGATCATGTTAACATGTTTTAAAAATACTATTGTGAACTAGGAAATAAAAAACCGAACTTTTCCTTTTCTTTTTCTTCTTATCGAACTAAACCAAACACCCTTAATATATATTTTTAGCATTAATAATCAAAAGGCCATAAAACTTTTAAGAGATACATTAAATATGCTTAAAATCATATTGTTGTTCCCTTTACACTTATTAGAGTTAACTAGAAAGTTAATCTATTTCGTGTTATGACTAATACAATGTTTAAGATTAATTCTAACAGTTATAAAACGTGAATATAAAAATACACAATATTTTTCAATGTATAAATTCTTATTAGAAATGAATCCAAGAATCTATTACCCAAGTGTTTTGCGGAACAAACACTTGGGATTGAATAGACAAGGGTATGGGGTGTCTCCTATCGAAACTCAAGTTTTGCTTGAGTGGTAACAATATACCCACTGAGCTATCTCAGTGAGTTGTATACTCTTTGTAGGAGAGAAGTTCCTTTGTAAAAGTTCAAGACTTTCAATATACAAAGCACTCTTTTACTTCTCTCCTTTCTGATCTATTTATACACAAGTAATCTAAGTATAAGTGATTAAATATAATACAAGTTGTTGAGGTTGCGTGTCTGACAATTACAAATAGTAATTTTCATTTCCAAGAACCAATACGAAAGGGCTAATAAGACTTTGGGAGTTGTTGGCTGACACTCCATGACTTTTAGCCGCAATAGGGAAGGTTGGATCTGACAAGAGAAGAGTGTTGGGCTGACACTATTATCTTCTCAGATCTTTTCCCTATTGTTCCCGCCTTTTCTTCAGGCGTTGGTTCCTCAGTCTTTCAATCACTTTGTTGGTTGAGGAGACTGGGGTTCAGTGAGTTCTTGTCCAACACTCACTGAACCATCATCTTCTTCTTTGGCTTAAGTCCTACTCAAGGAGTACCGCCTTCCTGAGTAGTGAATCCTTCTTCTTGAATTCGCCTTAAGCATCCTGAAGATGACTCACTGAGAGGCTGTTCTCTCAGTGACTTGAATTGTTCTCGATTTAAGTTAACACTTAGTTAATTTGTGTCCAAATCATGTTTGAAGCATTCTTGGGTTTTTCATGACCCAACAATCTCCCCCTATTTGGATATAAATTATTCCTAAGTGTTTTGATCAGATATGAGTGAGCTAAAGACTTCTACTCATACTGAATGTACTAGAATGTAAATAAGGACACTGAAATAATAAAAACATCATTTATTGATATCATTACAAGTCCTAACAAGCTAAGTACAAAAAGGGATAGTGGTGGGTATTCAGGCAGGTCATCAGTTCAACTTTATTCCAAGGGCTTCAAGCTTGGGCTTCTTTGACTGCAGCTCATGTTGGTCAGGATGCTCATTGATTTTCCTTTTCAGATCTTGACAAAACTTCACATTTTCAGGACTCTTGAGTGGAGAGGCCATCATTAGAAAACCGAGCATTGCTTTAATCCCTGACAAGTCGATGTCACTCCACCTTTGGAAGGCTTTGTCACCGAACTCATCAATGAAGAACAAACCTCTTTCAGGCTGTTCAATGACCATATTGTTCCTGAAAGGAACACCTTCAGGGAGAGCCCTATTGCAGTCAAGACCAGGAATCTTGATCTCAGGCTCAGCTTCTATCTTCTTTCTTTTCCTTGAAGAAGACTGAGAGGGAGCTGGTTGTGTAGATTCAGGAAGAAGAGATGGAATGCCAAGTTCCTGAGGTGCTGCTGCCAATCTTTCGTACCTCAGACTCAAAGACTTCATCAGATTAGGGACCACAACATTTGATTTCTTTGCTATTAATGGACCCAACTCATCCAATTCTGTGATCCCGAAGTCAGTGATGCGTGGTTTTGCGACCTTAAAACAGGTTTTACCTCTCGAGGGATCTCAAGAGGCTTACAACCCCACCAGGCAGTGTACCTGACCGATGTAGTATAGTGTAGTGGTAAGTACGGGGGATTGATCGTTCTCCACAGGGAATAGTGTCGTTAGGATTGAAAAACTACTCTAATAGGTCTAAGGGTGAGAGAAGATTCTTTTTATGTTTTTATATTTTTATGAAAGCAAGTAAAATCTCGGGTTTGAAGGAGTGGGCGGAATTAGTTGCTAGTCAACTAACCCAAGTAACTACGAATGCAAATAAAATAAAATAACTGAAAATGAAAAGGTCGTGAAACTTATGTGGAGAGAAATGTGTTTACTTAGATTTCCTTACTCCCTAACTATCTTTTACCGGTTGATTAGTGTGTATTAATCGCGTGGATGACGGGTGTATTCCTTAATACCAATCGTGGGGTGGCGTACGTACTTCCCCAACTCTATGAGCTCCTACTTCACTCCTATGTCGAGCCGGCTAAGAAGCTCCTAACATGGGATCACTAGAATTCGCTCATGCATTAAATACAACCATAAAAACCTTAGTACGCATTGGTTCATGTTTCTTAAGACGTTCAAGCAAGTTACCGAATAGGAAGTTAGCCAGTTTTCTTAAGCCTAACATCGATGAACAATCATCCAATACAATTAATAACACACTAATAACCAATAATCAATAGCTAGGTTTCATTAGATCTAAGCAAACACAAGATAAATCTAGCCTAGCATGTTAATCAAAAGACAAGAACAAGATATAATCAAACAACACATAGACATATTGATTGATTAAATGAACACTTATCTTCAATTAAACGTGGGAGATCCAAGGGTATGAAAACCCTTAAAAATGGCAGAAATTCGTCCTAGGGTTTCTCCTCCAAAGTTACACACAATAAGTTCCACACTAATGACAAAAAATTGCAAAACTATATATAGAGTTTAAGGGCTGACGGCGTCACGTTATAGATCCTGACGCCGTCACCTCGCCGCTTTTAGGGTTCCCGGATGGCCTTCCTGACGCCGTCCCTCTTTAGTGCTCCAAAATCCGCTCTGGCTTATCAAGGCTTGACCCCGTCAGAAATGGGCTTGACGCCGTCCCTCTTTAATTTAAACCGTGATGGCCTTGATCACTTCAAAGGGTGACGCCGTCAGATTTTTCATGCAAAATTCTCTGGCTTATCATGAGTAATTTTCATATCCACCTCTTTTGCCAAGCCATGACGCCGTCTGGACCAATACCTGACGCCGTCAAAGGTACTTTCCAGCATAATTTTGAGACTTTGTCGTTTTCTTCACTTTTATGCTCCAAAAACGTCCAAAATGCTTCCTTTTCCAGATTTCTTCTCCAAAGTACCTAAAATGACAAAAGGAACGATTTAGGGCAATATTTGATCAAATAAATACGATTTAGGGCTTAAATGACCCCCTAAAAGCGGTACACTTTTCGCTTCATCAAATACCCTTACACTTGGGATTTGCTTGTCCTCAAGCAAATGCGCTTTTATTCTAATCAAAATACAAGTTAGGGGTCATTTAACGCTAATATAAAAGTAATTACAACAAATAGTCGTTCCACTTTAATCATAATAAGCACGGAGATTACAAACTAGCACCTCACAAGTAGTGTTTAGATACTCACATCTCTCAAGTGTCATCAAAATAAATCTCATAAATGAAAACGGATAATATCTCTCACTACCTGTCATAGCAAATAGATTACCATAGGCTTGGGCAAGGATCAAAAACCTTCTCCACTAGGCGTAAGCACCTAAGATAAACTATCAAAGAGGGCTTTTACATGGGTTATAACATGAGGTGTAGGGATATGATAAACACGGTTTTGTTGGATAAGGTATATTTTACTGGTGGCGAGTTAAAGATCTTGATTAATTACATGTACTATACAATGTTGCTAAGCCAAGACTCGACTCAATCTTAAGCTAAAAACAAAATAACAAAAACATAAAATAAAACGGGATGGTAGTCCGTATGTTTTTTCTACTTTTCTTTTTCTCATTTTTTTGTATTTTTCTTGATTTTTTTTTTTTTTTTTTTTTTTTTTTTTTTTTTCATACACTCTTGCCCTACCATCCAAAATAATACATCATAGGGGCGTTGCATTCCCCTTACACTTGAACTTTTACATAACTTTACAAATAACTATTCTAATGACTCGAATTAAGATAATTGAAAAACTTGGAGTACTTTTAAAATATTTAGCACATATGGGGGTAATAAATGATGTTCTTCCCCATTACTCCATTACACTAGTACTTTACCCATGAGTCCCAATCGTCCCAAAACAATATGTACAAGGATATGACTCGACTTAGCAACCATGTAATCAACTAGATAATTAACTTGGGGTTTGAACAAATGTTGTCACAATAATACACTAAAAATGAGTGCATACAAGGTAGGCTAAGGCGATTTGGGTGTACATTTAAGTGGGGTGTAACAAATTCTTCCTTTAAGTAAAATGCTTAAAGGTCGAAACGAAAAGATAGGCTCTGAGGGGTGTACTAGGGTATCGTGTACTAAAAATGAGTACAACGCAAAGGGTGTGGGAGAATTACTTGACCAATGTAGCCAAAGTAATTATAACAAAAACACAGGTGTAAAACAATGGGTTAATCCTAATGCCTCTTATCATGTAGTAAATCTAACTATACGAATGTAGTCTCACTTGTGGCCTCGGAATGGTCCTAACGCAAGTTCTAGAATCTAAGTGCTACCGGTACTCAAATCATAGCATAAATGCTTTTCCTACCAATTCTAGGGGCGAACCTCACATATTTGGGGGTGGAAAATTTTTTAGTGGTACGGTTTTTTTGAGCTAGTCATATAACTCCTATCCGTGAGACGCTTATTAAGATCAAAGTTTCACTCCTAAATGTTGTAAAAAGTTTTAAATTTGGCACTAAAATTGCCCTAACAAGTATTTCTCTCAGTTTTATTACACATCTACTATTAAACAAACAAGAATCAAGCGTAAAAGCATTCTCTAATCGTACTTTTACCCCCCCTTACACTTAAGATGAACATTGTCCCCAATGTTCAAATAACAAAATGTAGAAGTAATAAGGTAAAAGAATGAAATCAAATACTCCCCTGAATCGCTCGGTGGATAATGTGGTAACACGGTTAGATCTTCTTCCTAGAGAATGTAGAAGCTTTACGACTAATGCATCGCCAAAAGCTTGATCCAACAAACATTTCCTTGTCCAAAATAACCTGTTAAACCTGAGAAAACAAACACGAAAACCTGCATAACATCGGCGGGATAAATTCTATATATAAGGATATAATGCTTGTGGAATGATAATTTTGCAGATTCCTGGAGATTATAAGTTATAGATTTAATAAAAACTTTTTATGAAAACAAAACTTTCAAAATTTTCAGAAAATCAAAACCTGACGCCGTCAGGTTGTAAAGCCTGACGCCGTCAGAAATGATCTGACAGAATTCTCATGTTAAGTTTCCGGAAAAATTTTGGAAAAACCTATACCTTACTTCCTGGAATTCCTGCAAAACATCATTATGACTCGATACAAGCATTTGACTCAAACAAATACAAATATGTATGTTAATTTATTATTATTACGATTCATGTTCATTTGTTCTAATAAACCGATTTAGATTTCCCTTACACTTATCTTTTGCAAAATACCTTTATATGTAGTTAAGACGAAGTTAAAAACAAGATAAAGCATTTTCACAATTTAGTTTTGAACATGAATCAATAATAATAAAAATTAAACACACATACGGAAGCAAATAAAATCAAACAAACAAAGAAATAAACACACAAAGCAAATAAAGCTTGGGTTGCCTCCCAAGAAGCGCTTTTCTTTATTAACGAGTCTTGTAGCTAGACTCAAAGTCACGTACATTACGTGATTCCATCGTTGGTCACGGTTCCTAAGCCATTCTCCTTTGATTCTCTATCAGAATCACTTTCATAGTAAAGGTATTTCGGGTCCTCGAGATCAAAAGGATTGTTTCGGTATTTAGAACTAAGCTCCTTATCATGCTTAAAGAATCCACTTGACAGGTCAAAAGTGTCCTTACATCCCCTTCTCACATCATCATCACATAACACGAGTTGGGAACTTAACCCATCGAGCCCTTCATAATCAATCTCCTTGAATTCTCTCATCTTGTAAGGCGTTTGGTATGAGATTTCCCTAATCCCATCGGTGAAAGTCATGATCCCATTGAGCTCGTCCACAACCAAGCTTGTGGCCTTGCAAAAAGGTGCCCCAAAAACAACTTGTGATAACCTGGGATCGATGTACTTTTCGATATTATCGACGATTGCGAAGCTCATAGTGAATGTCATGTTTCCTACAAACACCTGTACATCATCATCTATGCCAATGTCGTCCTTCCCTTTATGAATCATTCCCCATCTGCAAATGTTGTTATAATGAAACAAGGACATCACATTTTTGGGTAAACATGTGTCAATGTAAACATTATAAAAATGCTTGTGACCAATCATGCAAGGTATTTTGAGATTATTCGGATCACATCGCTTAATTCGGCCAGGCCTTCTACCGTGTAGCCCCCATGTGTTGCCACTTGCTGATGGTTGATACTCATACACTTCTTCACAGCCATCCCGAAAAATCACTTTCCTGACACCATCGGTAAATAATGCACTCCTATCATCCTCATCGAGTATCACTCCCGTTGCTTTTATGAATGGTTTGCCTAGAACAAGGCCAGTTAAGGATGGGCTGATGATAGAGTTCATGTTATTAATTACAGTTAGCTCGATATGAAAGAGGAACTTTTCTATCACAATTGGTACCCTCCTTAGTACCCCGATGATATTAAACCCTTCATATTTGACCTGTTTGGTGAAGGCTTCGTTATATAGAGAAAGGGATATTGCATTCATAGAAGAGTTGGGGTTTATGTAGGCATCTTTTATAAACTTCTTCCTAGTGGTGCAAGATACCTTAAAGACCCTGTGAGCGCCATCCTCTATTCTCTCTCCAAATTCCACAGGAAAATTTGTTGTGCCCCTCTCAAGTTCCTCCACCAGGGGGCGGTCTAGCAATCCTGGGAGCCCATGAGGCATTTCGGGCTTCTCTTCCGAGCCCTCCTCACCATTCAACTTCCTAGTACTAGAGTGCTTTGGTGAGTCTAGATAATCGCCGGACGCCTCGGTGTTCTTTTCGGGAACTTCACCCTCCATTTCATTGTCAACGTTCTCGGTTGATTGTTGGTCCAGATTGGGTTTAGGAACAGGTATTGTTGTAATGGTGTTCACGAAGTGGAGTGGTTTCAAAGGGGTATGAGCATCTCCAGTTTCTTTTCCGTTTTGTGATATGTGTTTGAAGAGTTTACTAGGGTGCTTGATTTTTACAGGAGGGGGTGTTTGGTGAGTCACCGTGACAGATTTGATCTCATTAACTTGTGCCAACTCACAAGTTGACCTGCCAGCAATGCGATCATTGATAACTTTTAACAGGTCATCAACCTTGTTGTTCATATCAACTTGTTGTTGTCTGAATTGATTCTCAAGTTTGGAGAGCTGTGTTTCTTGAGAGAGAATGAATTTTTGCAGTGATTCCTCGCGATTTTGTTGTTTATGCGTATGCTGATGAGGATAATGTTCAGACCAGGTGAGTGGGGGAGAGTCATTGAATGATACACTTCGAGTTTGGTTCCAACTAAAATTTGGCTTACTCTTCCATGCCTCATACCTATCTTCGGAATTCGTGGATCCATAATTAGTGGTGAGCCACTTATCTCCCGCCTTATCGATTCGCGAGGATGCGAATTCTTGGAAAGCCTGTTTGGGGAGTTCCATGCAATCATGAGTGTCGTGGGGACCACTACATAATTTACACGAAGAAGTGATTTTGTTCACTTGGCCTGAAGGTTTAGGAGCCTCATAGGATTTCATAAGAAACTTGACTTGGTCTTCAGGTTCTATGATCCTACGGTCGGAAGTGCTTGAATTGTTCGAAGGCAAAGATATTGCCTTGACCGTTTTATTCAAATCACGGGGATCACTCCAACTTTCGTTGTCATAAAGAGCAAGATCTTCTAGGAGAGCCCATGATTGTTCCGCACTTAGATCACGTAGCTTACCACCAGCCGATTGGTCAATGGTTTGCCTCGTGGAGAGATTGATATGGTCATAGAAGATTTGGACTTGGAGCCAAAGTTCTATGCCATGGTGAGGGACTTTTTGGAGTAAGTCCTTGAATCGAGTCCATGCCTCGTAGAGGGTTTCGCCTTGACGTTGTTGGAACATCAAGATATCATTCCTTAGCTTGGTAGTTCTTCCCGGTGGGAAAAACTGAGCAAGGAAACGAGTGGTGAGATCATCCCAAGAGGTGATGGAACCTGCGGGTAGACGCTCTAGCCACTGACTAGCTTGGTCTCGCAGAGAGAATTGAAAGAGACGCAGTCGGGTCGTCTCTCAAGTGGCAACATCAAGGTCTATAGAATCAACAATTTTGAGAAAGTCCTTGAGATGTTGATTAGGATCTTCGGAACGAAGTCCATGGAATGCGCATCCGCTTTGCACCAACCGGATGGTGTCGGATCGCAAGGGAGTGACATTGGCTCCTTGAGTGAGCTCAATGGTGTTTTGATAGCCATGGTGGCTAGGACGGGAGTAGTCTCCTAAGGTACGGGCTCTAGGAGGTGGGTGTTGTTGTGGTGGTGGGTTGTTGGGATCGAGGATATTACCACCTTCCATGATGTCGGATGGTAATGGTTACGAACAAAGAAACGAAGAAAAAAGATAGACTAAAGAAAACCTAGAAAAATAAAATAAAAATCTCACTAGAAAGGAATCTAGTGAGTAGACCTATAAAATAAAAATTCAACCTAAACAATAACTATTCCCCGGCAGCGGCGCCAAAAACTTGATGCGTGGTTTTGCGACCTTACAACAGGTTTTACCTCTCGAGGGATCTCAAGAGGCTTACAACCCCACCAGGCAGTGTACCTGACCGATGTAGTATAGTGTAGTGGTAAGTACGGGGGATTGATCGTTCTCCACAGGGAATAGTGTCGTTAGGATTGAAAAACTACTCTAATAGGTCTAAGGGTGAGAGAAGATTCTTTTTATGTTTTTATATTTTTATGAAAGCAAGTAAAATCTCGGGTTTGAAGGAGTGGGCGGAATTAGTTGCTAGTCAACTAACCCAAGTAACTACGAATGCAAATAAAATAAAATAACTGAAAATGAAAAGGTCGTGAAACTTATGTGGAGAGAAATGTGTTTACTTAGATTTCCTTACTCCCTAACTATCTTTTACCGGTTGATTAGGGTGTATTAATCACGTGGATGACGGGTGTATTCCTTAATACCAATCGTGGGGTGGCGTACGTACTTCCCCAACTCTATGAGCTCCTACTTCACTCCTATGTCGAGCCGGCTAAGAAGCTCCTAACATGGGATCACTAGAATTCGCTCATGCATTAAATACAACCATAAAAACCTTAGTACGCATTGGTTCATGTTTCTTAAGACGTTCAAGCAAGTTACCGAATAGGAAGTTAGCCAGTTTTCTTAAGCCTAACATCGATGAACAATCATCCAATACAATTAATAACACACTAATAACCAATAATCAATAGCTAGGTTTCATTAGATCTAAGCAAACACAAGATAAATCTAGCCTAGCATGTTAATCAAAAGACAAGAACAAGATATAATCAAACAACACATAGACATATTGATTGATTAAATGAACACTTATCTTCAATTAAACATGGGAGATCCAAGGGTATGAAAACCCTTAAAAATGGCAGAAATTCGTCCTAGGGTTTCTCCTCCAAAGTTACACACAATAAGTTCCACACTAATGACAAAAAATTGCAAAACTATATATAGAGTTTAAGGGCTGACGGCGTCACGTTATAGATCCTGACGCCGTCACCTCGCCGCTTTTAGGGTTCCCGGATGGCCTTCCTGACGCCGTCCCTCTTTAGTGCTCCAAAATCCGCTCTGGCTTATCAAGGCTTGACGCCGTCAGAAATGGGCTTGACGCCGTCCCTCTTTAATTTAAACCGTGATGGCCTTGATCACTTCAAAGGGTGACGCCGTCAGATTTTTCATGCAAAATTCTCTGGCTTATCATGAGTAATTTTCATATCCACCTCTTTTGCCAAGCCATGACGCCGTCTGGACCAATACCTGACGCCGTCAAAGGTACTTTCCAGCATAATTTTGAGACTTTGTCGTTTTCTTCACTTTTATGCTCCAAAAACGTCCAAAATGCTTCCTTTTCCAGATTTCTTCTCCAAAGTACCTAAAATGACAAAAGGAACGATTTAGGGCAATATTTGATCAAATAAATACGATTTAGGGCTTAAATGACCCCCTAAAAGTTGTACACTTTTCGCTTCATCAGTCAGCGAATCTGAAAGGTTTATGAACATCAAAGTTTCTCATGTCAGCACCTCTGTAGACAGTAACAATGGCAGGATTGGTGTTTCTTTGAATATGAACATCAGTGATCAGTTCTGGCTTCAACCTGTCAGTCATATACCACTGATATTTCTTAATCCGGTTCTGCCTGATCTCTTCAGCCCATTTATTCCTTTCCTCTCTTCTCTTCCTGAGAGTGGTCATCTCCTCAAACTGAGCTTTCACAAAGGTCATACCACCTTCTCTTCCTGAGAGATCCTTAGCCTCAAGACCAATTTTCTCAGCCTCTTCATGAACAACCTTAATTATAGCAGGCTTGCTCACCTTCTCTTCCTCCTTTAACTTCTTCTTTGCTTCCTCTTCCTGAAGGTAAGCACTGAGTTCATCAGCAGTGAAGTGGTGAAGGACTCCATCAATTTCATATGGGATCATGATTGGTGATTCAGGATCCTTTGCAACCGAGATCGGTGCTTGTTGAGGCTCAGGTTCAGTGAGGATGCCTTTGCCTTTATCTTGATGGGTGGAAGAGGCTTCAGGAATCTCCCCTCAGTGTGAGAAGGAGGAGAAGGAGGTTGTTGGCTTGGGACTCCAGTGTCTTTCTCCCCCTCAACTGTTGCTTGAGCCATGGTGAGAGCAAGAGTTGGAGTCACTGGAGCAGCAGGACCTTTGAAAGCCTGATAGATCTCAGTCATCATTGTTTTGATGTCCGAGGTGTCTTTTTGAAGAGATGAGATCTGATCAGCCAGAGATGCCTGAGAAGCTTCGATGCCTGACATCCTGGACCCAAGAGACCATGCCAAGGATGTTGAAGATTGTGCCCAAGTACCCAAATGTTTTTCCTGATGACCCAAGGAAGTCCTGATTGAGTCCAATGAAGAGGTAAGACCCTGAAGCTTAGAATCCTTCAGTAAGCTGAGAAGATCACTGATTTCAGCTGATTGCTTCTGGTAAGTCTCAGCAGCCTGAAGGACCTTCTTGGTGAGTACGGGGTCATCCTTGACAGCTGTTTGAATAGTTCCAAGGCTGTTGGTGATGCCTTCAAGAGTAAGATTGAACTTCTGGAAATGAAGATCAATAGCTGTCAGGGAGTGTTTGGTGTCAGATTGGATTTCGATCACATCATCATGAAAAGTTTCAACATCTGCCTTCAGGTTGGCATAGTGAACAGCAGCTTCAGTGTGGTGATCAAACATCTCATCAGTGAGACCAGTGAAAAGAGCTCTATTGGTTTTCAGTAGGAATTTGACCAATTTTCTTTCTGGGAGGGGAAGAGAGTTATCATACTTTTGGAGGATGTCCCCAGTATCAGAAGAATCAGAAGATTGAGAACCTGACTCTTCACTTTGGCTTGGAGATGACTGATATGATTGTTCAGGTTGCTCAGGTTGTACATCAGTTTCCATATCCTCACCTGCCTCAAAAGTTTCCTCTTCACTCTCTTCCCTGAGCTCTTCATCAGACTCAATAAAAGCCTGAAAGTCCCCCATGGACTCAATACCCAAAAAATCAACCGGCTCCTCTTTATAAAAAGACTTGCCTTCGGTTTGGTCAGGTCCTGACCCCGTTGTCATAATAACTGAGTGGGTTTGCTCAGCCTGACTAGCCATAATAACTGGGGTAACACCAGCCTGGCTTTTGGGGGCAGTTCCTGAGAGACTGGATCCGCCTGAGGGGTTGATGGGTTCCATATTAGCGGGTTGTTTCTTTCCCTCTGAGTCTTTGTCCCCCTTAGCACCTTCAACTACTGATGGGTGCTTTCCAGTAGTATCACTAGGTACTGATTGTGAAAGTTTGTGGACCCCCTTCCCATCAGGATTGTGCTGTCCTTCAGGGGATTTAGGGTCCTTTTCTCCCTGAGATCCTGAGGGTGATTGCTCAGGAACGTTAGCGGGATGTGAATGTTTGTGGGTCCCCTTCTCAGTAAGGTAGTGCTGCCTTACCGAGGATTTAGAACCCTTTCCTCCCTTGAGAACTGATTATTTTTTGACAGTTCCTTCATCGGGATGTGAGGGGGGAATGCTTCCTGATCCCTCTGACTTGTTTATGTCAGTTGAACCATGTGGAAGGGGTGTGCCCGAGGTCACTGAGGATGATTGCTCAGTGACTTCCATTGGCCTTTGTTTTGAGGTCAAGAGGGTCTCAGAAATGGGTGTCTCAGAGGTCTCGGCCTTTTTCAACCTCTTTTTAAGGTTGAGTTGGTTTTGAGGATCAGTCTCAGTGGCGAGTGGCTTGGGTCTAACCACCTGGCTGGACTGACCCTTCTTTGTCTTCTTCACCTTTTTGGTCGGTGAAGGAACTGGAGAGATAGCGTCATTACCCTGAATGACTGATTGCATGTATTCAGTCAGGGCAATATGTGTAACCTCACTGATGCTACTAGTGAAGTTTGACTTGTGCAGGACGTCAGGCTTCGTACCTTCTGCATCAGGCCTCACATAGTCAGAACCAAGTAGGTCCTGAAGCACACAGGAAACAAATCTAGGATAGGACATATGCCTTTTCCTATGTTTTCCTGAGAGCTTAGCAACAAGGTCTCGGAAGATTATTCCTCCGATGTCAATTTTTGTACCCTCAAGGAGACTGAACAACATCAATTGTTGTGATGAGTTCAACTGTTCCGTAGAGGATTTATTTCCACCCAGGACCTGAATGACAAATGTCATCAGTATCCTCCAAATAGGGTGGAACCATGTTTTGACTACTAGAGCCTTCTCCAATAAGCCTCCCGCAGACGTTGTAGGACGTCTGGGGTCATGAGGTGCAAGAAAGATCAGTTCATTCTTTATGTCCTGATCAGTAGGGTTGGGTGCAAACTCTTCAGCAAAGTCAAGGCCTGTGGCTTTGATGAAGGTTGTGTAGTCAAAGGAGTGGGTTTTACTCCCATTCATCACCGTGAAGGTGATGATTGACTCTTTGGTGTCTTTAGGGCTGGTAGCCACAGCCGTATACCAGAATTCCCTCAAATAGTCATGGTAGATGACTGAGGGGGTGTGGGTGAAAGCCTTTGCAAGAAAACAATTACGAAGAAATTTCATAACGTTCTTGTAGGCTGGGTAGATTTGTGGATATGAGAAATTTCCCACCACATTGTTTTTGGTTAGGTCTACACCCTCCATTGTGAAATCCACATTAGGGGCATATTTCACAGCTTTAGAAGAAGCCATTTGTGGGTAAGTCTGGGTTTGACTAAGGTTTATGGGTTTCTAAAGCTTAAGAATACACACACAATTTGTTTTTGAGAATTAAAAATGGCAGAGTTTTGCTTAAGATTCTATAAAACATGTGTGTGTTTCTTTTGGTTGGGGTATTTATAGGAAAGTGGAGATGGGGGTGTTTTGGACATTTGAGCGATCTTAATTTATTCAAAAAGAATTATTGGAAATTGTTTTGAATAATATGTTTTGGGATCCGCATTTAATGCCAACACTCCACTTTCCTGGTTTGGCGCAACAGTAGAACTTGCAGAGATGAGTCATCACATATTACAATGTGATTGGAGAGGCATTTAATGCCAAGTGGGAATGTGGTGGCCCAGAGGTGGAAGCCAGAAAGGCAAAAAGAACAAATATTCTTAAATTAAATATGTGTTCAGTTACCAACCTCGGACATTTACTAACTAGATACTTAGAGCATTTAAGTCAGTATTTAATGTCTCTTTTCAGGGCCCTGAATGACTTTTCATTCAGTGATGGTTTTTCAGGGACTTGGGATTAGTCACTGATGATTCAGGAATATGGAATGATTCCTGAGAAACAAGGATTCAGGAACTTGGGTTTAGTTCCTGAACCCTCAAGATTTCAGGAACTTGGGTTTAGTTCCTGAGATTGAGGATTCAGTGAAATTTTTTCACTGATGTACACATTGACTCAGGGACCTGAGGTTTTAAGAATTTATACTTCAGTTGGGAGGAATCAATCAGTGGACTGATTTTCTATATCCAACATTCCTAATTCAGCTTTCAGCCTTGTGAAAGTTGGTTCATCCAAAGGTTTGGTGAAGATATCAGCTAACTGATATTCAGTAGGGATGAAGTGTAATTCAATGTCACCATTCATGACATGGTCCCTGATGAAGTGATATCTAATATCAATGTGTTTTGTTCTCTGATGAAGAACAGGGTTGTTAGAGATTGCAATTGCACTTGTGTTATCACAAAAGATGGGTACCATTTTATACTGAATTCCACAGTCACTGAGTTGACTTTTCATCCAGAGTACATTTGCACAAAAACTAGCTGCTGCAACATATTCAGCCTCAGCTGAGGACAAGGCAACTGATTGTTGCTTCTTAGCACTCCAACAGACTAATTTCCTACCAAGTATTTGGCAAGAGCCTGAGGTGCTTTTTCTGTCCATGTTGCATCCAGCATAGTCAGAGTCTGAGTATCCTTTGAGATCAAGTCCTGAGCACTTTGGATAGTATAATCCAAGGTTAGGAGTGCCCTTCAGGTACCTGAATATCCTTTTCACAATAGTGATGTGAGATTCTCTTGGGTCAGATTGATATCTGGCACATAGACATACTGAGAATTGGATATCAGACCTTGATGCAAGTAGATACATCAGTGATCCTATTATTCCTCTAAAGAGAGTTTGATTAACTGGTTTACCAGTTAGATCAGGACCAAGGTTGTTTGGGGGGACCATGGGAGTTTTGACTGAGGCACAGTCACTGAGATCATACTTCTTCAGTAGATTCTTTACATATTTCTCTTGACTGATAGTGGTTCCTCTATCAGTCTGCTTGATCTGAAGACCAAGGAAGTATGTCAGTTCTCCCATCATGCTCATTTCAAACTTCTTTGCCATTAGTTTTTCAAATTGTTTGCAAAGTTTGAAACTTGTTGAGCCAAAGATGATGTCATCAACATACACTTGTACTAGTATGACATCATTATTTGTCTTATAGATAAACAATGTGTTGTCTATCTTGCCTCTGACAAATTTGTTTTGGATTAAGAAGGCTGAGAGAGTCTCATACCATGCCCCGGGAGCTTGCTTCAGTCCATAAAGGGCTTTGTTAAGCTTACAGACATGATCAGGAGACTCATGGCTTTCAAATCCAGGAGGTTTCTCAACATAAACTTCTCTTTCAGTGAACCATTTAAGAATGCACTTTTAACATCCATTTGGTACACCTTGAAGTTCATGTATGTAGCAAAAGCAAGGAAGATCCTGATGGCTTCCATCCTTGCTACTGGTGCAAATGTTTCCTCATAGTCAATGCCCTCTTGTTGATTATAGCCTTTGGCTACAAGTCTGGCTTTGTTTTTAATGACTATGCCATTTTCATCAGTTTTGTTTTTGAATACCCATTTCATGCCAATGACTGAGACATTCTCAGGACATTTGACCAAGGTCATTACCTTGTTTCTGTCAAATTGTTCCAGTTCATCATGCATGGCCTGAACCCAACTTGGATGTTTAAGTGCTTCTTTAACACTTTTGGGTTCAATTGTGGAAATGAAGTCCACAAATAGGCATTCATTGGATGAGGCTGCTTTTAGACTAGCAGCCATGCTCCTGGTGAGCATGCCTTCAGTAGGCTCTCCAATAATATTGACCAGTTCAATGTCCTGAGACCTAGTCCAATTTTCTTGAGGTCCTGGATACTGATTTGAACTTGTGGAGGCCTGATTGGGTAGAGGGGTTGGTTCTGGAGTAGACACATGATCATTGATTGGATCTTGAGTGTCTACCAGCTTACTGAGATTGTTTGGTTCTTGAGTATTTTGAACAGGCTGATTTATATCATCAGTGTGTGCATGTGCCTCAACAAACTTAGTGATGGTTGGGTTAGGTAGGTTGTGAGGGATTATGTAATATGAGTGATTAGCATCATCTTGATACTGAGTAGAAGGATTGTTTTCAGACATATATTCATCAGGAGGATATCTTGAAGAATTATCAATTCGTATCTCTTCTACTGAGGCAGTTGAGAACCTGATTGCATCAGTGCTCTCATCAAAGGTAACATGAAATGTTTCCTCAGTCTGCTGTCTCCTTGTGTTGAACACTCTGAAGGCTTTTGAGACAAGTGAGTATCCCAGGAAGTATCCATCATCAGCTTTTGCATCAAATTTCCCTAGGTGATCCTTGTGATTATGAATAAACACAGGACACCCAAAGACATGAAAGTAGCTGATATCAGGGATTCTTCCTTTGAATAACTCATATGGGGTTTTCCCATGTCTTTTGACAATTATGGATCTGTTTTGTGTATAACAGGCAGTTTTGACTGCATCAATCCAAAAATGATTGGAAAGGACTGATCCACATAGCATTGTCCTAGCAGCTTCAATGAGTGTTCTGTTTTTCCTTTCAGCAACACCATTTTGTTCAGGTGTGTATGGAGAGGAAAAGTTTTGGGAAATACCTTTCTCATCACAGAAACATTCAAGTTCAAAATTTTTGAACTCAGTCCCATTGTCAGTTCTAATCTGTTTGACCTTAATGTCGTTTTGATTTTCAATGTTCCTGACAAAGGACATGATTGTTTCAGCTGCCTGACTCTTTTTGATCTGGAAGAATACCCAGGTGTATCTAGAGTATTCATCCACTATGACCAGAGTATACTTCTCATGGTTAATAGACCTTGGACTGATAGGTCCAAATAGATCCATATGGAGAAGATGTAGGCAGTTCCTGATGGAAAAGTTGGTTTTGGTTTTAAAGGATGCTCTGTGATGTTTACCTTTTTCACAAGCTGAGCATGGTTTATCCTTTGAAAACACAAGAGATGGTAAGCCAAGGACCTTTTTTTGTTTTACAAGATTGTTAATGTTCTTAAAGTTCAGGTGGGTGAGTCTCTTATGCCAAAGCCAGTTAAGTGTATCAGTGGCCTTAGCAAAGAGACAAGTTCCATCCTGAGTTAGACTGGACATGTCTAACACATAAACATCTTGTCTTCTTGGTGCAATGAGGACAATTTCCTTATTTGCATTGAAGATGGTTCCTTGCTTATCATCAAACTGAACTATGTATTTTGCATCACATAGTTGACTGACACTGATCAGATTATACTTAAGACCATTTACATATGCTATCCTAGTAAAGACAATACCATTGCAGTTTACTGAACCATAACCTTCAGTAAGACATGATGAATTATCAGCAAATATCACTTTGGGTCCTGGCTCTTCCACATATTTGTGCAGACACTCCTTAACTCCAGTCATGCTCCTTGAACATCCACTGTCTGGATGCCAAATAGGATCCCTGGCATGCTTCTGCACAAATAGTAAACTGGGTCAGTTCCTTCTAGGACTCCATTTCATGGAGGGTTTGGTATTGTAGGTCTTTATGAAAGTATTAATTGATTCATGGTCAGAGGTTGAGTGGACTGAGCTACCACATGTTTTGCATTTAGTTGCAGGGGTAGCCTCAGTAGTCTGAGAGGATTGTTTCATTCCTCTTCTTGACTGAATGACCTTCTCTTTTCCTGAGAATTTCTGAGTGGAACTTCCACTAGATTCACAGTGTTTGTCATATTGACAATCCTCAGGGTGATGGTCATTGAATCCACACAAAGGGCAGGGTGGAAAAGGCTTGGCCTTTTGCTTTTGTTTCTGCTTAGAATCAGAAGGGTAGTTCAGGAACTGAGCCTTAAGTCTTGAAAAGTTTGACATGACTGAGCATTGTTTATGATCAGAGGTCCTGTGATCTTCCTTTTTGCAAATCATGCAATAAAGGACTCTATAGCAATCATCAGTGAGATGATTTGTATAGTTACATAGCTCACATCTTTTTAGGGGTTTTGTGGGTTTGGGTTTGGTCTTTGAGGAAGCTGGTTTTAGTTCCTTCTTGGATTGAGAGGGTTTCTCAGAAGATGCAATCTTCTCTCCCAGCTTCCTGACCATTTCAGCAAACTGATCAAATTTTGAGTCAGGGCTTTGGGTGGTTACTTCAGAAGGGACTGAAGTTGATGAGTCATCAGTATTTACTGAGACATCAAGGTTTGCTCTCTTTGGGATGGTTGTTCCCATTCCTGATCTCTCCTTTGGTGAGTGTGGTGAGAAGACCATAGGTGGGAGGCCTAAGTTAGGTGCAGCACCCTGAAGGGTATTTAGTGGAGGAAGTGGAGGGTATGATTCTGATTCAGACTCATTCAAAGACTCAGTGAGTTGTTCAGTGAGTTCAAGCTTACTGAGTTGTTCAGTAAGTCCAAGCATATTTTTCAAAGCCTGACTTTCAGGAAGCAAGATCTTTCCAGTCTCAAAGTTTGGTAACTTACTGACTGGGATGTCCCTGACAATCCAGTCATTTGACTTGGGAAGCAATTCTTGCTCAAAAGATATGCCAGCTGGAACAAAGTTTATTTCATTATTAACCACAGTTGGATCAACCATAAGAGGGTCAATACCAATGGTTTTCTGAGAGATTAATCCCACAGTGTCAAAAACCTTGGGGTTCTTCTTGGTCCAGCTTTGAATGATAGCCTTTTCTTTGTTAAGTTCAGTTTGAAGGGCTTGGTTTTGTTTCAAAATCTCAGTGTTCTGAATTTGTAGAGTTATTGTTTCTAGTTTGGCTTGCTTTAGTACAAGCAGTTCATCTCTACATTTGTTCAATTCTGACACAATATTGTTATATTTTGAAAACAGGCTAAGCCTTTGTTCCTCAAAAAACTTTAAATCAACACAAATATAATTCATGTAAGATTGCCAATCAGAATCATCATCCATAGAAAGTAAAGTATTTACCTTCTTCATGGTGATGTTGACCCACTCTCCATTTCTAGCATGGCTTTTTCCCACAGCCACCTGATCCTCTTCAGAAAGTGCCATCAGTGTACTAACTCTTATTTCCTCTTCTGAGGAAACCTCTTCATCATCCCAATCATATGCTTCTGCTACCAAAACCTTGTTCTTTGTTTGAATAGGTTTAGATGTTTGAGCAGCCTGAGGCAATATGGGGTTAGTTTCAAGAAGTGCAAGTTTAGCTTTGATATTCCTATATTTTGTTTCAAAATCCTTTTGACCCTTGTTTTGAAATTGTTGGGTGGATTGAAACATTTTAGGTTGAAACTTGCTGGTTCCGGAGAATTTGTAAGAGGGTTCTCAGATAGTTTTAGAATAACAGTCCCTAGCAAAATGACCCTTTTTACCACATTTAAAGCATTCAGTGGTCTCATTTGCTTTTGATATTGTAAAGTTGGACTGATTTCTTTTGATGAAACGTTTTGAACTAGCGAGGAGTGCCCTTTCTTGGAATTCCAAGTTCAGGTCGTTCATGTACTCCTCACCAGTCCTTTCATCAATTTCTTCTTCAGAATCCTCTTGAATATCCTACACAACACCATTAGAATAGAAAGCAGTTGATATGGGTGTGGAGGTTAAGGCCTTTTTGGACTCAAGAGTTTTTGAGTCAGGGTATCTCCTTGAGATCAAGTTGTCCTCATAGACGAACTTCCCATAAATTTCAGGGAGCTCAAGGTTCTGAATGTGGTTAGCATTCCTCAGGCCTTGTGAGAAGTTGAGCCACTTCTCAGGGAGACTGTTGACAAAGCCAACATTTGTCTCATGTTTGGACAATACAACACCATCATTTGATAATTCATTTATCAAAGTCTTGTATCTGGTGTAGGTCTGTGAGAGACTTTCAGAGTCTTTTGCCCTGAAAGTATTATACTCAAGTTTAAGGTCCATGACCCTATTTTCCTTGGTATCTGAGGGACCCTCAAAGCTATTTACCAAGTCATCCCAAGTTTCCTTGGCTGTTAGACAGTTGATGACTGACTCCATTATATCGTCAGGAAGACATGATATAAGGATGCTTTTCAGGCGTTGGTCTTGATTGACCACCCTCCTCTCATCAATGGTCCATTGGGCCTCAGGCTTATTTAGCCCTGCGGCTGTCTTAGGGACAAATGGGACATCCCTGATACAGGTGATGTAGTAGGGTTCCATACCAGTAAGATAGCAAATCATACGCTTCTTCCATTTGCTAAATTTCCCAGCTTCAAGTCTGGGTGCAACAGAGGAATAGCTGCCACCCTTTTTGTCGACTAGCTGGGGTACATTGATATCAGCCATAGTAGGATCTTGGTTTTAAAAACCTAGAGCACTCTTGATTAGTTTAAAAGATTTTATAAACCAGAGGCTCTGATACCAGTTGTTGTTCCCTTTACACTTATTAGAGTTAACTAGAAAGTTAATCTATTTCGTGTTATGACTAATACAATGTTTAAGATTAATTCTAACAGTTATAAAACGTGAATATAAAAATACACAATATTTTTCAACGTTTAAATTCTTATTAGAAATGAATCCAAGAATCTATTACCCAAGTGTTTTGCGGAACAAACACTTGGGATTGAATAGACAAGGGTATGGGGTGTCTCCTATCGAAACTCAAGTTTTGCTTGAGTGGTAACAATATACCCACTGAGCTATCGCAGTGAGTTGTATACTCTTTGTAAGAGAGAAGTTCCTTTGTAAAAGTTCAAGACTTTCAATATACAAAGCACACTTTAACTTCTCTCCCTTCTGATCTATTTATACACAAGTAATCTAAGTATAAGTGATTAAATAAAATACAAGTTGTTGAGGTTGCGTGTCTGACAATTACAAATAGTAATTGTCATTTCCAAGAACCAATAGGAAATGGCTAATAAGACTTTGGGAGTTGTTGGCTGACACTCCATGACTTTTAGTCGCAATAGGGAAGGTTGGATCTGACAAGAGAAGAGTGTTGGGCTGACACTATTATCTTCTCAGATCTTTTCCCTATTGTTCCCGCCTTTTCCTCAGGCGTTGGTTCCTCAGTCTTTCAATCACTTTGTTGGTTGAGGAGACTGGGGTTCAGTGAGTTCTTGTCCAACACTCACTGAACCATCATCTTCTTCTTTGGCTTAAGTCCTACTCAAGGAGTACCGCCTTCCTGAGTAGTGAATCCTTCTTCTTGAATTCGCCTTAAGCATCCTGAAGATGACTCACTAAGAGGCTGTTCTCTCAGTGACTTGAATTGTTCTCGGTTTAAGTTAACACTTAGTTAATTTGTGTCCAAATCATGTTTGAAGCATTCTTGGGTTTTTCATGACCCAACACATATTATCAAACATTAAAATGTATGGCGTGAACAAGAGAATCGAAAACCAAATCTTTTTCCTTTTCAGTTTCTTTGTCGAGTAAGTATTCCAAACACCCAACTTTGGGCATTTATTTCGACCACCAAAGGACCCTCAAAAATTCTGAATTTTGGTCAACTTAACGACCACCCAGCTAGCTACTAATAGTAAAAAGAACGTTGTAAAATGGTTGCTTTGCCTCAAAGTTATTCGAGTTCCTTTCTGCCACTTTCGAAACTGTTTTGAACGCACCCTTTTAAATTGATTCGAGCTCATAAGCTCGAATCATGAGCTAATAATTTATAGAAATGATGTTTACAAACTTATAATAACGTGTATAAAGGATTCGTAGCAAGTCGTGTCATTTTCCCAATCTTAAAATACGTAAAAACAAAATAAGGATGTCGAATGAAAACCATAAAATGCTTGGAGGGTATATTCTGCCAAAACTCCAACTGTAAGGAATTAAATATTCCATAGATTTGATGATCAAAAACAAGAAGAATGAAACATATAGAATACTGAATGATAAGCAAAATACAAGGTACTGCTGGTCCAAGAGCAAGGTACTGCTAGACCAACAAGGTACTGCTGATTCACAGACAAAGGTACTGCTAGTTCAAACAAAGGTACTGCTAGTACAACAAGGTACTGCTAGTACAAAATGAGACTGCTGCTAGTGTAACAACCTGCTGCTAGTTCAAGATGAAAGTGCTGCTGAATCAGTGAGTCACTCTGCTGCTATAAGGATAAGAATAAGAAAGATATTATTTTGTATGAGTCATGTTTATACAAAATAGAATATCTAGATATTTGGTTAGTCAACAAAGTTGAAAAGCAAGAAACAAATTGGAACTTGATGACTGCCACCTACACGATATAACAAGTGGATGACTAAGACTTATCAAATTGTAAATGATCTTCTTTATATTATAAAAGGAAGATCATACCCCTTAGATAAAAAAATGTCACAGTGAAATAATGTGAACATCAAAGTGTGTGTGGGAACATCAGACATGGGGTCTGATGAACATTAGACATGGGGTCTGATGAACATTAGACTTGTTTAGTTTGTTTAGCCTCAAGGATCTTTGATCCCTGTTAGAGTGTAACCGTGCTATAAATGATCACATAGCATTGGGGCTAATGGAATAACAAATGATGAACTTGGAAAAACCTTGTTGTGATAATATTGTTTCTTTCATTTGAATATTCCGCCAATATTATCATCATCCTTGTCATAGTTAAAATCCTAGATTAAAGGTGTAACAGCCTAGAGCCTATAAACGAACACGAAACTTATTGTTAGTAACCTCTAAAATAAGTTTCCATAATTGGTATCAGAGCGGGGGCTCTGGATCTAGTAAAAGAAAAGGTTTTAGCTAAAGAAAGAAGAAAAATTCGTTTTTGCTTAATTTTTCGCAACTTTCTGCAGAGCAGTTTTGCAAAGGCTATAACTCCCTCGTTAACCGTTGGATCGGGCTGAAATTTTTGTTGAAGGTTCTTGGTATATCAAGGTAGATTCTCACCGGAGGGATCTTCAATCTGAGCCTTAGGTTGCAAGATATGCATCGTTGAAAACTGCTGCAAAAACAGTTGAGGTATTATCGAATTTTTGGTTTTTCTTTCTTGGTTTACACACACAAAGGGGAAGAATCACACACAGAAGAGAGTTGGTTCTTAAAAGATATAAAGGCTTGTTTATCAATTTATTATTGGTGAAAAAGGTCATTTGTTGCTTATTTGAAGTTGAGGTTAAATTTTTCAAGATTGTGTTTTGTCATATCTTTGGAAGAAAAGATAACTTGTTTGTACTATTCAGATATTTCATATGACTACGACTTGTTAAATCTAGTTTTCATAGGTCAAGGGGAGGATGGACGAAGACCTAGTTAACTATCACTTAAAGGAGTTGCTTTGTCGCGCTCAGTGTCTCATTGGAAATGAGGATTTAGTCAAGAGCCTACGGTCTACTTATATGGTGTTAGTATAAGTTCAAAGTCAGTTTTAGTACAAGATATAGGACACAAGATTGGTTTATTTTATTTCATCAACAAGTTGGTAATGGTTGGTTTTTCTTCATCAATCATAAAAGCCTACAGAATGGAAGATTCGAATGGTTAACATATGGGTTTCAGGGGAAGCTTCAATGTTCAAGATGTTTAACCATTTATTTATATATGTGCATCACCACAAGAGAAAGTTATTTGATTCTTACTACTATTGATTAGTTTGTAGTTGTAAAAATCATATTTGTAATGTTCTCTATTTGTTGATAACAAAAAGGGGAAGAGATGTGGTGGATAGCATAAATTAAGGGGAAGTCAGTATAGTTTCATTCATGGTGAGATTTAGTTATCTCAATTTCTCTACTTCGTCTAGGGAAATTCGTACAAGAATGTGTTTGTTTTGTAATCATCAAATAGGGGAAGATTGTAAGGAATTAAATATTCCATAGATTTGATGATCAAAAACAAGAAGAATGAAACATATAGAATACTGAATGATAAGCAAAATACAAGGTACTGCTGGTCCAAGAGCAAGGTACTGCTAGACCAACAAGGTACTGCTGATTCACAAACAAAGGTACTGCTAGTTCAAACAAAGGTACTGCTAGTACAACAAGGTACTGCTAGTACAAAATGAGACTGCTGCTAGTGTAACAACCTGCTGCTAGTTCAAATGAAGGTGCTGCTGAATCAATGAGTCACTCTGCTGCTACAAAGATAAGAACGAAGAAGATATTATTTTGTATGAGTCATGTTTATACAAAATAGAATATCTAGATATTTGGTTAGTCAACAAAGTTGAAAAGCAAGAAGCAAATTGGAACTTGATGACTGCCACCTACACAATATAGCAAGTGGATGACTAAGACTTATCAAATTGTAAATGATCTTCTTTATGTTATAAAAGGAAGATCATACCCCTTAGAGAAAAAAATGCTTCACAGTGAAATAATGTGAACATCAAAGTGTGTGTGGGAACATCAGACATGGGGTCTGATGAACATTAGACATGGGGTCTGATGTTGTTTAGTTTGTTAAGCCTCAAGGATCTTTGATCCCTGTTAGAGTGTAACCGTGCTATAAATGATCACATAGCATTGGGGCTAATGGAATAACAAACGATGAACTTGGAAAAACCTTGTTGTGATAATATTGTTTCTTTCATTTGAATATTCCGCCAATATTATCATCATCCTTGTCATAGTTAAAATCCTAGATTAAAGGTGTAACAGCCTAGAGCCTATAAACGAACACGAAACTTATTGTTAGTAACCTCTAAAATAAGTTTCCACACCAACTATCTTTATAACTAGGATCTAAAATAAATTCGACATAGAGTTTAGGGGTAAAAATTGCCAACTTTGAAAGATGGAGTTTTATTGGGCCAAAAATGTAAATATTCCAAAGTTAATAAACCAAGGACCATTTTTGCCAATGACCCAAAGTTGAGGGGTAAAAATTGTCAATTTATGAAAGTTCAGGGGTAAAAATTGTCATTTTATGAAAGTTCAGGGGTATAAACTATCAATATATAAAACTATAAGGTAAAAAGCGTAACTTTATATAATAATTATTATTAATATATTCTAAATATATTTATAATTAAAACTAATAAAAACTAAATACATTTATTTCAATAACGAACAAACGGAAACATAAAAATGAGAAATAAGATAAAATCTTATCCAACTTTTGAAGAGACTTCATGTTGTCTCAATTAAACATTTATTCTACAACCAAAACGTTACGAAACGAACATTAAAACTTATATATATTGGAATACGATTACTGAAACTTGACCTAACAAACCAGGTTGCGTGCCGGAGACGTTTATCAACTCTATTTAACTTTGTTTTCCCATCCAGACTGCTAAGGTGAGTTCATAGTCCCACTTTTATACGTTTTTCAACTTGTGGGGAGATACATGCTACAAAACCGAACACAAGTATTTTTCTGTATGCTATCCTGATTGATATTGCCTAAGTTTAATTCTTGCCTCTAAAAGACCCTCTATCATGAACCATTAATCACTTGCGGGTGAACGCGAATATAGTGAATAGATCTATTGGCAGTTGACGTCCCATTTGTGTTGCTGGACAAGTAACCAAATGCACTTTATTTGAGATTAATAAAGAGTCCGACAAACTCCTACTCGAGGGCAGTATTACTATATTTAATTATGTAGTAATTACATCCATAGTTAATTGCTATGATGTCCATCCTGTTAACGTTTGCGTGTCATGAGACTTAGGGTAATATATTGAACTGCAATATTACTGATTTACTTTCTACTTAGCTTGTGTTCAACTGATTATAACTTTAAACGCTATGGATTCACTCAACCTTTGTGTTGACTTTTAGCATGTTTTATCTCAGGTATTTAGAAGCTTGATTTGGCACGGAGTGGCTGTGGACTTTCTTCTTATAAAAAGAGTGTCCATTTTGTTATCATTCAACGAATATTGTAACTTTTATAAAGTATTTTGAAACTTCCCGCTGGGACCTCTATAATGTAACTCTGATTTAAAATAAATGAATGATAACAATTTTATTTAAAACGTTTCTTTTCGAGTCGTTTTCTATTTTCATGACTGTGATGCTTGAAGTAACACCCCAACTTATATTCCGCTGCGATTATCGAAAACGGGGGTGTTACAGATTGGTATCAGAGCTCGTGGTTATAGAGAACAAGGTTCAAACCTAGACTATAACCAATTTTCATAAACTTAACCAAAGTCCTACGTGCCACAACGTTACTGAAACGCTACTTATACATGTTTATTTCTAATTATTTAGTTACATAGTGAAATATTTATAATTACCGGGTGGTTACAGGGTTATGGTTTCCCCTACCTATTCTATCTCTCTTATGTCAGACTCGGATATTGAAAGTATCACGACAGTACTGGACATCACGCCCATGCCTACATCTTCACCACCACCTCCACTATCATCTACAAGTTTATATTCCCCCATCTGTCCCATTTTAAACTTAGTGAAGAAACTAGGACCATTATCGCCTAGTATCACGTTTTACCCCAATCACCTACTCCAAACTTCCCTACTTCACCGCGGGTCTTTGAGGTGAGTGAAAGCTCGCAGGCGGCACAGGATTGACAGTCGACCGTTTCCACCCTTCTGACGCTATTAGAACGGCAAGAAGAGCAGATCGGGACAGCTTTCGGGCATCTCGATGAGTTGCCTCTAGAACGCATTGAGGTTATACAATATAGAGTTGAAGATCTAGTTATTGGTCAAGAGACCATGAAGCAGAAGATGGACGAGAATCGTGAGAAGGCAGAGAAACGTCATGAGAAACTGAAACAGGAAACCTATGACGAATTGAAGTGAATAGGAGAGATGATGAAAAGGAATGAAGAACTGATGACAGCTCAGACTAGGATCACAGTTCTGGAGACAGTAGTGGAAGACATGCAAGCCCGATACCAGGAGTATATTCAGATCCTCGTCAGCATGATCGTCGAACTGGAGAGTCTACTAGGAGG
The DNA here is from genome assembly GCA_021014915.2 of Artemisia tridentata subsp. tridentata. Taxonomy (NCBI): domain Eukaryota; kingdom Viridiplantae; phylum Streptophyta; class Magnoliopsida; order Asterales; family Asteraceae; genus Artemisia; species Artemisia tridentata. The sequence goes on from CP139506.1 coordinate 308,269,778, forward strand.
AGCTTCTGGTAGCCGCTAGATCAGATTGTTATCTATCAGCTTTTGTACTATATCTTGGCCATGGGATATGTGGTATAAATATAACGCTTGTATTAATTTTGTTATATCTATAACAAATTAGCAAGTTATTTATGACTATATGTGGTTGTGATTTTGTTGTATTTTGCTGTATGGTATCGATTAGTGTGGACCAGTGATTGGTCATTTTACATACATGTATGATAGTATTTGGACATGTTGTGACCTTACGATTATCATGGATTTTACCTTGTTAATTTAAAATGGTCACCATGCAAATTCTAAACATGTGTTTTCTTGTGGTATTAATAGAAATATGCCTCGCAATTCCCCAGAACCAGCCATGTCCCAAGCTGCTATCCGAAAGCTTGTTGCAGACAGTGTTGCTGCAGCACTTGAGAATCAAGCAGCAGTAATGGCCCGATTTGGAAGCACTAGCAGACCCAATGGAGAAAGCGAGGCAGCAATAGCTCGTAAGTGCACTTATAAAGACTTCATAAATTGTAAACCAACTTTCTTCAAAGGAACAGAAGGAGCAACTGAGTTGGCTCGTTGGTTTGAGCGTACAAAAATAGTCTTCATGAGAAGTGGGTGTACTGAAGACTGTAAGGTTACTTTTGCTACAGGGACTTTCTTGGATGATGCCCTGTCTTGGTGGACTTCGACTGCCCAAACTATGGGTGTTGAAGCAGCTTACCAACTTACCTGGGAAGATCTCAAAAAGAAGATGTTGAAGAAATACTGCCCTCGCACTGAGATTAAGAAGCTGGAGGATGAGTTTCACCAGTTAGTTGTGAAAGGAACTGATCTCAAGGCCTACAATAGGAGGTTTTAGGAACTTGCTATCCTGTGCCCAACTGTTGTGCCTGATGTTGAGAAAACATTGGAAAAATACACTGAAGGATTACCTCGAAGTATCAAGGGAAATGTTACTGCATCCAAGCCTCAGTCTTTGGAAGAGGCGATTTCCATAGCTCAACAGCTAATGGATCGTGAGATCAAGCGTATTTCCACTCAAGGAAGTAATGATAACAAGCGAAAGCTGGATGATAGAAGGACCACCCATCACCACAACAACTATCAACAAGACCGTAATAATCACCACCACCAACAGAATCGCCGGCAGGAAACTGTCAGGGCCTATATTGCCACACCTGTTGAGGGGAGTGGTTATATCGGAAGAAAACCATTTTGCAATCGATGCTCGTTGCACCACTATGGTCCATGCACTGTTAAGTGCGTAAAGTGTCAGAAAGTTGGACATTAGACCAAAGACTGTAAAGCAACAAGAGCAAATCCACAACCAGTAGCTATAACTTGCTACGGATGTGGTGGGAAGGGGCATTACAAGAGCCGGTGCCCGAAGCCGAATGCCAACCAGAACGATGGTGCCCGCGGAAGAGCGTATGTGCTAGGAGATGGGAATGCACAGCCGAACCAAGACTAGTGCAAGAGAACGAGAACTTGTTAAGATCCCAACAACGTCAAAGGATGACACCTAAGTTTAAACAGAAGAGAAATTCCAGTTGTAGATAAATAAATCGTAGTTTAAAACTTCCTAAGTGTATTTCCTCTTGTACTCTACCTCAGTTACGATGGATGTAACCTAAGTGTAACAACTACCTTTCTACCGTATGAAATCTCTATCTTATAGTATTTTCGTAATAATCATAATCTATGTTTCTATTCCATTTACCATGTTCATAGTCCTTACGTAACAAAACACTAGTATACCATTAGGAATCTGACTAATATTATTTCGGACTGAACAATAGGCTATCACCACCCTGTAAGATTCTCACACGAACCTTAAGATCTATTTCGAGGATATCCCATTAGTACCCTAGAAAATTCCCTAACTCATTACTATAAAATGATCCAATTTTTATTATTTATTTATTTATTTATTTATTATTTATTTTTTTATTTTTATCTTTTTGAAAAATAATTATGTTGTTACTTTCCAAAAGCAACCCGTTGAACACCATCTAAAACTTTTCGAAAAGAATAAATACCACAGTAACTGAGCCGAACATCACATCATTTGGTCCTCAATTATACATAGCCTGATCACCTATGTATAATTTAGGAAGAATCATGTCATCCATGGAACAGCTAACTTTTCAGATCTTCTAATAACAATTTTCATTCAAAAGCAAAATATTAAAACAAAATAAATTGTTCATAAAACATCGCTTTTGACTAAATACAATAATTACCTATGCCTATTACCCAACATCCCTAAGATAGGAAATTGACAAAAGTACAAACATTAGAACCCTAAGAATTCACAAGAGTTTATGGAAAACACGACTAGTGTAAATTTTATTAGAATCCACGAAAATTAATACATAGGGATATAATTAGCATCGGAAGTGCTAATATTACAATGATTACAATAAAAGGCATAGAATCGCCAATAGGTTGACCCGCCATAGCAACGAAGACCACTGGTATGTGTTAAATTACACATACCTTTTACCCGATAAAACGGACCAAATAGACCAAAAACTAACCAAATATGCCAAATATATTGTGGTTTTGTATTTATGCATGTGCAGATACGGATATGTGAGAAACAGACAAAAACGATGACAAAATGGACAAAACCGAGCACGAGATTGGAAAGTCGTCAAAAGCCGAAGCTGGGAAAGGAATTTACAAGTATGGATCACATTTATGCTCAAGTTGTCAAAAGTCAACCCTCAAGAATATCAAAATGTCAGGATTGGTCCCTGGGAATAATTTTCAGATTTGGCACAAATGGTCCCTAAATTTTCAAACATGGTAGTTTTGGTCCCTAAAGTTAATTCTAATTCCAAAACTAATCCTAACTAAACCCAACTAGACTCTAAATAAAATCCCAGCCCAATCCCAAAAGCCCAACCCACTCAACCCTTTTTATTAACAAACCCAGGTCAAACCAAATAAGTCAACCCCTCACCCTTGCTATCTTTTTCCCGCTTTCTCCCTTCCCCAGACCAAGATAACCAGACAACCTTGTCCCCTCCTTGTCTCCTTCTTTTCACTGCCACAGCCTCCTCCCCCCCCCCATGCGCTACAATCCTCACAAAGTCAACCCAATTGACACGCTGGAAGTCCACCAACTCATTTTCCCGCTAAAACCCAATCTAAAGGCTGAGATTAACTTAAAGTGATCCAAAGGCTGGGATCTCAAGACTCATTTTCCCGCTAAAATCAAGATAATTACAAATTATTTAAGGATAGGATCTCAAAACTTAAAAATCTGATTTGGTTAGTTGTTAGGCCAATTCCCAAGCCTTCCCCCCCCCATAAGACTCGGCTTTATCAATTCTATATATTTTATACATCATTTTCTTCCTTATTTCACAAAACTGAAACCCTAAACCACAAATAAATTCGTCCTTGGTTCTTGCGATTTTCTGGGGAGTGTCTAGCAATTTTCCTGTGTTCCTTAGCATCTCAAGAGGTCTGGAAAAATAGCCCTTCGATTTATAGAGTTCGGATTTTCTTGGTGTCAAATTTTTCTTCTTTTATTCCAAACGTAAGGTAAATTCCATTATAATTCGTACGACCCATGTAAAATTCGTTTTCCATTTTTCCTATGTTCCTCATATCATGTATGATCTGTGAAAAATGATTACAAGGTTTATTGGTCGCGTTTGTGCTCAAAGGAAATTGTTGGTGTCGTATTATCCTAGCCAAAGAACAAAAATTCGTCCAGCCTATTCTACATGTTCCAGATCTGGTCTGGTATTTTTCTCACGTCTCTTACATCATATAAGTCACGTATAAAATGATAAAACCGAATCATGCAAGCTCTAGTGATCGTATAAAATTATAAGAAATCTAAACCCTAAAAACGTAATAATTCTATATATAATTCATGCGACTTTTCTGAGGTGTGTAATTATTTTTCCTAGGTTCTATATACATCATATGACATGAGAAAAATGATGATCGAATTTATAGAGGTCTAAAACATGTTTTGTGAATTTTGTTTCAAATCGGGTTTTAGAAAAAAAAAATAATAAGAAAAATAAATAAAAACCCTATTCGACCTAGGGTTAGGGTTTTTGGTCCAAGATCTGGTCATTATGATGTTTAAGGTTAAAATTAATGATTGGTCAATGATTAGTGAATTAATTTTAGGGTTTGTATTGTTTTGTTTATTTACCGATTTTAAAATGAATATATAAGGGGGTGTTTTGTAATTTTTAAAACTCATGGGATATTTTTGTAATGTGTTATAATTAGGGACTAATCATGTAAAAATATAAAATGAGGGCCATGAGTGTTAGATTTGAAATTAAAAGGTTTAAAGAGTAAATATATATATTTATTAATTCGAATTGAAATTAATTTAAATGGAGGGACTAAAAATGTAATTTCTAAAAAACTTGAAGGGATTTTGTGTAAATAATACTATTAGGAGTGTATTTTGTAATTTTGAGTAATTATGGGCCTAATGTGTAATTATTATGAATTTATGATTTAAAATATAAGTTTTCTAAACTATAGGGACTAAATGTGTAATTAAGTAAAACTAAAGGGTAAATTCGTACCATACATTAATTTGGAAGGTAATATAAGGGTTAGTAATGTAATTAAGGATATAATATGGGTTAAATTGTAAATTATGTAACTATAGGGTTTATTTTGTAACTTTGATAAATAAAGGGTGTAAAGTGTAAAATATGAAATCTTATGGACCAAAGAAGTAATTCTGAATAAATGAAGTATTTAAATGAGTAATTTATGATATTTTCATTTTAGACCCTTAACTTGTCATATTTAACCCTAAACTTTTGTGACATGCTAAAATCAACCCTAATTCCATAATGATACTAAATTAATGACTTGACTAAATCATAATACTTAAATCTTTCTAATTATAGAATCCTGCTAATTTTGGAAACTTACTAAATAAGGAAACTTTCTAAAAATGGAAACCTGCTAAAAATAGAAAGTTACTTAATATGGAAAGTGGGATCATTAGTAATTATGTCTTTACTCCTCTAGGTGTGAAGAAGGAGTGATTGGTTGCCTGTCAGTGTCTTATTCTGTGATTTTGCTACTTGGGTAATGAGGTACAGATATTCTGCCCTTCTTTAGTAAGGTGCCTTCGTCTCATTTCTGATTTCTGATTCACTGCCATGTTCTTTGTTTCTGTGAACCTTGTTTGTTCTTTCATGATATTGTGAACCTTTGACATTGACCTACTGATACTGAACCTTTCTTATATTGAACCTACTGATATTGACCCTTCTGTTATTGAACCATCTGATATGAACTTTCTGATATACTGGACTGGATATTGACCTATGAAACTAAAACTGAATACTGGATACATGATACTTGACCTTGTCCCACAGTTTGATACTACGAGCCATAACTAGTCATGAGGGTTTTATGTCCATGTCATTGATGCACCGATGGCATGACTCTAGGGCAGGAGAGTGATGACCTGTTCCGTCCCTTTTCTGTATTTTATTTGGTGTGTTGGGAGGTTTATGGCCACCAGGGGCGTATGGATGCATCCTAGAACTGTTCTGATTACTGATTACTGATTATTGATTACTGATTTCTGGTGACTGATGGTGTGTGCGATACACGTCTTTCATACTCTGGGAGCTAGCTACTCCATTATCTGATTTCTGGGATTAGTGAGAGGACTTCTCTCTGCATGGTGTTATGATACTGATTACTGATTACTGTTTCTGGGCTCGTAGAGGATTTCTGTTTTCCTGCACCTTATAGACTTATGACCTTTACCTTTCATTACTGATACCCTATAACATGATACTGGACTTGATATGTTTTGGGCTTGGGATGGGATTTCTGTCTACCTTCATCATTATCCATTGTACTGTTCCTTACTTTCTGATATCTCTGCATAACTTTCATATTCTTTCCTAATTATTGTTATATCATGTACGGTTTCTTTCATTTCCCTATTCCATTATTACTGTTTGTTACCGTTATATCTGTTCACTGAGCTCGTGTAGCTCAGCCGCGTTTCTTTTCCCGTGGCAGGTATTTAAGCTAGGAGCTGGGGTATGGCTATTTGGGAAGAGTGCACCTGAGTGAAGCTTTGTCTTAGTTAGCTTATTGTTATGCCAGCGTTGGGCATTTGGATATTGTTATGTACTTCATTTATTTTCTGTCTTACCTTTGATATAAGTCATGTTGACTTAATTGGTTTAGTTCTGTTAAGACTTCCGCTGTGTTTTTTTTTTTGGATGCTATGTTTATTCTGATATGAAACCATGTACTTGTGACATCTTTGCCCTTGTCGGGTCGGGGTGTTACAATTTATGGTATCAGAGAGACAGGCTTTCCGAAACCCTTAGGCTTAGGCCTTTGACCTGTGAGGATTGGGTAGACATTAGGTTTCCTTTCGCGTACTCTATTTTCTTATCCTACTCTATCGTATCTGTTTGTTCTTGCTAACCGTTTTGATAATCGCTCAGATGGTGGTTACTCGTCATAATGAATACTCTGGAGGTAACCCCGAGGGGGAAGAGGAGATTCCCAACTTGCAGGCTATGGTTGCTCAAGCTATAGCCAATATGCTACCAGGCCTTAACACTAATGCGGTGATCAATCAGATCATCAATGGAGCTAGTTCTTCAGGTGGTGCTGGTGGTTCTGGTGGTGCTGGTGGTTCTGGTGGTGCTGGTGGTTCTGGTGGTAGGGGACGACCTACTTCCATCGATGGTTGGCTTGAGAGTTTTAACAAGCTCAAGCCTTTATCTTTCAGCAGGGCTTCTACTCCTCATGCGGCAGAGGACTGGATTACCCACATGGAGAAACTGTTTGAGGTGCTAGGTTGTGAGGACGAGTTTAAGACTCGTCTGGCTGTGTTTAAGCTGGAGGGTGATGCGCTTAATTGGTGGAAGGCGCACAAGGCAGCTAAAGGAGGCGATCCGTATGTTCTTGGTTGTACTTGGGCTGATTTCCGCACTACATTCTATAATCGGTACTTCCCTGACTCCGAGCAGCAGAGGTTTATTCGGGAGTACAACACTATTTCCCAGCTAGATTCTGAGAATGCAGGGGAATATCTGGAGCGGTTTCAGAGATTGGTTAGCTTTGTGGGTCCCACAGCTGGAGATTCTAGGCGTCAAGCTAAGCATTTCAAATGGGGACTCAAAAGGTGGGTGCTCGATCGTATGCTTAATGATCAGTTTGATGATCCGTCAGCATGTTGCGATGCCGCTCGCAATATCGAGATCTTTCATCAGGGTTCTGGGTATAAGAGGAATCGAGACGGGGATAGGATTCAGACTCAGGGGCAGAACCGGGATTATAGGGACCGGAGCGACAGGAGTTATGAGCCTCGCGAACAGGAGGATCGGCGATATGATCATCGGAGGCAGGATTCTAGGTCAGTTACTAGACAGGGAGATGATCGCTCGGGACGCAACAACAGTCAGAGACAGTGGAGAGATCATACTACTAGGGGACATCAGCAGAGCAGGGCTTCTGGATCTGGTACTCGGGGAGGTTCATCTGAAGGTTCATTTTCTTACGCTATCTGTACTACATGTGGGAAACGCCACCCTGGAGAGTGTCGTCGGGCTTATGGGACCTGTTTTAGATGTGGATCTTCTGAGCATCAAGTGAGGGATTGTCCCAAGTTTGGAGGTAACAACGACAACAATAAGAGTGCCAAGGACAACAAGCCAGCTCAGTGAGGAGATCGCTTTCACGAATTGTTATTTTCTTCATTCCGTTTGTTTGGATATTTTGATACCCATTTTCTCTTTACGATTATGATACATTAGATGCTTTATTGATTTCTCGTACGGATATTTTGAATTCTAAATTAATAATTTTATTCCATGTTGAATTTTGAGATTTTGATTTGATTTGTTCACTTTGAGAATTCTTATGATCATGATACGATGGACGAAACCGATGGTGTACTTCACTTCTGCTCTACCTTAATAGGTTTTACTCTATCTGTTTGTTTCCATTATCTTACGATAAGATCCGTTCTGCTAAATTATTCCAAGCCATCCGTGAGTAAGGCTTATCTGATCTGGTATGTCCTGTTTCGTTGCTGTCCTATTTTCTCTTCTATGTCCTTGCAAATTTCGAGGATGAAATTTTTCTGTTAGAGGGGAAGAAGTTGTAATACCTGAAAATCTGAAACATGTAAAATGACCAAAATGCCCTTACAACTTAAAATTTTATTTAAAAGTTATAATAAGCCTAAATTAAGTCAAAGCTTATGAAATAAATTACATGTAAGCTAAAATAAATTAAGACAAGTTATGTAATAAATTTTTGCATGCCCAAATAATTTTAATATTACCTTATATTACTTAAATAAAACCGATTACATAATTTTTATTTAATAAATCATGTTTAAATTTGTTTAAAATCAAGATAATTACAAATTATTTAAGGATAGGATCTCAAAACTTAAAAATCTGATTTGGTTAGTTGTTAGGCTGATTCCCAAGCCTTCCCCCCCCCATAAGACTCGGCTTTATCAATTCTATATATTTTATACATCATTTTCTTCCTTATTTCACAAAACCGAAACCCTAAAACACAAATAAATTCTTCCTTGGTTCTTGCAATTTTCTGGGGAGTGTCTAGCAATTTTCCTGTGTTCCTTAGCATCTCAAGAGGTCTAGAAAAATAGCTCTTCGATTTATAGAGGTCGGATTTGCTTGGTGTCGAATTTTTCTTCTTTTATTCCAAACGTAAGGTAAATTCCATTATAATTCGTACGACCCATGTAAAATTTGTTTTCCATTTTTCCTATGTTCCTCATATCATGTATGATCTGTGAAAAATGATTACAAGGTTTATTGGTCGCGTTTGTGCTCAAAGGAAATTGTTGGTGTCGTATTATCCTAGCCAAAGAACAAAAATTCGTCCAGCCTATTCTACTCGTTCCAGATCTGGTCTGGTATTTTTCTCACATCTCTTACATCATATAAGTAACGTATAAAATGATAAAACCGAATCATGCAAGCTCTAGTGATCGTATAAAATTATAAGAAATCTAAACCCTAAAAACGTAATAATTCTATATATAATTCATGCGACTTTTCTGAGGTGTGTAATTATTTTTCCTAGGTTCTATATACATCATATGACATGAGAAAAATGATGATCGAATTTATAGAGGTCTAAAACATGTTTTGTGAATTTTGTTTCAAATCGGGTTTTAGAAAAAAATAATAATAGTAAGAAATAAGAAAAATAAATAAAAACCCTATTCGACCTAGGGTTAAGGTTTTTGGTCCAAGATCTGGTCATTATGATGTTTAAGGTTAAAATTAATGATTGGTCAATGATTAGTGAATTAATTTTATGGTTTGTATTATTTTGTTTATTTACCGATTTTAAAATGAATATATAAGGGGGTGTTTTGTAATTTTTAAAACTCATGGGATATTTTTGTAATGTGTTATAATTAGGGACTAATCATGTAAAAATATAAAATGAGGGCCATGAGTGTTAGATTTGAAATTAAAAGGTTTAAAGAGTAAATATATATATTTATTAATTCGAATTGAAATTAATTTAAATGGAGGGACTAAAAATGTAATTTCTGGAAACTTGAAGTGATTTTGTGTAAATAATACTATTAGGAGTGTATTTTGTAATTTTGAGTAATTATGGGCCTAATGTGTAATTATTATGAATTTATGATTTAAAATATAAGTTTTCTAAACTATAGGGACTAAATGTGTAATTAAGTAAAACTAAAGGGTAAATTCGTACCATACATTAATTTGGAAGGTATATTCTGTAAATGATTAAATATAAGGGTTAGTAGTGTAATTAAGGATATTATATGGGTTAAATTGTAAATTATGTAACTATAGGGTTTATTTTGTAACTTTGATAAATAAAGGGTGTAAAGTGTAAAATATGAAATCTTATGGACCAAAGAGGTAATTCTGAATAAATGAAGTATTTAAATGAGTAACTTATGATATTTTCATTTTAGACCCTTAACTTGTCATATTTAACCCTAAACATTTGTGACTTGCTAAAATCAACCCTAATTCCATAATGATACTAAATTAATGACTTAACTAAATCATAATACTTAAATCTTGCTAATTATAGAATCCTGCTAATTTTGGAAACTTACTAAATAAGGAAACTTTCTAAAAATGGAAACCTGCTAAAAATAGAAAGTTACTTAATATGGAAAGTGGGATCATTAGTAATTATGTCTTTACTCCTCTAGGTGTGAAGAAGGAGTGATTGGTTGCTTGTCAGTGTCTTATTCTGTGATTCTGCTATTTGGGTAATAAGGTACAGATATTCTGCCCTTCTTTAGTAAGGTGCCTTCGTCTCATTTCTGATTTCTGATTCACTGCCATGTTCTTTGTTTCTGTGAACCTTGTTTGTTCTTTCATGATATTGTGAACCTTTGACATTGACCTACTGATACTGAACCTTTCTTATATTGAACCTACTGATATTGACCCTTCTGTTATTGAACCATCTGATATGAACTTTCTGATATACTGGACTGGATATTGACCTATGAAACTAAAACTGAATACTGGATACATGATACTTGACCTTGTCCCACAGTTTGATACTACGAGCCATAACTAGTCATGAGGGTTTCATGTCCATGTCATTGATGCACCGATGGCATGACTCTAGGGCAGGAGAGTGATGACCTGTTCCGTCCCTTTTCTGTATTTTATTTGGTGTGTTGGGAGGTTTATGGCCACCAGGGGCGTATGGATGCATCCTAGAACTGTTCTGATTACTGATTACTGATTACTGATTTCTGGTGACTGATGGTGTGTGCGATACACGTCTTTCATACTCTGGGAGCTAGCTACTCCATTATCTGATTTCTGGGATTAGTGAGAGGACTTCTCTCTGCATGGTGTTATGATACTGATTACTGATTACTGTTTCTGGGCTCGTAGAGGATTTCTGTTTTCCTGCACCATATAGACTTATGACCTTTACCTTTCATTACTGATACCCTATAACATGATACTGGACTTGATATGTTTTGGGCTTGGGATGGGATTTCTGTCTACCTTCATCATTATCCATTGTACTGTTCCTTACTTTCTGATATCTCTGCATAACTTTCATATTCTTTCCTAACTATTGTTATATCATGTACGGTTTCTTTCATTTCCCTATTCCATTATTACTGTTTGTTACCGTTATATCTGTTCACTGAGCTCGTGTAGCTCAGCCGCGTTTCTTTTCCCGCGGCAGGTATTTAAGCTAGGAGCTGGGGTATGGCTATTTGGGAAGAGTGCACCTGAGTGAAGCTTTGTCTTAGTTAGCTTATTGTTATGCCAGCGTTGGGCATTTGGATATTGTTATGTACTTCATTTATTTTCTGTCTTACCTTTGATATAAGTCATGTTGACTTAATTGGTTTAGTTCTGTTAAGACTACCGCTGTTTTTTTTTTTTTTTTTTTTTTTTTTTTTTTTTTATTTTTTATGGATGCTATGTTTATTCTGATATGAAACCATGTACTTGTGACATCTTTGCCCTTGTCGGGTCGGGGTGTTACAGAAGGCTTGAAGTGAATTTTTGATTCCCGTTTTGTCGATTCGTGTTTTGAAGACCCTTCCCCGTGAAGTTATCGTTTTCTCTTGTAAATATTTTCTTGTAAAAACCCAAAAACATTTTCCTTTCAAATTTATTTTCCTTTTTCCCTTTGTGTTTTTCAAAATGTTTCTAAATTATAAAAATCCAAAAATAATCTTCTCATTCCTCTTATCTGTTTAATTCTTTTTTATGTCTTCATCTTACCATTATGGTTGTGAATGGTGTGGGGGACCTCCAAATGGTGGAAATTGCCCCGGTTGTAGCATTGTAAATTCGGGAAACGGGTTTGTCTATGACCAAAATCCCTACAATGAAACAACCAATTTCCTTAACCAACCCCCACACCATGAGATGTAAACATATTATTGTGAATATTGTGGAGGTCCGCACCAAGGTTTTGACTGTCAAACAAGGAACACGCTTGTCTATGAGCAGGTTTTGTGTAACAATCAAAATTTTGGTTATGACCAATATCCATATGATTCACCGAGTCAGTCACAACAGTTTTACTGTTGTGAATTCTGTGGAGGTCCGCATTATAACTCCGATTGTCAAACGAGGAACCCGCTTGTCTATGAGCATGACCCTTGTAACAATTATGATTATTCTTATCATGACCAACCTCCACAGTACCAAATGATTCAAACACAACCTCAACCACTTCCTCAAGAACTTCTCCATGTTCTAGATTTAATAAAAGAAGTTAAGGATTTGGTTAATAAACTTCCCCAAGAAGATCTTCATGAAAAATCTATGGAAGAATTACTAGCCGAAGAACGAGCAGCACAAAGGCGTTCCATATTTCTCAAGGCTGCCATTCTCGATGACGATGATGAGGAAGACGACGAGGAGAGTGCTATTCCTTTGAACGATATCATTTCTCAACTCCCTCAGTCTATTGCAATCACATCCATCTTACCGACTATGGACTCCGAAGACTCTCTCATTATGGGGGATGAGCATCTTAGCACTATTCCTGAAAAGGAATCGGACGAATTCATAAAGTCTAGTGTTGAGAACCTTTTCCCAATCCCAAGTGGGTCTGAGGATATATCCGACAGTGAATGTGATTGGTCTTTTCGTGGTGATTATCCTCTTGACACTTCGGAGGATTCTTCCGGGATTTTCTCTAACCCTCTTTTCAATGATGATTTTTCCTCTAGTGATGACAAATCACTTTCGGATGAGGACGTTCCAAATGAAAGTATCAAAGTCTATTCGAACTCTCTTTTTGAATTTGATGACGAGTACTTTTCTAGCAACGTAAATCCTCTTTTTGATGAAGTGTTAGAGAACGATGAGGTCAAGGACTCTATTATTCCTAAACTTGATGATATGACCTCAATCCTTAATCCCGAGATTCAAAAGGACATTATTTCTTCGACATATGTGACATTGCCCTTTGAGGATCGCCATTATATTGACTTCACATATGTCGTTCGAGTTTTTCTACCTTTCTTCACCTATACGGTGACTTGTCCTTTCCTTCTCTCCTTTGAGAGTGAAGACACCATTTTTGACCCCGGCATCTCAATTTATCATTCTTTTGAGCCGGGTGTATCTCATCGGTGTGGAACTTTCATTAAAATTCAATGATCATCCAAACATCTTGAATGAAAGTCCGATGGAGATTTGCTCTTCCACATGCTTCCCCAAGAACAAATGAATTCGGGGCGAGTCAAGCTATACGACTCGATAAAAAAAAAGCGCTTCGTGGGAGGCACCCCATGCTTATCCTTCTATCTTCTTTCTATTTTCTTCCGTGAAGAGTTTTATCTCTTCCATTTCTTGTGTTTTGTGTTTGTTGTCTTGTGCAGGATTTGCCTGACATGTGAAGACTCTCGTGATCATGGTTTTGTCTATCTCCACTAGAGTCTCATCATACAGGAAATCTGGTATCCTTAATCTTATCAACTAACGTTATTTATTTGGCATAATTCATAAACGGCCTTAGATTTGCGTAGGATGACCCTTACCTTTAAAACATTGGGGACAATGTTTTGTTTTAGTCTGGGGGGGGGGGGGGTGATCTTTCGATTTGATTTTACCTTGCATCTTGTCGTTTACCCTCGCAACCCCGTTTTTCCACCAAGAATCCAAAAAAAATGAGAAAATTTAAAATTTTTTTGAAAAAATATCATAAGTGTTTTTGTAGGATCGAGTACTTCGAGCTTGATTGAGCTTGGTATAAACAAGAACCTCTGTATGCTATACAAGCGTTTATGCGGAAACTAAACAGCAAGTATAATAAAGAAGAAAAACTTCTAGACGACAATGATCCTCTATGGATCAAACTATGAACTAAGAATTTTGATATTGAATATTGAAAACGTTAAAGGCGTACATAAACTCATAGACGGGTTTATCTTTTATACTAACAAGATCACCTAACCCTAACCCGTTCTACAAGAAAACGTGTGAAGAGATAAACAACAATCTCTTCTGAAAATAAATCTTAACAAACATTCTAAATATACGGATAACAAATAATACTATCCGCAGCAATAACACTATCGGCAGGAACAAGATAACACTGTCGGCAGCAATGAGCTTTCAGCAGGAACCAAAGCTATCGGCAGGAACCAGCTTAACACTATCGGCAACAACAATGAAACTCTTATTTCCCAGAGATCCTAACAATCCTCCCCTAATCTTGAGGTTGACTAGGTTAACCTGCAAGATTCCACTGTGATAGAGCTTTGAACTTCTCAGGCTTGAGGACTGCGACTTAGCAGCAGCAATATTGAGTAACCAGCAGCAACATCCATAACTTGCAAGATTCCAACTTCTATAGCATCCAGCAGCAACCTCAATAGTTCAGCAGGAATTAGAAATCTTCTCCAAAACATGTATACTGGTCACCATTACTTTCACTTGAACTTGGCTGCTACTATGACAATATGTACATCAAATCACTTAAGTTGCATACTATTCTCATCACATCCAGGTGTGTTAACTCCTGTGAGAGGTGAATCATTGAAAATTAATGGATTTGATGTCTCTTTACCAATAGCCATCACTACTGGAGTAGCCAATGTTTAGGTGTATTAGACCATGGTACATTGATAACCATCTGATTTAGTAGCAAATCAGCAACTATAAACGGATTTGACTTGTCTTTACCTGTAGCCGTTTGCTCAGGACTAGTCAATTCTTAGGTTACAGCAAACCTTGGTGAATTGAATACCAAATATGGATACCAATTGTCTTTACCACAAACCATACTTTTTTGGACTAGCCAATCCTTTGGATCCCATAAGGGTTACATCCATGGTGAATTGAGAACCATTTTCAACTCTCAAAAATAAATCATGGGTGAGTTGAAATACCCTATAGCTTTGAGCAAGCTATTACAGCTATCAACGGATTTGAGAATCACACCAGAGCCGTACCCTCATGGTGAGCCAACTCTTTCTTGTCTGCAAGACATGGTGAGTTGAGCACCATTTATTGTGTAGGTGTAAACACCAACACTGTACCTGCAAGGTGTTGCTTAAAAACCACTTATTAGCACACAAAATATACATAAGAATTTTTTATTTTTATTTTATTTTTTTTTTTTTTTTTATTTTTTTTTTTTAACTAAGAAACACACCAAAATAAAAGAAAGAAAAATAAGAAAAGAAACCAAAAGAAAGAAAGAAAGATAGAAAATATACAACAACAACAAGAATCATCCTCCCCTTAAGCTTCATCCCCCCTTAATTTGCAATCCTCCCCTTAATCTCAGCATCTAGGGATTTACCATCCCAATATGGACCACCAAATGTTTAAACCTTGGTCCATCAAAAGCCTTGGTCAGCAGATCAGCAACATTATCATCTGTGTGAATCTTAACCACCTGAATAAGATGCTTCTCATAAGCATCTCTTATGAAATGGTGTCGAATCTCAATATGCTTTGTCCTTTGATGATAAACAGGATTCTTAACAATACACATAGTACTTTGATTATCAATAAAAATCTTGGTGTTCATATAGTTGAACCCATAATCCAACAACTGATTTTGCATCCAAAGTACCTGTCCACAGCAACTAGCAGCAGCAACATACTCTGCCTCAGTAGAAGATGTAGCCACTATAGTCTGCTTCTTGCACTGCCAAGAAACCAACCTCCTACCCAGAAACTGACAACCTCCTGTTGTAGACTTCCTATCAAAGTTAGCCCCAGCATAATCACTGTCACTATATGCTTCCAACACAAAAGGAGAATCTTTAGGATACCAAAGTCCCATCTTTGGCTGTCCTCTTAAATACTTGAAGATTCTCTTAACTGCATTTAGGTTAGAAGTCAATGGTGTAACCTGATGTCTAGCACATGCACCAACAGCAAACATGATATCAGGACTTGAAGCTGTCAAATACATGAGTGATCCAATCATGGACCTATAAAGATGAACATTAACAGCAGCATCAGGTTCATTATTGGACTTAGGCTTTGGACGTTCAAAAGGAGTTGTAGCAACCTTCACATTTTCCATATCAAACTTCTTAAGCATGTCATAAACATACTTCTCCTGGCAAATAAAGATCCCATCTGGTTTCTGCTTAACCTGAAGACCCAAGAAGAAAGTCATTTCACCCATAGCACTCATTTCAAATTCACTCTTCATCAATTCTTCAAATTCCCTGCACCAGGCTTCATTAGTTGAACCAAAGATAATATCATCTACATAAACTTGTACCAGAATGATATCTTTGAAGTTCTTTCTTATAAAAAGAGTTTTATCAATAGCCCCTCTTCTGTAACCATGTTTTAGCAAAAAGGCTGATAACCTTGCATACCAAGCCCTTGGTGCTTGATGAAGACCATAGAGTGCTTTAACCACTTTGTAAACCAAATTAGGATTCTGAGGATCCACAAATCCCTGTGGTTGAGTAACATAAACTTCTTCCTCAATCCTGCCATACAAAAATGCACTCTTTACATCCATCTGATATACTACAAACCTCATAAAGGAAGCAAAAGCCAAAAACAATCGAATAGCTTCAACTCTTGCCACTGGTGCAAACACCTCATCATAATCAATCCCCTCTTCCTGTCTATGACCTTGAGCTACTAATCTAGCCTTATTTCGAACCACAATTCCCCTAGCATCCCTTTTATTCTTTAGGATCCATTTAGTCCCAATAGCATGCTTTCCTGCAGGTAAAGGTACCAACATCCATACTTTCTGATTCTGGAACTGCTGCATCTCCTCTTGCATAGCCTCAACCCAATCATCATTAGTAAGAGCTTGAGCTATGCTAGTTGGTTCAACTTGAGATAAGAAACAAGCATACAGACAATGTAAATAATCAGTATGATTGCTCCTCAACTGATCCTGTATATAACTGAGAAAAGCAGATTCTCCAAACTTGGGTTGATGAAGTTTACTTCTTGTCTGAACAGGGGAATTAATATCTCCAAGAATCAAAGACTGAGGATGAACAGTATTGATCCTCTTGGTAGCAATGGGATTGACTTCAATGGAGGATGCCTGATTAGTAATTGAGGGGTTGAAGTCATCATCATATGAAGAAGAAGTGAAAATACCAGTTCTGGACTGATGATGAGGATCATTCAACTTATCTCTTGAAGAAACTGAATTTCCAAGATCAGAAGGAATTGGAAATCTTTCAGGGGAGTTAACAACACCCAGAGTGTCCACAGATGGAGAAGACACAGGAACATCAGCAGAAACCCTAGAAGGTTCGGCAGGAACAGATCCACTTTCAGCAGGAATGGGATCAGCAGGAACATGAATACCACCAGTTGAATTTAGTTGTCTTCTAACTTCAGCTTCAGCCTTTCTCAGAATCTCCTCTGTCTCTTTAGAAAACCCAGAATCAAACATCTCAGCAGCTCTTTTGGCATTAAACTCTTGTCTTTGAAGCCTAGCAAGATCTTCTGCATAACTAGAATCACCTCCAGCCACATCAAAAGAATCTTTGAGCTTTGAACCTGAAATGTTGTTAGAGGGAAAAGAAGGAACAACTATAGGTCGTTCATCACTCTCTACATCAGAATCATCATCCGAGGTACCTGCATTGTTAGTTTGAGAAACATTTGTACCAGCAGATAGATTTGATTTGAATCTATTATAACCTAAGGTGTCAGATAGATAATCCAGATCAAAGTACCACTCTGGACCAGCACCCTGCAAATTAGGTTTATCTTCAAGATATCTTAAGTTGAGAGTCTCTTCTATTCTCTTAGAGGACAGATTATAAACCCTATAGGCTTTACCATGAGCAGAATATCCAACAATAAACCCTTCATCAGCCTTCCCATCAAACTTGCCTAGGTAATCACTAGTGTTCAAAATAGTGACATGACATCCAAAAGGCTTAAGGTAACTAATGTTTGGAACCTTCCCAGACAAAAGTTCATAAGGTGTTTTATTATGAGGACTAGTAATAGATACCCTATTCAACACATAACAAGCAGTGCAAACTGCTTCAGTCCAAAACATAGTAGGCATCTTAGATTCAACTAACATTGTCCTAGCTGCTTCTATCAGGGTCCTATTTTTCCTTTCTGCAACCCCATTTTGTTGTGGAGTTCTAGCATTACTATAGTCCCTTTTTATCCCCTTAGTCCCACAGAGTTCAATAAGATTAGAGTTCTTAAACTCTGTGCCATTATCACACCTTATTGACTTAACCTTTTTACTTAGCTGATTTTCTATTAAGGCAATAAAATCCCTAAGAACTGGATAAGTTTCATCTTTAGTCCCCAAAAAGAAAGTCCATGAAAACCTGCTAAAATCATCTGTAATCACCAGGCAGTAGTTCTTATGGTCAATACTTCTGATAGAAGTAGGACCAAAAAGATCCATATGAAGAAGCTGCAAAGGCTCAGAGATGTTGCTCACAGCAGTTATGGCCTTGTATGATGCTTTGTGCTGCTTTCCTTTGTTGCAGGCAACACAATCATGCTCATTTGAGAAGATCTTCATAGGAAGTCCTTTAACCAACCCATTCTTAGCCAGCTTGTTAATGGTCTTGAAATTCACATGGGCCATTCTTCTGTGCCATTTCTTAGATTCATCCACAGAAGCTTTTGCAACCAAACAAGCAAGTGATCCCTCAGGCTGAACATCACTAAGATTGAAGCTATAAAGATTGTAAGTCCTAGGAACTTTAAGTTCAACCTGACTTTCATCAGGCAGCTTGAAGTCTTTGGACAACACATAGCAATCATTCTCAGTGAAGAGAACACTGTTCTTCTTGTCACAGATTTGGGAGACAGAGAACAAATTGAAGTCTTGAAGTTCCTTCACATAAAGTACATCTTCAAAGTCCAGCTTAGCAGTCTTGATAGTTCCCTTCCCAGAAATTATTCCATCTCCTCCTCCAAATGTCACAGTACCTCCATTCAAAGGTACAAAGTCATGCAATCTATCCAAATTCCCTGTCATACTCCTGGAACACCCACTATCAACAATTCCAACATCTTTGCTTCTAAAAGGAAAATCCTGAGAGAAAGAATACATATACAACATTAGATACAAGAGAGACTCAAGCCATTGCTGACTTGAGCCTGCCTAGTGGATCAATAAGAATTAAACCCTGGAGATTGATGAGATCCACCATTGATCTTGGACCCCATTTTCATATGTTGATTATTGATTTTCCAAGAACAACCTGCTGAGGACTTAACAGCAGTTTTCCATCTTGCCCCTCCCTTATTCATGGTGTCTAAACAAACAGGTCTCAAATTATTTTGAAAGTAAGAACTAGTAGGTCTTCTGAAAGGTCTAGTCAAATTGCTTCTCCAACCAGCAGGATTGATCCTACCGGCAGGAACTGAATACTCAGCAGCAACAGGTTTATCGGCAGGAATGAACTTATCAGCAGCAATAGGCTTATCGGCAGGAATGAACTTATCAGCAGCAACAG
Organism: Artemisia tridentata subsp. tridentata; assembly: GCA_021014915.2. NCBI lineage: Eukaryota > Viridiplantae > Streptophyta > Magnoliopsida > Asterales > Asteraceae > Artemisia > Artemisia tridentata. Next base: position 308,289,237 of record CP139506.1, read on the forward strand.
GCTTACCAGCAGGAACTGGCTTGCCAGTAGCAACTGAAGTTCTCCTTGCTGCTTGAGGAATATAAGGGGGAATATCATTCACATTTTTCCATACAAACCTATTTTGACATGCATTCAAACCCATCTGTTTCTCATAATAATCACAATCTTTAATAAGATGATCATAACTACGACACACAAAGCAAGATTTCTTTCTAGGGGTCTTTTTCTTAACAATAACTTTCTCATTGCAAACAGAATTATTCAAACCAACACATGAAACAAAATTATCCTTAATACAATAAAAACCACAATCATAATTGTTTGAAACAAAACCACAACCAGAAACATTATTGTTTTTAACACTATCAAAAGAAATATCTTCAAATGCAGCTGTCTTAGAGTGAGATTCATCATTAGCTACTTCTGAGGAGAGATCTTCTGACTTTATTGATGCTGACTTGTCACTTGATCCACATGTGGCATAGTCATCTGTCTTGATTTCTGAAGATTTGTCACTGTAAGAACAAGAGACAAATTCATTAGAGTCACAATCAAGATTAGGCAAGTCCTTTGCCTGTTTGCCATACATCATTTGTGAATCATCAAAGTCATCAAAAGGATTAGCAGGCTTAAATGTTCCAGTTATGGGTGGAGGAACATCATTCATCCCTCCCTCATTCACATACTTTACAGGCTTTCTATAATCTACAGGTTCTGGGTTAAAAACACTATACTCATTAGGGTCATAATACTGATTTGGCCCTACCAGGTCACCGAACCCTAAACCTTTTTTAGTTTTTGACGACATAGAACTATCAATAAGCCTGTGATGGTTTGTGGATGACTCTTTCCACTTATCAAATCTAGCCAAGGTATTATCTAGTTTAGACTTTAAATCCTGATTTTCTAACACTACCTTAGTTTTTTCCCTTTCAGAATGTTTAAATTCATTGATAGCATTTTTTAAATCTCTTTCCAATACCTTTATTTTCACTTCATAAGCAGACTGTTGTTGTTGATACCAGACCTTTTGTTGTTCTAAAGTTTTAACAGCCTTTTTATGAGCCTTAAGTTGAATAAAGTTATCCTTATTTTCACTTTCTATATCATCAAATTCCTGTTTCAATTTATCATATTTAGAATCACAACCAAATGGGCAGTTATGTACCTGAGATGGATGACCCATCATTCCAAACTGACCAGCCACTTGAATCTTCTCACCATATCCAGCTACCATCCCAAAGACCTTATCTGATCCACTTGCAACATCCTTCTCATGATGCTCCCAGTCCACCATCGAATCCACAGACACTAAAGCCTTAGGGTCCTCTGAATCCAGCTCTTGAATTTTGAAGGCAGAATATCGAGCTTTATCATTCACCTTCTTATCTGGACATTCCCTAGCAAAATGTCCTGTTTGAGAACATTTATAGCACCTCACCTTTCTTCTGTCAAACCTGGCAGGCTCCTGACCATCAAAGTTGACCTTTCTTCCTGCCTTCTTTTGAAACCTTTCCAATTTCAACGAAATCATAGCCACCTGCCATCTTAAGTCCATCTCCTCCAGATCCAATTCATCAACCTGATTGAAATCTTCATAAGCAATCTTCTGCTGTGGTTCACTCTCAGCAACAAACGAATGAAGCACCTCTACTACAAGATTATCAGATCTGGTCTGAGCTTTTGGTGTGGCAGATGAGTAGGAGATTGATGATGTTGATGGTGTTGGACTGTTTCCATATGATGCTTTGTTAGCACCAGAGTTACTAACAAAAGCAGTATGGGTTGGAGTATGAGGTGTATAGGTGGAATATCCTTTGATATCCAGTTCAAGGGTTTTCAACTTGTTGTACAGATCATCAAAGCTCATATAATCCAGACCTCCTTTGGCTTTGAGTGTTATGGAAACCTGAGACCAGGATGGTGGCAAAGCCCTCAGAAACTTGGTGTTGCAGTCTTCATCGTCCGGCCTAGCTTTCAACTGGTTGAGTTGACTCAAGATCTTGTGGAATCTGTCATACCCTTTGTGAATCCCCTCAGCCTCAGAGATCTTGAATTCCTGAAACTCTTGCTTGAGCATAGACTTTCTCATTTTTCTGGATTCATCATTCCCTCCAAATCTGGCTTTTACAGCATGCCAGATCTTTCTAGCATCATCCAAGTGATGGAAATCACTCATATGATCCTCTGGAATAGCTTGAAGCAGAAGGGTTCTTGCCTTGGTTTCCCTTTGCACAGCCATGTGCTCTTCTGCAGTAACAGGTGGTTCTATATAGATATTGCCATCCTCGTCCCTTCCTGTATTCTTCTTGCTATTTCCCTTGAGAATGACATTCCACAGATTGTAATCACTGTTTGTGATCCAATATTCCATTCTCATAGCCCAGACTTCATACTCATCTTTCTTCAGATATGGGAATTTAGCATTGTTGGTGGACATAGTGGTGACAATTTGGGTTTGGACTTGAGAGGTTTCAGGTTTGGGTTGTTGATCAACAGGGTTAATGACATTGTTTTGAGGGATTTCGTCTTCCATTGAGAGAGGGTTAAGAGATATGAGATCGACCTTTTTCTTCTTTATCAGAGATCCTTACCAGTCTCTGATACCACTTGTAGGATCGAGTACTTCGAGCTTGATTGAGCTTGGTATAAACAAGAACCTCTGTATGCTATACAAGCGTTTATGCGGAAACTAAACAGCAAGTATAATAAAGAAGAAAAACTTCTAGACGACAATGATCCTCTATGGATCAAACTATGAACTAAGAATTTTGATATTGAATATTGAAAACGTTAAAGGCGTACATAAACTCATAGACGGGTTTATCTTTTATACTAACAAGATCACCTAACCCTAACCCGTTCTACAAGAAAACGTGTGAAGAGATAAACAACAATCTCTTCTAAAAATAAATCTTAACAAACATTCTAAATATACGGATAACAAATAATACTATCCGCAGCAATAACACTATCGGCAGGAACAAGATAACACTGTCTGCAGCAATGAGCTTTCAGCAGGAACCAAAGCTATCGGCAGGAACCAGCTTAACACTATCGGCAGCAACAATGAAACTCTTATTTCCCAGAGATCCTAACAGTTTTGCCATATTGTTGACTTTCCGATGGTTAGAGTAGGAATAAAATATTGACTTGACCGGGCTTGTTGAGCTCTAGCTTGTCCCCTTAACCTTATTGACTAACCATTCGCGGATCTTTTTATTAAAGATTTTAAATTTGCGAAAAACGAGAAATGATAGAGTTGATTATAAGTTGTGATGCTAAGCAAGGATTAGTTGGTTATCTTAAAAGTTCATCAGTGTAATTTGTAGTTTTTTCCTCCCAGAAGTTAAATTAGTGTTGTTTTCAAATTTTTAAACTTAGAAATCGTTTTATTATAAACTTTTATTCAATTTTGATATAGAGTCCGAGTTCAACTTTTTATTTTAATTTTTGAGAAAGCATATATATAAAATAAAATAAAAATGAAAAAAAAATGAAAAAAAAAATGGAATGGTAATGCAAAATGTAATAAGTTATGATGTTGCAAAAATAAAGATGTATATGTTGAATAAATGTAGGAAACTTGCTTTTTCTTAAATTTAAATCGGAAGTTGAACTAGGATTCGTCAATTTTGTCATAAAGGTTAAACGGTAATTTGGTAGATTGTTGATTTCAAAGGTCCCGAAAGCTCCGGTACTATTCTCTGTGAGGTGTCAAAAGCCTGGTCACCTAAAACCAACTGGTTTGGGATGTGCCGAGAAGAAAGCCGTTACATGGAGTGATCTCACCTTTGAGTCTCTAATCTCTAAATGATCGTTTGTTGTTATTTATTTAAGTTTTTAATACTAGCTTAGTGGGAATATCCAAAATCTTTGAAATCGAAATTCCGCTGATTCCGGTAGTATTCTCTGTGGGGTGTCAAAAGCCTGGTCACCTAAAACCAACTGGTTTGGGATGTGCCGAGAAGAAAGCCACTACATGGAAAAGGCCCTTTTTGATCCTTAGATTTTCGAGGTTCTCGGTAAGTTAGTATTTGACTTAAACGAATAACAACCATAATAATTTCGATTTCTGTGATCAAACTTTTGAAAATGAACGCACTTACCAAACTTATAGAATAATTGGGGAGTGAAAAGTTTACAAGTTACATTCATGAGTAGCGTTAGCATCTTAACTTGTATTTAACAATGATTTTGTTTTTAAGCTTGGTTTGGGGACTCGTGAAAAAATCAGGGACGATGAATTTTATCCGTATGGTCACTTCTTTATGAGTTCTGTTTCCTACTCCATGATCCTAAAAGTTATTGTGAAATAATGAAAGTCAACATCCCGTCACAAGAAAAAGAGAAAAATACAAAAATAATATAAGTGTGAATAAATTGGAAAAAACGGGGCGTTTTTAGAACTTTTGATTTCGTAAATCTCTTTTGAATATTTTGCTACTTTTCAAAGTTAGTAAAAAATGGTTTGAAATTTTTGATTTCAAAAGCGTGAGTTGATAAAATTGCGTGAGGACACGGCAATACCTTAGTCTGGGGGATTTTGGTATGTGTTAAATTACACATACCTTTTACCCGATAAAACGGACCAAATAGACAAAAAACTAACCAAATATGCCAAATATATTGTGTTTTTGTGTTTATGCATGTGCAGGTACGGATATGTGAGAAACGGACAAAAACGATGACAAAATGGACAAAACCGAGCACGAGATTGGAAAGTCGTCAAAAGCCGAAGCCGGGAAAGGAATTTACAAGTATGGATCACATTTATGCTCAAGTTGTCAAAAGTCAACCCTCAAGAATATCAAAATGTCAGGATTGGTCCCTGGGAATAATTTTCAGATTTGGCACAAATGGTCCCTAAATTTTCAAACATGGTAGTTTTGGTCCCTAAAGTTAATTCTAATTCCAAAACTAATCCTAACTAAACCCAACTAGACTCTAAATAAAATCCCAGCCCAATCCCAAAAGCCCAACCCACTCAACCCTTTTTATTAACAAACCCAGGTCAAACCAAATAAGTCAACCCCTCACCCTTGCTATCTTTTTCCCGCTTTCTCCCTTCCCCAGACCAAGATAACCAGACAACCTTGTCCCCTCCTTGTCTCCTTCTTTTCACTGCCACAGCCTCCTTCCCCCCCCCCCCCCCATGCGCTACAATCCTCACAAAGTCAACCCAATTGACACGCTGGAAATCCACCAACTCATTTTCCCGCCAAAACCCAATCTAAAGGCTGAGATTAACTTGAAGTGATCCAAAGGATGGGGAATGAAGAGAGAAGCTCAGAGAAGCTTTTGGAATGATATAAAAGACCCCCTTACATACACAGAAGGGCATTAGTAGATTTTTAGTTCGAGTAGAAGTAGTGTAATTTAGCTTTTATGGTCGAATTTAGATAAGCCTTAGGTTCAACTTAATTTCAGTCTATTGCAATCTTAATTTCAGTTTTAATTTAGTTTCAAAAGCATTGTACTGTTTCAGTTGTAATTCAAGTTCCATTTTAATTCAGTAATTTAAATTTGTATTGTTGAAATTCTAAAAGCTCTTTTCTCTGTTTCATGTAGCTTATTTAAGTCCCCTTTAGCTTATTTGGAGTTCTTGTTTTGAGTAATCCGTTTCAATTTCAAAAGTTCAAAAAAGTCAACTAAAATCAACATTAGTCAACACTGCTTATTTAGAGCTCATTATTTGCTTTTTTTTCTGCTTATTGATGGCTGTAGTTGCTTTTTAGAGTTCCTTGTAGCTTAAATGTAGTAGGATTTCATTTGCTCAGTTTTCACTTAAAAAACTCATAAAAGCCAAAATTATCTTAAAGTAGTGTAAGCTTAATTTAGAGCTGTTTGCTAGTTAATATTAGTTCATTAGTGCTTATTAAACTTGATTGATCATTTTTCTTTAGATAGCTCAACTTATTTTGGTCTCTTAGTTTGAAAAGCTCAAAACAGCCCCTAATAAGGAGTGTTTGGCATTAAGGTCAAAACGGGTCAAACATGGAGGCACTGTTCATGTGCACTCTTGAACAAGTTTGATATGGCTTAAAGACACTTAAATAAGTTGATTGTAGGAAGTTTTTAGCTGTTTTGAAGTTTTTTTAAGGATTTGAATTTGTTGCCATAAGTTTGAGAATGAGAACTGAGTTAATGAGGTTCTTATAAGCTTAAGCTTATTAGGAGCTTGTTTTTGGCATTTTTGAAGTCCCTACAATAGGTTAAGTTGATTTCCAGCAATTAGCTTCATTAGGGTTTGATAGGATTTGATCATGTTTTGCTAGAAACAGTCTGCACATTAGTTAGTTTTGCCTTATGTAGCCCATTTTTGTGATTTATCATTAGCTCAATATAAGCTCAATTGCTCTGAATCTTTGAACTCCCACTATTTGATTGCTCATCTAATTGCTCATATTTTTTCTGATTTTTTCTGAGTAGCTTATGACAGCTTTTGAGTAGCTTAAATTGTCCCATCAGGGACTGATATGCCCTGCACATCAGCAGCCCCATTTAGCTTATTTCCATTTTACTTTTTTTTTCTGCTTATGTTAATAGCTTACTCTGATTCATGTGGCTTATTTAGATTAATCTTAGTCTCATTCAACTTATTTCAGTTCTAGGTTAGCTTAAAGTAGCTTATTAGATTAATAATCCTTAGCCTTAGCTTATTTCCCCTTGTACTTAATTGTCCTGCTTCCCCAAGCTTATTCTGAGCTTATTGTGAAGTTTTAAAAAATTTTCTAGTTATAAAAACTGCTTATGTTGTTGTGCTTATTGAGTTTCCAAAAAGAAAAGTAAAAAAAAAAAAAAAAAATAGTTTTTCCAAAAAGCCAAGAGCAGGGTTCGAACCCTGGTCTCTGGACTTACCAAACCCACACCAAACACACACACCCAACTGCCCTAGGGACTTTTTCTGTTATAACCTTACACCATAATCCTTTTAACCAGTTTATTTTCTCTTTAGCTTGTTTGCCCTTATCAGCTTATTCCAGCCTATCTGGATAAGTTGAGAACCCAAGGTTATTTTTCCTAGGACCAGCATACCATTTAACACTTTCCTGTATTTTTTCATAATTTTCCATTCCCATTTAATAGTTTTAATTAATTTTTCTTTTAAATTTTGTTTTTAATTCATAGAAAATTAAATAAAAGACAGAAAATTAAAATTCTTTTTCCTAAAATTTTCTTTTATCATTTAGAACTTAGGAAAATTAGTTTTACATTCCTAGGGTCAATATTTCTTAGATTTCACATTTTAGGCTCGGGATTTCCCGGTTTAAACGCGTGTTTAATCTTTCTTTGCGTTTTTAGCTACGCGTTTTTTCGATTATCGTTTTCCTAGTTTATTAAGTTATTTTTAGTTCATGTTCACATATTTTAGCGTAGAAATCCAAAATCCCATCCTTTCCACTATTCATCACACGTATTCACGAACCGAATCACAAATTCCATTCATCTTTCATCGGGGATAACGACCCGGGTTACACATACTTCACTTGTGTTTCCTAGGAAATATTCATGCATTGATTTTCGCGAATCCACCACCACCAATCCAACGATAGCTAGAGCCACCACGGGATGAATCACCTTGATTATCCTGTGCGAATAACAAACTATTAAACACAATACCGAGACTAGATCTTAGGCATAAAGACAATCGAATTTTATTTCACTTTTATTAAGGATTACATAGAAGCACAACAAAAGAACCCTAACTCGAGGCTATTACCCCCATATCTTGTCTACACCAATAGTGAGGATCACGAGTGGCAAAAGGACCGCTAGAACGCAAACTAAGAATGCGTGATCTTCATTAGGAACGTACGCCAAATAAGTAACCGCAAGGATAACATACACGATTGCTAGAAATGTGATAAGGTGCGGCATTTTAAGATTTTAGTGAGAGATGTATGTTTTGTGGAAGAATGGAAATTAAAATGGAGTATATATAGGCAAAACTAGCCGTTGGAAAACACTATTCATGACCGTTAGAAGACACTATTCATGACCGTTAGAATACACTATTCCTGACCGTTGGAAAACACTGTTCACAGCCTTTAGATTTATTAGGTGGCAAGACATTCAAATTTATTTCGTCTAGTAGGAATAAAACTAATAAAATTACGTTCTTTTAAGTAACGAATGGAAATTCCTAGACAACCCTTTTTGGACTAAAAATATAACCAAGGACTAGTAGTGAGACGATATTATGGGATTTATAGGACATAAAAATAAGATAATATTATATATAATATTATTTTTAAACTTTAGGCATTTTAAGCATATCAAACTCACATCACCAACCAAATCGTTGTACGATTTCCCATTCTCACATTCACTATCTAAATAAGTTAGGATCTAAGCCCAACTCTTTCTATACTTCAGTTTTTCCCAACATCTCAACCAACACAGACTGAATCTCGGGACGAGATTCCCTCAACGGGGGGATACTGTAACCACTGTAAAAATCCCACCATATAATAAATTATTTTACAGAATACTTATCCATTTTTCTGCGTATAATTTTTATTTATTTATCTGATCGTAGCTACTATCTAATGTGACGTAACTCACATCCTCGATAAACGTGCTCTCACGCGGACCAACATCAACTTATTTAAATATTTCATATAAAATATTACGATATACCATTTGCCACTTTACGTTAATTCGTTAACAAACGTACAAACTAAACATTTCTTATCTATTAGAGTTTCTACGAAACCCTAAATTAATATAACAACAGTTATGAATAACTAAACCCTAAAACACTAAAGTACAACTCATTTAAACCAATGTACAAGTTACTAAAGCACATAAACCCTAAATCCACATTAACTCCCGATACAAACCCTAATTTCAGTAAATCATGATTTTATAAAATCACAAACCCTAATTAATATATATAAGAATTTTACAAAATATAAGTGTACAAGTCTTCCAAGGCAATGTACAAGTCATTTATGCATAAAACTAAATATTCATATAAATCCCATTATAACCCTAAATATATTTATTTTAAAGCACATTGTCCAGTTATTTTATGCACCAACTTTAAAAATAAATTTTTTAAACTTACTAACTATAAGTACAAGTCCCTAAACCTAATGTACAAGTGTCTAATGCATAAAAACTAAAAATTACATTTATATACGTTTAAACCTAATAAAATTAACATATAATTAATATAACTTAACCAACCATTAAAAATATATTTTTTATATTCCTAAACCCTTAGTGCAACTCTATTAAGCTTATGGTACAACTTTTTAAAGCACAAATCCAATTCTTTTTATTTTCTTATAATTCGACATACATATAAAATAAACATACAAACCTTAATTAATTTTCTAGCCAACAAACACTTAAACTAAACCCTAAACTAATCTAGTTACATCCCTAAACCCTAGTGTACAACACCTTATACCCTAGGTACCAATATATAAAGCCAATCGATCCACAATAAACTAACCTAGTTCGATTCTCACTAGGTATGAACCAAACCTTTACCTCATTTAAATCTAAACAAGTCTTGCACCATATACTACCTTCTAAGATCCAAAATACTACACATAAACATGTTTCCCTAATTAATATAAGTAGGTAAAATTATTGGTTTTTAAACAAACCACATCACCACCTCACCAAAACCTCACGATTTCCCTCCCCTCTCCATACATGTGTCGTCCCATCTAATTAGCTACCTCACCATGTCCCCTCTTCACCATAACATGATGACTTAGCATTATGGAAACCCTAACACCCCTTTCCTTATAAATAACGACCTATACATACTTTCTTTTACTTCACACCATTCGAACACACCAAAAACAGCCCAACCTCACTCTACCACTGATCCTATAGTCCAAATATAAGCTAAAGAGAGATCCTAGAAGGGCTTAAACGGAGGAGAAACACTAGTGTTACAATACCAAGACCTTTCGCCAAAAATCTCCCTTAGATCGAATTATAACAAGTAAGCATTCCTAGACCTTTTCATATCTTCTTGAAAGCTTTAAATACGTATAAAAATGATACACAATAAGTTGTGATAGTTAACTAGATCAAAAACTAAATCTTCTTTCTTTTTCTTCTTTTTGTCGAGCCACACCAAACACACCCTAAGTTATTTTTTTTAGTATAACAAATCAAGAATCAATAAACTCTAAAACACATAAAAGATAGATTTGAATGATCTATGATCATGTTAACATGTATTAAAAATAGTATCGTGAACTAGGAAATCAAAAACCGAACTTTTCCTTTTCTTTTTCTTCTTATCGAACTAAACCAAACACCCTTAATATATATTTTTAGCATTAATAATCAAAAGGCCATAAAACTTTTAAGAGATACATTAAATATGCTTAAAATCATATTATCAAACATTAAAATGTATGGCGTGAACAAGAGAATCGAAAACCAAATCTTTTTCCTTTTCAGTTTCTTTGTCGAGTAAGTATTCCAAACACCCAACTTTGGGCATTTATTTCGACCACCAAACGACCCTCAAAAATTCTGAATTTTGGCCAACTTAACGACCACCCAGCTAGCTACTAATAGGAAAAAGAACGTTGTAAAATGGTTGCTTTGCCTCAAAGTTATTCGAGTTCCTTTCTGCCCCTTTCGAAACTGTTTTGAACGCACCCTTTTAAATTGATTCGAGCTCATAAGCTCGAATCATGAGCTAATAATTTGTGGAAATGATGTTTACAAACTTATAATAACGTGTATAAAGGAGTCGTAGCAAGTCGTGTCGTTTTCCCAAGCTTAAAATACGTAAAAACAAAATAAGGATGTCGAATGAAAACCATAAAATGCTTGGAGGGTATATTCTGCCAAAACTCCAACTATCTTTATAACTAGGATCTAAAATAAATTCGACATAGAGTTTAGGGGTAAAAATTGCCAACTTTGAAAGATGGAGTTTTATTGGGCCAAAAATGTAAATATTCCAAAGTTAATAAACCAAGGACCATTTTTGCCAACGACCCAAAGTTGAGGGGTAAAAATTGTCAATTTATGAAAGTTTAGGGGCAAAAATTGTCATTTTATGAAAGTTCAGGGGTATAAACTGTCAATATATGAAACTATAGGGTAAAAAGCGTAACTTTATATAATTATTATTATTAATATATTCTAAATATATTTATAATTAAAACTAATAAAAACTAAATACATTTATTTCAATAACGAACAAACGGAAACATAAAAATGAGAAATAAGATAAAATCTTATCCAACTTTTGAAGAGACTTCATGTTGTCTCAATTAAACATTTATTCTACAACCAAAACGTTAAAAAAACGAACATTAAAACTTATATATATTGGAATACGATTACTGAAACTTGACCTAACAACCCAGGTTGCGTGCCGGAGACGTTTATCAACTCTATTTAACTTTGTTTTCCCATCCAGACTGCTAAGGTGAGTTCATAGTCCCACTTTTATACGTTTTTCAACTGGTGGGGAGATACATGCTACAAAACCGAACACAAGTATTTTTCTGTATGCTATCCTGATTGATATTTCCTAAGTTTAATTGTTGCCTCTAAAAGACCCTCTATCATGAACCATTAATCACTTGCGGGTGAACGCGAATATAGTGAATAGATCTATTGGCAGTTGATGTCCCATTTGTGTTGCTGGACAAGTAACCAAATGCAATTTATTTGAGATTAATAAAGAGTCCGACAAACTCCTACTCGAGGGCAGTATTACTATATTTAATTATGTAGTAATTACATCCATAGTTAATTGCTATGATGTCCATCCGGTTAACGTTTGTGTGTCATGAGACTTAGGGTAATATATTGAACTGCGATATTACTGATTTACTTTCTACTTAGCTTGTGTTCAACTGATTATAAATTTAAATGCTATGGATTCACTCAACCTTTGTGTTGACTTTTAGCATGTTTTATCTCAGGTATTTAGAAGCTTGATTTGGCACGGAGTGGCAGTGGACTTTCTTCTTATAAAAAGAGTGTCCATTTTGTTATCATTCAATGAATATTGTAACTTTTATAACGTATTTTGAAACATCCCGCTAGGACCTCTATAATGTAACTCTGATTTAAAATAAATGTATGATAACAATTTTATTTAAAAAGTCTCTTTTCGAGTCATTTTCTATCTTCATGACTGTGATGCTTGAAGTAACACCCCAACTTATATTCCGCTGCGATTATCAAAAATGGGGGTGTTACATAAACAATTATGAATGATGACATATAATTGACAACAATACCAGTGATTTACTCTAGACGACGAAATGTGAGAATATTAGGATCTTTAGCTCTTTCACCCACATAACTTTCCAACCTTCTCATCTGAACCCGATGCTTTAGCCTGTAGTCAATCCGTGCCGAGAACTTGACCGCTTGCTTCACATCGTTTCTTCTCCTAGTTATGTGCCTCAACCAACCCTGCTTCCTTCCTTGTGTGTGATTTTCTAGAATGTGATCAAGTTCAGCCCTAACTTGTATCAAAGTTTCATCGCTAAACTTGTGAATGTCTTGGTAGCCCATGAACTTTGGTCTTCCAGCTCTGACGTACACTACTCCAAATGGTTTATTGCTGAAGGAATATGGCTTCATTTCTGTGATACCCGGAGGTCTAAGATCAGGTTTGATGAGGTTTAGTTGCTTCTGGTAACTTTCAACACCGAGATGAACATCTTCGACTCTTGTCTTTATCACTATTCTTCAGATGTAAAGGAGTAAAGAGTTGATGATGTCGTATTGAAGGCTGCCAGAGAGATGCTCTAGTTTTCCTTGTATCTTGAGTAGGTACATATCTTCAATATCATTCAGATTCAAATGAGGATAGTCTGCTTCGTTAAAAGAGTACTCCTTGTCATCTTGTCTTCGAACCGTGATCTTAATCAGAAAGTTGTATCCATATTTTGACTCTGTTTCAGCACTCTTGATTGAAAGAATCTTGCTTTTGTAGTATACCTTATGTTTTGAGGTAAACGTAAGCTTTCATTTGTAAAACCATTTGCGCATATCAGGCTAGTGAAAGATTCCCAGAACAGCTTCATCATTGTATTAAGCAATTGAGTTGCGGAACAAGTCTCCGATCTATTCTTCAAGTCCTTCTTGCACATAGGTAGCGACCTTGAACTTTGTAAGAGATGTAGCATAACGCTTTTTCTGGATTAGTATTCCCATATATCAGATACTCCAAGTCATTGTTGAAGAAATAAGCTTTAGGTATCTTGGGATTATGATCATGACTAATGAGGGGTAAGGGTTGTGAGTAGTCACGAAACTGGAATGTGTCGGTTTGATGAGAAGATCTTGCATCATCCCAGCTAACGTTCTCAGATAATGCTCTTGCAACTTGATCTAGGTTGTATTCAAATTCCCGTTGAGAAGTAGTTGAAGTCTTGAATTGAGAGAAACCTGCGTTGCGGATTTTGACAATATCGTACAGTTGTAGTTTTTGGATCTTCATCACTTTCTTAAGTTTCTTTGTGAAGTCCACAACTGAGCCTTCTGCAAGAACTTCATCTTCTGGAATGTCTGGGTATGCATCCACCATTTCTTTAAACCATTCAAACTTTTCAGCATCAGGATTAATCCATTCAGGAGTAGGTTTTAGTGGTGCATCCGCTGGTGGTGCAGGAACAACTTCAGCTTGGTTAATAGTGATGTCATCATGAGGTTCAACTTCATCAATTGTTCTAGTCTCTTGAGGAACAATTTCTTCTTCGCCCGTTTGCAGAATGTTAGATGATGGCAGTGTAGTTGTAGGTCTAGTCATTCTCGTACTAGTCATTCTCGTACGTTTCTCGCTCGGCTTTGCTTGGTCGTCTTTGTCAGGATCATCACGACGACGTTTGATAGGCTTGACCGTCTTGCACAACTCATCCTTCTTTTCAGCTTTCTTCATGATTTGATCAAAGCTTTGCGAAGATCATCCTCCTCTGGATCATTGATGATAGTTTCCAGCAATTGTCCTTTAAGTTCTGCGGTGGAAGGATTTAATGGTTTTGTTTGGATTGTGAGCGGTGTTGATTGAATGTGATGAGCTACAATTCCATCAAGCTTCCTCTTGACATATTCCTTTAGAAGATTGGAAGTTGATGCGTGGTTTTGCGACCTTACAACAGGTTTTACCTCTCGAGGGATCTCATGAGGCTTGCAATCCCCACCAGGCAGTGTACCTGACCGATGTAGTATAGTGTAGTGGCAAGTACCGGGGGATTGATCATTCTCTAGGGGAATAGTGTCGTTAGGATTGAAAAACTACTCTAATAGGTCTAAGGGTGAGGGAAGATTCTTTTTGTATTTTTTATATTTTTTATAAAAGCAAGTAAAATCTCGGGTTTGAAGGAGTGGGCGGAATTAGTTGCTAGTCAACTAACCCAAATAACTACAATTGCAAATAAAATAAAATAACTGAAAATAAAAAGGTTGTGGAACTTATATGGAGAGAAATGTGTTTACTTAGATTTCCTTACTCCCTAACTAACTTTTACCGGTTGATTAGTGTGTATTAATTGCGTGGATGACGGGTGTATTCCTTAATACCAATCGTGGGGTGGCGTACGTACTTCCCCAACTCTATAAGCTCCTACTTCACTCCTATGTCGAGCCGGCTAAGAAGCTCCTAACATGGGATCACTAGAATTCGCTCATGCATTAAATACAACCATAAAAACCTTAGTACGCATTGGTTCATGTTTCTTAAGACGTTCAAGCAAGTTACCGTATAGGAGGTTAGCCAGTTTTCTTAAGCCTAACATCGATAAACAATCATCCAATACAATTAATAACACACCAACAACCAATAATCAATAGTTAGGTTTCATTAGATCTAAGCAAACACAAGATAAATCTAGCCTAGCATGTTAAATAAAAGACAAGAACAAGATATAATCAAACAACACATAGACATATTGAATGATTAATTGATTACTTATCTTCAATTGAACATGGGAGATCCAAGGGTATAAAACCCTTAAAAGTAGCAGAAAAATCATCTTAGGGTTTCTCCTCACAAAGTTGCACACTAATGACTAAAAATTATGAGAATATATATAGAAAATTAGATCTGACGGCGTCACGTTATAGAGCTGACGCCGTCACCTCGCCGCGGTTAGGGTTTCTTGATGGCCTTCTTGACGCCGTCCCCTTTTAATCATCCTAAATCCTCTCTGGCGCGTCAAGGGTTGACGGCGTCACAATGGTGCTTGACGCCGTCACAGGTACTTTTCCATCCGATTTTGAGACTTTGTCGTTTTCTTCACTTTTATGCTCCAAAAATGTCCAAAATGCTTCCTTTTCCAGATTTCTTCTCCAAAGTACCTAAAATGACAAAAGGAATGATTTAGGGCAATATTTGATCAAATAAATACGATTTAGGGCTTAAATGACCCCCTAAAAGCGGTACACTTTTCGCTTCATCAGAAGTGTCTCCTGAAGGTGTCTGCCGATCTCTTCTGGTAAATTTTTGTTGAGGCAGTCTTCCATTGCTAGATGGATATCATATGCTTTGAACTCATTGATGTCACTTTGCTGCGTCTTCACTTGATCTTGCAATGCGCTGAGTTGTTCCTTGATAGCCTGGAGTTCACTTGTATCTGGTTGTTGGGGTGTAGGTACTGGTGAGGGAGGCTTGGTTTTGGAAGTTTGATCAACAGTTGATGGTATAACAGGTGGAGTAGGTATAAAGTCATCATCTTGGTCATCGTCATCCTCATCACTTTCACTGTCTTTATCGTCATTACTTTCATCATGTTCTTCCTTATCTTCATCATCTTTGTTCTTTTCTTCATCGGTTTTGTCAAAGTCAGATTCTGAGGTTGTGTGAATGAGTTGTTCTGATTCTTCAGATTCACTCATAGAAGCACTTTCTGATTTAGACAATGTAGCTTCTGTTTCATCTTCGGACTGAGACAATGTTTCTACTTCACTAACCTTCGATGCGGATCCTTCACCTTTCTTCATTTTCTCGAGTTTCTCAATATCAGCCATATACTTTGCCTTGTTTTCTTGTATGGCTTTCTTGAGTTGTGCAATTTCCTCTTCTTTAGTCTTAGGTGGTTGATGGGTATCATCGGGTTTGTCTTGAATCTTTATTGATTTTCCTTTGCCTTTACCAAGACCTTCATCATGCATTTTGTTGGGAACACGTCTTATCAAGTATTTATCATTTTATGTAATAGGTTGCTTAGGCCTTTAGGTTAGTTTTATGCTTCGGCCTGTGTAGAAGGCCCATGGGCCGTGGCCTTTTATTTATGTTAATTATGTTGTTAATTAGGGCTAAAGCCCATTCATGTAGAAACACTATAAATACCCCCTCCCTTGTAGGGAGAGGGTTGGTTGGTTAATTGAATTAAACATTTCATTATTGTTAAGTAACCTTCCATCTCTTTCTCTCTCTAGAATTTAGTAGCTTGTGTGATAATTAGTAGTAACAACAAGTGGTATCAATCGCCAAAGGGTAATTTAGGTTGTTTTAGATTAGATTTAGGAAGAATTTTGGAGACCAGTACTATTCATTGACGTGTTTCTCTGAGTTTGGAGAAAACCTTCGGGTAACTCTTCGAGTTTGAAGAGTTCTTCGACTTTCTATCCTTCGAGTTTCATCCTTCGAGTAACTCTTCAAGTTTGAAGAGTTCTTCGAGTTTGTAGCAGACTTCGAGAAACTGTGATCCTTTGAGTTTCTAGAAACTTCGAGTTAGAAGTTAAAGTTCTTCGAGTTTCTTTCTTCGAGTTTGAAGAAATATTCTCCGAGTTTCTTTCTTCGAGTTTCCACAAAGATTCTATGAGAAAGTATTCTTAGAGAATAGAAACTCATTCTTCGAGAAACTCATCCTTCGAGAAACTCATCCTTTCGAGAAACTTGGGCTTCAAGAAACTTTGACTTCGAGAAACTTGACTTTGAGAAACTAGGCTTCGAGAAACTAGGCTTCGAGTAACTTTCTTCGACTTTGTAAGAATTCTTCGAGTTTGGATTCTTCGACTTTCTTGGATTTTTGAGTTTGGATTCTTCGACGTTCTTGGATATTTTTTCTTCACCTAATCTTCAAAAACAACCATCATTATCCTTTAAAGATCCTACATCCACAAGTTACTTCAAGATGTCTCAACCACCAAACCATAACTACTTCTATAATCAGCAACAACAGTATCGTAAAAAACAACCATTTCAGCAACAGTATCCTCAACCACAGTATCAACCATAGTATCAAACACAACACATGTTAATGCAGCAACATCAATTTCTTCCTCGGCAACAAGTGCCTCAACAACCAATGCAGACTTACCAACTTCCTCCTAAACAACCTCACTGGTTTTACCAGATGTGCGAGGCGATCAGCAGTCAACAATCCAGACATGAAGCAGGATCCTTAGGCACACCACCAATGCTTACTCCAGGGAATTATGTACAGTGTTCAAGTCGCTTTCTTCGGTTTATTGAGCTAAAGAAACCACATGGAAAGTATGTTGATGCAAATAATGTTTCTAAAAACGTTATTTATATCTTTCGATTACTTCACGTTTTGAGGATGACAAAATGTGAAATCACGTTACGTTAAAATTAACGTAAATACGTTTTTAATTGGAAGATCCCGTTTCTACGCAAATCACTCTTAGACAAATTTACAAACTTGAAAAATGATCAAAGAAGTAAATTTTGGTTTTGAGAGCTCACATTTTTAATGGGACAAAACATTTTTTTTTCAAAAATACACATGACAAATTATTTTTGAATTATTAAGAAATGTTTTAATGGAAAAATAAGTTTGAAAATCACAACAGCCATTTTCCCCCCCAAAATCATCTCCAACCTTCCCCAAATAAGTTTTCACCAGAAAAGACAAAATTTGGAGCGTCCTAGTCTAGGACGGCTCCACGGTTCCACTAAATTTAGTGGAGCCGTGGCATGTTTAGTGGAGCCGTCCGTACTAATTTTTCTGTAACGTTCAGATTTTCTTTGCCTGTAAATACCAACCCCTTTCACAGATTTTAGGCACCCTTTCATACAGAAAACTTTCTGGTTTAAACCTCTCACACCTTTCTTTATTTTTGATCATTTAGATTAGTTTCTTTTGTTTTAAGAGTGATCCAATCATCCACCAAGAGATCCTCTTCATTCCTCTTGATTAGCAAGAGAAGAACACAAGTATCCAAGAAGATACAAGGTGTTATCATTCCTCTTCCAAGTACAAGAGAAGAACTCAAAATCTTCAAGAAGATACAAGAGTTGTAGTGGTTAGGTTTTTGTAACACTTGTTACAACCTTGTTGTATCATAGCATACATCAAGTTTATTTATCTTTTGTGAGAGGGAGTGAAGATCAAGTGTGATCTTATAAGAGATAGTGAACATCTCTTGAAGCCATTGGGCTTGTTTGATTGATCAAGAAGATCAAGGGTCATTAGGATAGAGTTAGTAGAGTGTGTTGATCATTGTGATCGTGTTGAGATCTTGGTGATCTCTTGAAGCCATCGGGCTTGTGTGTTTGGTCACGTGGACCATGGTAGATTGGTGCTAGCTAAGATTAGCACTTGACATCTAGCTTAGTGTCGGAAATAGGATAAGCGACGTGTACGGTTTTATCCGCCTGAAGGGAGGTTGTTGATATAGTGTTTGAAACTCTCGAGTGTGGTACTCGGGGAGTGGAGTAGGGCGAAGAAGAGCTTCGTAGCCGAACCACTATAAATCCTTTGTCTCGGTTTGATCTTTCCAACTCTACTCTTTACTTTTATTATTTATCATTTGTTAGATTAGTGTGTAGTTCATATTGGTGTTGATTGATTACACATAAAGTTCGAATCAAAGTCCAATAGTCAACTTTTAAAACAAGATTTTTAAAATAAATTTTAAACCGGTAAACTATTCAACCCCCCTTCTAGTTTCCCACAATTGGTATCAGAGCCAGGTCAGTCAAGATTTTAAAATATATTGCATTTTAAAACTTGAATCGATCAATGGATTCAGACAAATATCTAGAAGGGCAATCTATGCAAAGACCACCACTTTTCGAAACCAATTGTTTTATATATTGGAAAACAAGATTCGAAACGTATGTGAAATCAAAAGACATTGATCTTTGGCATGTTATTACCGAGGGCGACTTTCAACCGATTCAATTGAATCCGACAACTAAAAAGGATGAAATTGTTTCATATGATAAACAAAGTGATGAACTAAAAAGGAAATTAGCCAAAAATAATGAGGCTAAAATGATGATTTATAATGCTTTGCCTAAAAAGGAATTTGAAAGAATTTTCATGTGTAATACGGAAAAAGATATTTGGAAAACTTTGTTAGTCACTCACCAAGGTAATAACCAAGTCAAAGAGAACAAGATAGATCTTCTTGTTCAACAATATGAACAATTCTCCATTTCGGAGGATGAGTCAATAGATAATGCTTTTGCTAGATTTAATACTATTATCACTAGTCATAAAGCTCTTGATGAAGGTTACTCTAGCAAGAATTATGTTAGGAAGTTTCTTAGGGCTCTACATCCTAAATGGAGAGCAAAGGTCACCGCCATAGAAGAGTCAAATGACTTGGCGACCTTGTCACTCGATGAACTTATAGGAAACTTGAAAGTTCATGAGATGATAATCAAGAAGGACTCCGACATTGTCAAAGGCAAAAGCGAGAGAGTTAGATCTCTAGCATTAAAAGCCAAGAAGGAGACTAGTGATAAGGAATGTTCGAGTTCCGATAGTGAAGATGAAGAATATGCACTAGCCGTTAGAAACTTTAGAAAGTTCTTTAGGAGGAAAGGTAGATTTCCTAGACAACCCCGCGATGAAAGGAGGTCATCTCAAAAGAATCGTGATGAAAGGAAAAGGACAAGTGATAGGAAATGCTATAGATGCGGAGATCCTAATCACCTCATAGGAGAATGTCCTAAACCACCGAACTCCAACAACCAAAGAGCTTTTGTAGGAGGCTCTTGGAGTGATAGCGGTGAAGAAGAAGAGAAGAAGCTTAACGATGAAACATGCCTAATGGCTCAAGCTTCTAACTAGGTACATTCCGACTCTTCTTATTATAGTGATAATAATTCGTCAATAGATGATAGTGAATTGCATGACGAATACAACAAACTATGTGTAGTTAGTACTAAGATCTTAGGTAGAAACACAAAGCTAAAATTAAAACTAAAAGAACTAGAACTACAAGTTTTAGAATTAAAAGATCATGTCAAGAGACTTGAGAAAAACAAAGAAGTAGACTTAGGATGTGGGTCATGTATGAGTCTTCAAGTAGAAAATGAAAGGCTTAAAGAAAATGCCTTAAGAATCATTAAGTTTGATAAAGGAACCAAAACACTTAATGACATACTTGAAAACATTAGATATAGTGAACATGACCGTTCGGGTTTAGGATTTGACCCAAATCAGGCTTCTACAAGTGGTACTAAACAAGTAAAATTTGTAATGCCTGAAATGTCCAAGTCTGAAGGTGACGACACCACTAATGATACAGACGGCACCACTAAATTTAGTGGTACCGTGGTACCGTCTGGTGCTGAGGACAAAACTGGGTCAATTCTGAAAAAGAAATTGAGTCCTAAACCGAGTCACGTAGTTGTAGATAGTACTAGAGTGTCTACACCAAGTAAAGAGAAAGCCAAAGGCTTTTACAAACCATTGTCATCTCCCGAACATGGATTTGTAAAGCGTGGCACTAGGTCTACTACTCCTCCACCTAAAAAAATTAATTCTCCCAAACCTCGGTCTAGAACTCCTCTACCGAGAGGTAACTTTAGAAGACAAAATCATCCAAGTAACTTTCCCGTAACTTGGAATGATTGTCCATCAAAAGGTTACTTACCATGGGAAATGTGTCCTCCATTCTCACATCCTAAACTAACGTAACAAATGCGTAGGATTTTTGACTCTAACAACTTTGGACCCATGAGATATTGGGGACCAGATGTTTGAACTTTTGTTTTGCTAGGAAAACATGAGTGTAAATAAATTTCGGAGTCTAACAAAAGGAGTGTGATGTGTTATCAAACAAGTCTGGTGACGCAAAAGTCAAGTCGTGTCTTATATGCTCAATATTCAACAAAGGTAGTCTAATTCTCTAGTTTTAAGAGCAACACCTTATGCACATGTACGCTTTCTTAAAACACCCTTTGTTAGTAGTAATGTTTGGCATGAAATAGTGTAGTTAGAATCTAACATGGTAGGCACTATAACACAGAAACTTTATTCACATCTCATCCTGTCAAACTCAACTTGTCCAGAAATGTTCGATGATCGCTTGAAGATCATGCGTGACAAGTTTGAATTAAGCATTGATGAGTGAATCAAGTTTCCTTCCTTGCACATAAGTAATCTTGCCTAAATTAAGTATCCCTTTAAACTTATGTATACTATATGTATGAGATACATAGTTTTAGTAATAGTCTTAATTGACACTGATGCCCATATCCGCAAAAACAAAACTCACAAGAGACGAAGAAGGTGAGTGCGCGGATATAACTAGGTTAGGGGCATAATAGGTAAAGTAGTTTACCTAACGGCAAGTAGGTCCATTATCATGAATAGTGTTTGGCTTTGTGCCCACTTGTAAGAAGTGCCCCAAGACTTCTTACATCAAAGTGTTTGATGTATCATCCGATACATCAATGGTACTACACACTTGAGATTGCGATATCTCAAGGAGATTGATGTAGAAAATGTTTCTATACCAACTCTGATAATGAGAGAGTAAATGTGGATTGAAACATAGAGAGCAATGTTTGTACCTTCATAGGTTGATTAACAAACATCTTGGTTCCCCAAGAAACAAACTACTCTTATTGTCTCTACGACCGAAGCCGAAGTACGTAAGCTCCGGAAAGGCATGACAACAAACACTATAGATGAGACAACCCCCTATGAAGAGTAGCAGTCAAGATGCCATTAGACTTGACCGGGAACCCTGTAGTTTGCTCATAAATGAAGCTCGTCGAAGTACGTCATCTCCTCCGTCTCTTGAATGACAACATCGTTAATTCTCCAACCAATACATTCTCGTCACCCCACTCATGACTATTTAGATAATTCTTTCGAATTATTAAAGTCATCGTCCACCTCTCTCCTCTTGACCTCTTAATAATTCATTTGAAATATTAACGTCATTTCTCACGTCTTGTTCCATGACTCATTTTTCATTTCACTCACATCGTCTCATGACTCTTAAGTCATTCCTCTCATCCCGCTTACGACTATTTCAATATTTCAATGGAAATATTAAAGTCATCCCTTGCGTCATACCTTATATACGTTTTATCCCTTCTATGACTCCTCAAATATTTCACGGGAAATATTGAAGTCATCCTCTACGAATCACCCATGACTTCTTAATTCATCTATCTAACTCGTCTCATGACATTTAAAAATTCCTCTAGAGGTTCTAAGTCATTCCCTCACAACTCGTCACATGACTTTTTGAACATTTCACGTGAAATGATAAGTCATTCCTTACGTCTCGTACTCCGACTAATTAAATATTTCATGGGAAATATTATAGTCATCCACCAAAACACAACTCATGACTTCTAATTATTTCATGGGAAATATTACAAGTCAATTCTCATCCAATGACAACTTAGTCAATTTCCTTGGAAAAACTAAGGTCATTCCTTGTCATCCCGTCTAATCGTTTTTGTCAAAAAGTTTATTAGGTATAAACTTTTTCCTCGTGTCAAAAAGTCTTACTAAATAAGTAAGATTAATCTGCCAAAAGGCAAAACAGAAGAAAAATGGCACAATCAGATACATGGCTCCATTAAATAGACACGGCTCCACTAATGTTTAGTGGAACCGTGGTGCCGTGCATCTGAAAAACGCGCCACTCTTTCTTTTCTTCTGCACATCCTTTCAATCAAACCCAAAACCACTTCCTCTTGCTGTCAAAACTGAACCCATACACTAAAATTCAATTAAGCTCTTGCAAATCAAGATTGAGGCATTGGAATCAACAAATCCTAATCACAACAACACTAATTGTAAGTAAATCATACTTAATGTCTTTCAATTTGAGTCTAGGGTATGTTCTTGAGTTCAAAATTGAATTGGGGATTTTCGAATTTTGTTAATCCTTTGTGAAATTAAGACTAGGATTAGACAATGTAGCATTCACATGATTCCCTAAACCTAGGATTTTCATAAACCCACTTATGTTGCAAAACTTAGTCCGAATTTAATGACTAAAATCGGATTATGATTGATTGTTTGTAGTGGAATCATGTTTAGGATTACTAAAATTGGATTAGGAACGTTTTGCATTAAAGCTTTTCAAACTAAAAGCTTGTTGGTGCCATGTTGAGGCGTTTGCCAAACACCCCAATTCGATCATTTTTCTAAAAACTTCACGAGTCTAGGATTGTTGGGAATAAAATGTTCAAGTCAAAGAGCCTGCCAAAGATGTTAAAGAGCCTGCTAGTTAATTTTGAAGAGTACGAAGATGTTCTACCAGTACCTTCTGGGTAGAAGGTACTGCTGGTTGATGAAGAGCCTGCCAAGCTTATGTCAAGTCGATTAGATATTTTGTAATAGATATTTAGTTGAATTATTAGTCTTTGTACATTGTTATACGTTATGTAGAAGTAGATTAGTCTTCTGTGGTGTACAGAAGAATATTATCAGAGTTGTACATTGGTAGTTGTATTAAATTGTAGGCGCCAATATAGTCAAAGTATCTTATTATATTAGCCACTTGAACAACTTGTAATAAGGGTCCTTATCTTATAAAAGGATACCTTAGTCACACTTCATGCATGCATCTCTTCAACTATTAACCAAAACCAAACTATCTCTCAAGTAACTTAGTTACTCAATTCATAAATCCTTTTACAATCTAAGATTCAAGATTACTTTGTAATCCCGGTGATATTTAGATCATCCGTATTATTTCATCAATAATATTGAATCGTTTTGTGTTAACCAAAGTTGTGTTCTTTGTTCATTGCATTCTCACGTTTACTTAAACTCACCACCTTGTGTTCTTTTAAGTGTGTTGTAGTAGATTCCGCATGCTAAACACATTCAATACATAAATATCTCAACGTACACAAAAACCGTTCCACAAGTGGTATCAGAGCTAGGCTTGATATTTACTAATTTAGAAGAACAATGGATGTTGAACATATTCAAACAAATGTTGCAGCTAAACTTCCATTACTTAAGCAAAATGAGTTTGAAATGTGGCGACTAAGGGTAGAACAATACTTTCAAGTGCAGGACTATGCACTTTGGGAGATCATTGAACAAGGCAACTCATTTAAACCCTCAATCACCACTACAACAGTAAATGATGCTCTTGTAACACGAATGCAAGACCAACCATCAAATGCAGATGAAAGAATTCAGAAGAGAAATGATCTAAAGGCAAGGAGTATGTTACTGATGACTATTCCAAATGATCAACTTTTGATCTTTAACAAATACAAAGATGCCAAAACCATTTTTGAAGCTATTGTGGCTAGATTTGGTGGTAATGATGCTACCAAGAAAACACAGAAAACACTTCTCAAACAACAATTTGAGAACTTCACAGCCACAACCAATGAATCTTTGGACAGTATGTTCAATAGACTTCAGAAGCTTGCAAGTCAGTTAGCCATCCATGAAGTGATGATAACTCAAGAAGACCTAAACTCAAAATTTCTTAGGAGTTTACCTTCAGAATGGTCTATGCATGTCATTGTCTGGAAGAACAAGTCAGATATTGACCAGATGAGTCTTAATGATCTCTACAACAATTTTAAAATAGTAGAGCATGAAGTAAAGAAGACTACTGGGTCAAGCTCAGGAAATATGGCTTTTGTTTCATCCCCAAGCATCTCAAAGGTTGATAATGAAGAAAAAGGTGGCAGAGATGAAGGTACTGCCAACACAACCTTTGGTACTGCTAGTACTTCTAGTAGTACCAAATCCATTTTAGATGAAACAATTGGGTGTGCTTTTCTTACATCTCAACACAATGGGTCCATACTAACATTTGAAGATCTTCAAGAGATTCATCCTGATGATCTTGAAGTGATGGACATAAAGTGGCAACTTTCACTTTTAAGCATTAGAGCTAAGAAGTTGTTGATGAGGACTGGCAAGAAGATAATGATAAATGGAAATGAGCCTGCTGGCTATGATAAGTCAAAGGTGGAGTGTTACAACTGCCACATGAAAGGTCACTACTCTAGAGAGTGTAGAAGACCTAAGAAGCAGGATGACAAGGGTAGAGGGTTTGACAACAGGAATAAAGGAAGCTTTGAAAGCAAGAGTAAGGCAGCAGTAGAAGTTACTGAGCCAAAAGCAATGGTTGCTATAGATGGCATGGGTTTTGATTGGAGTTTCATGGGTGAAGATGAGTCAACTTCTGATGAATTGGCTTTGATGGCATTCTCCACTCCTGAGGTACAAACTATCAAATGTTCTAATAATTGTGAATTTCTTAAAGAATTAGAACTTATAAGAAAATCGTATGATGCACAAACATTAGAACTCAGAAAAACCTAACAAACATTATTTGACCATAAGTGTGGAATGGCCAAACTAGAAAAACAAATCATTCACTATAGAGAAAATGAACTCACATTTTCTGATGCTAAAGCTGCTCTTAATAGACAAATATTTTTGAAAGATTCAGAAATAGAAATGGTAAGGACTGAGTGCACTAAAGTGAATCTATGCATTGGCATAGAAGGCTTGGTCATGTAAACTTTAAAACAATCAACACTATTGCAAAATATGATTTAGTAAGAGGTTTACCCAAAAAGATTTTCCAAAACGACCAATCCTGTGTTGATTGTCTAAAAGGCAAACAACATAGAGCTTCTTGTAAGCCCAAGACCCAAAACTCTATTTCTCAGGCTTTACATATGCTTCATATGGATCTCTTTGTTCCTACTAATGTGTGCAGCTTGATTGGAAAAAGATATTGTCTGGTTGTTACTGATGATTATAGCAGATTTTCATGGGTTTTCTTTTTAAGATCTAAACATGAAACTAGTGACATACTTAAAACCTATATCACTGAGGTAGAAAACCAATCTGATAAGAAGGTCAAGGTCATCAGGTGTGACAATGGGACAGAGTTCAAGAATAGAGTTATGGATGACTTTTGCAAGGAAAAAGGCATAAAAAGAGAGTTTAGTGTAGCTAGAACCCCACAACAAAATGGAGTAGCAGAAAGTAAGAATAGAACACTTATAGAGGCTGCTAGAACTATGTTGGGTAGACTCTAAGTTGCCTATTTCATTTTGGGCTGAAGCAGTTGGTACTGCTTGTTATGTACAAAACAGGGTTCTTGTGACAAAGCCACATAGAAAGACACCTTATGAACTTTTCTTTGGTAGAAAACCATCTTTAAGTTTTATGAGACCTTTTGGTTGTCATGTCACTATTCTCAATACCAAAGATCATTTAGGCAAATTTGATGGAAAAGCAGATGTTGGCTATTTGATAGGGTATTCCTTGCAGAGTAAGGCCTATAGAGTGTTTAACACTTGCACTAGGCTAGTGGAAGAGAATCTTCACATAGAGTTTCAAGAGAAACTAACTAATGTGAAAGGAATTGGACCAGATTGGATGTTTGATATTGATAGGCTTTCAGAATCTATGAATTATGTGCCTGTTTCAGGTACAAATACTAATGATGATGCAGGTTTTGAAGATAATGTTGAAACTCCTAAAGATCAAGATTACATCTGGATGCCAATTTGGAAAAGTTTGGATCTATCTTCAAGTCAAGAAGCACCTTCAAAAACAACCAATGAAGGCAATGAAGATGATCAAGGAACTCAGAATCAAGAGAATCAAGAAAGTGGTACAAATGACAATGGTACTGCTAGTTCTTCAGATGGTCCTGCTAGTTCAAGTATTGATACTGCTGAGCCATTGAATGTTCAAATAGATGATTCTTTACCAGAAGAAGGGGGGATTAGCAATCTTCCATCTACTTATGAAGTTCCTAAAACACCTAACACTAGAATTCTCAAAGATCATTCAACTGATGATGTGATTGGTAGCATAACTTCTGGTGTTAGAACAAGATCTCAAGTTGGTTTATCTCAAGTCTTGTCTTCAGATGAAGAAGGGTTTATCTCCTTTATTTATGAAGAAAAGAATAATGATACTTCCAATATATGCCTGTTTTCATGTTTTCTATCTCAGGCTGAACCCAAAAACATAAACAAAGCTTTAGATGATGCAAGTTGGGTGGAAGCAATGCAAGAAGAGCTTCTCCAATTCAAGATTCAGAAGGTTTGGATATTTGTTGATTTGCCCAAAGGTCATAGGGCAATTGGAACCAAATGGGTGTTCAGAAACAAGAAAGATGAAAGGGGTATTGTGATCAGAAACAAGGCTAGATTGGTAGCACAAGGATATACTCAAGAAGAAGGGGTAGATTATGAAGAAGTGTTTGCTCCAGTTGCAAGACTTGAAGCAATTAGGCTTTTCTTGGCCTATGCTTCATTCATAGGCTTCACTGTCTATCAAATGGATGTTAAGAGTGCATTTTTATATGGTGAAATTGAAGAACCAGTATATGTGTCTCAACCTCCAGGCTTCATTGATGCAGAGTATCCAGACAAAGTTTACAAGGTTACCAAGGCTTTGTATGGCCTACACCAAGCTCCTAGGGCATGGTATGAAACATTGGCTTATTTTCTACTAGAAAGTGAATTCCAAAGAGGCAGGATTGATCCAACTTTGTTCATCAAAAGAACAAAGAAAGACATCTTGCTAGTGCAGATTTATGTTGATGACATAATCTTTGGATCTACAAACCAAGACTTGTGTGTAGAATTTGAAAAACTTATGCGTAGTAAGTTTGAAATGAGTTCCATGGGGGAACTTACTTTCTTTTTGGGTCTCCAAGTGAAACAATCCAAAGAAGGCATATTTATCAGCCAAGATAAGTATGTAGCAGAGATCCTAAGGAAATTTAATTTTGCTGATTCTAAGGTTGCAAGTACACCAATGGATCCAGACAAAGGGCTACTCAAGGATGCTGAAGGAGAAGATATGGATTTACACAATTATAGATCTATAATTGGGTCTTTGATGTATCTTACATCATCAAGACTAGATATCATGTTCTCAGTATGTGTGTGTGCAAGGTTTCAAATACATCCCAAAATCTCTCATCTCACAGCAGTCAAAAGAATCTTTAGCTATCTCAAGGGTCAACCTAGGTTGGGTCTTTGGTATCCAAGGGAATCATCTTTTGAATTGGTGGCTTATTCGGATAGTGACTATGCTGGTGCAACTCTAGACAGAAAATCCACAACTGGTGGATGTCAATTTCTTGGTTGCAGACTAATCTCTTGGCAATGCAAGAAACAAACAATGGTGGCCAATTCTACAACTGAAGCAGAATATGTTGCTGGTGCAAGTTGTTGTGGGCAAGTTCTTTGGATCCAAAATCAAATGCTTGACTATGGGTACAATTTTCTTAACACCATTATTTATATTGGCAATAGCAGTACAATATGTATCATTAAAAACCCAGTTCAACACTCAAAAACAAAACATATTGAAATCAGACACCATTTCATAAGGGATTGCAATGAGAAAAGGTTAATTCAAGTAGTTAAAATTGATTATGAAAAGAATTATGCAGACCTTTTCACCAAAGCTTTTGATTTAGGTAGATTCAAATATCTTGTAGGAGGTATTGGAATGATAAATCTTTGAAGAACATGTGTTTTTGTTCATACAATTAACTGGTATTGGCTTTCAAATATGGTACTGCTAGTTAGTCAAAAGGTCCTGTTAGTTCATAATTGGTCCTGCTGATATAAAATTGCTATGTTTTGCTCATATAAATGCTTGAATGTTTAAAATGCTATAGATCAAGTGCTTTGCACTTTGTTTCTTTTGGTTTGCAAATAACACATTTCAGGTGGATCACAAAACAAGAGTTCTTCCAAACAAAAAGGAGCAACAAAAGTTATATTCATTTCAGGAGAGATAACAATCTCAGGGGAGGAATTAATAGCCCAGAATGGAAGAAAAACCAATTTATGAAAGGAAAGACAAGAGCATACAAGATGATGCAAAATTGAAAAAGAGAGAGTTAGATCACATATCTAGAAGGGATGAAGCATTTCTCAAGGAGAAAGTTCTATCTAGATCAAACTAAGGAAAGTTTCAACTCAAAGGCATGACATTAGATGATTTCACATGTTGAACCAATCATCCAAGATACACAGCATCATTGCCTTTTTAAATTTCCTCCATCCAAGGAAATTGCACCATCTTTAGGTCAATATGGCTTTTGGTATTCAGCTCACCAAGTTTTTATAAACTTAAGAGTTGGCTAGTCCTTAAGCAAACGGCTTTTGGTAAAGACAAATCAAATCCGTTGATGGTTGATAGTTTACCAAAAACTATATGGTTGTTAACTAACCATACTTAATTGTAAATAGTTAGCTAGTCCTTAAGCAAACGGCTTTTGGTAAAGACAACTCAAATCCGTTGATAGCTGGTAGTTTGCTAAAAACTATAAGGGATTTTTATAAAACTTTCAAAGGTACTGGTAGTTCAAAATTGGTACTGCTAGAGTAAAATGGTACTACTAGATAGCCGTTGAGCCTGTCAGAAAAAGTTTTATCCGTTGAGCCTGGTAGTTAAAATTAGCCGTTGGGGTAGTTATGTAAATTACTGATGATTATATTATATTATATTTCATATAAAATATCTTTTTAACCGCCTTTTCATTTACTTATTATAATCTTTCTTATTGTCGGTTAAAAGTAATTCTTACAAATCTTCTTTCATCAGTCATTATCATAATTCACATACATCTTTCATCTTCTACCAGTACTACCAACAAATCCCACCATCATATTCAAAATTTTCATTATGGCTTCCACAGTTGTTCTAGATTTTGTCCAACGTCACAATCAGTTAGCATTTTTGGAGAAGTCAGAGGATAATGCCTCTTTTCATCAAGTAGTGGACTTTTTAAATAACTCCTACATCAGGTTTGCTTTACTAGTCAATCCCACTATTTATGAAACTCAAATTAAACAATTTTGGAAATCAGCTAAAATTGAAACTTCTGAAAATGGGGAACAAAGAATTAAGGCCAAAGTGGATGGTAAACATTTGACTCTTACTGAGTCATCCATAAGAAGACATCTTCATTTGGATGATTCTGATGGTATTAGTCAGTTACCAGATACTGAGATTTTTGAAAATTTACAAAGAATGGGGTATCATGCTGAGTCTAACAAACTCACTTTTCTGAAAAAGCATCTTACTCCACAATGGAGATTTTTGATTCACACAATCCTTCACTGTTTGAGCCAGAAGAAAACCTCTTGGGAGCAATTTAGTGGAAACATGGCTTCTGCTCTCATTTGCTTAGCTACAAACAGAAAATACAATTTTTCAAAACATATTTTTGAAGGATTGATTAAAAATGTGAAAAGTGAAACAAAGTTTTTGATGTATCCAAGATTTATTGGATGCATCATTGCAAAATTAAAACATTTGTTACTTCCCACAGACTCAATTTATGACACACCAAAACTTTCTCACAAAGTATTTTCAAATATGAGAATTGGTTTTAGAGGGGAAGATATTCCACTTTTTGATGAAATGTTACCACAACATCCAGAAGAACCAACACCATCAGCTGAAACACAATCATCTAGTTCTTCACATGGTTACATTTCACCAACACATCAAACATCACCAATACCATCTCCAGTACCATCAGCAACACCACCAACATCATCACATCATGTATCACAAACCCAATCACCTTAGACAATGCAAGAACTAAAGGAGACGGTGAAGATCTTAGAAGAAGCTCTTAAGAGTCAAAACAAGAAGTTTTCTGAGATCAACATCAAATTAGTAAAGAGGGTAAAGAAATTGGAGGAAAAAGTGAAGAAGCTAAAGGGTAAAAGATCTGCAAAGGTTGTTTTATCTAGTTCTTCAAAGTCAGATGATGATAGGATAGGTCACTCTTCCAAAAAGGGGAGGAAGGATAGTTCTGAAGATGAGGAAGAGGCTCAATTTGAATTCCATGATGGAACTCAAGTTTATGATGAAGAGCCTGTTGGAGCAGGGCAAGAGCCTGCTAAGCCAGAAGAAGAGCCTGCTAGGATAGAAAGGCTATTGGCTATGGGGTACAAAGGGTCTGCTGAGAAAGTGTACAAAAGAAAGAGGGATTTAGAGCCTCAAGGAAATTTGTTTGTTCAGGGGAGGATTTTTGCTGCTGATGAGCAATCTTCTGCTCCATCACAAGTACCAACTCCAAAGGATAAGGTCAAAAGCATTATGATTGAAGATGAGCCAAAGTCCAAGAAGTTGAAAAGAACTCAGCAAATTCAGATGGCTTTAGGAGAAGAAGAGGCCAAAAGAGTTCATGAAGAAGAGCTAAGAGCTATTGAAGCTTCAAGAATGCTTGAAGTAATGAAAGAGCAGAAAGATGCTGAAGATGCTGCTCAGACTCTTCTTGATACTCAAATTGCTCAAGAAACCTTTGATGCTCAGATGCTATGGATTATCAATAATGACCCAATTGTGAAAGGTCAAGCA
This sequence comes from Artemisia tridentata subsp. tridentata, assembly GCA_021014915.2. Classification (NCBI taxonomy): domain Eukaryota; kingdom Viridiplantae; phylum Streptophyta; class Magnoliopsida; order Asterales; family Asteraceae; genus Artemisia; species Artemisia tridentata. The sequence continues at coordinate 308,320,748 of CP139506.1, forward strand.
GCAATTATAGTAAATGACAAGAATCTTAATTCTGATGAGATGACAGCAGAGCTTGAAACTTTTATCAACAAGAAGTATAAGGAAGCAGCTTTGGCTGACATTTTTGAGAAGATGAAGGAAAGTCAGAAGAGAGGTTTTAAGGTAGGACAAGCTCAGAAAGATCAGGTGATTTTTATGAAGAGATTTCTGAAAGGTCAAGCAAATTGGACTGATTATCAACTTAAGAAGAAATCTGCTGATGAAATCTTCTTCCTGTATCTTCAAGCCTACAAAAGTCTTTACTACAATGTTCCATCTGATGTACACCCCTCAATGAAGAAGAAAGATGCTCAGAAGAAAGAAGTAGCAAAATTGGACATAGAGCAAGTAAGTAAAATGTTGATTACTTTGCCAACTATCATACATGCTGATCCAATTAGCTGTAGACGACCTATTATTGATTGGGAGATCAACCATGATAGATTAGGAAAATCATGGAAAATAACAAGGGTTGGGGGACAGTTTGCTATTTTTAAGAATTTTGAAAATTTAGTTAGAGCATGTGACAGAGCAGACTTGGAAGAATTATGGAATCTAGTGCAGATTATGCTAGACAAAACTTCTAGTTCAGATGCTAAGGAACAGGAACTATGGGTAGAATTCAATAGGATGTTTGATCCTAAACCCAAAGATGTTCATTGGAAATTTCCCTATTATGATCCTTCAACAACTTGGGAATTTCTAAGCCATAGCAATATTCATCACCTTTTCACACAGAGTGGGATAGAACTCTTTATGTTGGCTGAGAAAGAGTATCCACTTAGTTATGAAGTGCTTAAAACTATGATCTCCAAGAGATTAAGGTGTGACAAAGATGATGAGAACTCAGAAATTGTTCAGAGTTTGCTGAGGAGCATATCTGAGCAATATGAAAGAAAAAGGAAGAACAGAGAGTGAAGGTTTTTGGAAGAGTTCCCTCAAATCCTCAAGGTATGTATTTTATTCATCAGAAACTTGTGTATTTTAATGGAAATAACAAGTTTAGGGGAGGATTGTTGGGAATAAAATGTTCAAGTCAAAGAGCCTGCCAAAGATGTTAAAGAGCCTGCTAGTTGATTTTGAAGAGTACGAAGATGTTCTACCAGTACCTTCTGGGTAGAAGGTACTGCTGGTTGATGAAGAGCCTGCCAAGCTTATGTCAAGTCGATTAGATATTTTGTAATAGATATTTAGTTGAATTATTAGTCTTTGTACATTGTTATACGTTATGTAGAATTAGATTAGTCTTCTGTGGTGTACAGAAGAATATTATCAGAGTTGTACATTGGTAGTTGTATTAAATTGTAGGCGCCAATATAGTCAAAGTATCTTATTATATTAGCCACTTAAACAACTTGTAATAAGGGTCCTTATCTTATAAAAGGATACCTTAGTCACACTTCATGCATGCATCTCTTCAACTATTAACAAAAACCAAACTATCTCTCAAGTAACTTAGTTACTCAATTCACAAATCCTTTTACAATCTAAGATTCAAGATTACTTTGTAATCCCGGTGATATTTAGATCATCCGTATTATTTCATCAATAATATTGAATCGTTTTGTGTTAACCAAAGTTGTGTTCTTTGTTCATTGCATTCTCACGTTTACTTAAACTCACCACCTTGTGTTCTTTTAAGTGTGTTGTAGTAGATTCCGCATGCTAAACACATTCAATACATAAATATCTCAACGTACACAAAAACCGTTCCACAAGGATCATGAAACCTTTTTCATGCATTGTTGATGCAAATTAAAAATGTTTTTGCATATATACGCGAACTCTCAAATATGGGTCGAAGTACATAATTGATATGTACTGTTCGACATATTTGATTGAGCAAAAGTGAAGTTAGGAGCGTTTGGGTAATCTCACTAGCATAGTTTTAGAGTCGAGATTGCCGCACCTCCACATTGTTTGCATTTAGGCACACACACTAGAAGTGTAATTATTAAAATGCAACGAATTAACATATACAAAAATAATTTTTTTTTGTAGGTAACAATGCCTCGTAATGATTACCAAGATACCCATCACTACATCCCTCGTCTTGTTGACGACCCAAATATTCCCATTGAACAAAAGGCTTATCTAGCCAAAGTTCAAGATCGATACATACACGAAGGGCGTGTAGTCGATGCACTCTATGTCACGACAGACAACATTCGTGTCTGTTTCCCTTCTATCGAGTTCGATTGTTTATACAAAATAAACGATCAAGTCTGTCCTCGTTTTATTCTCGAGTTTTATAGTCGTGTCTGTACCTACACTGATCTTGACGGAAACGTCTTTCTTGATTTTTGGATTCGACACCAAAATATCATCTTGTCTGTCACCGAGATTGGTCATATTCTCGGTATTCCCTCATATGGTCAGTGTGCATTCACTAAAGACCATTCTCTAGAGTCTCTTTACTACAATCTTGAGAACGAAGGTTCTTATCGTACCGAAGTTCCCGACATTGAAGTAATTAAACAAGTAATCCAAATTCCTCGAGTCACCAACACGTATCAAAAACGTGATGGTTCCATTGTCTATCTCGACCCAAACAAAATATATCTAAAAGAGCTTCGTCCCGATATTAGAAATTGGGAACTTCTTCTGCGTGAGAACGCGTTAAGCCTTGCAGGCAAAAGTGATCACGTTCCGGCAAGTCTTGCCCACATGCTCTACTGTCTTAGTATCGAGGAACCTTACAACCTTGCATACTACATGGTCAAACGGATGGCCAATATTCATCGTCGTTCCGATGAGCTCATGCCATATGGCATGTTGCTTACTCGTTTATTCAGGTGGGTTATACAAACCTACCCATCTCTCAATGATGTCGACTATGTCCTAGTCAATCCGGTTATGAAACCACTTGGTGGACCACAACGTCGCACAAAGCAACGTAAGGACAAAGGGTCCAAACGTGGTCGTAAATCCACTTCCGATATTCCCCATTCTTCCTCCTCCTTCGGTCACAGTTCGTCTTCTCAACCTATGGATGAGGATGATGATGAGGTGAACGAAGAAGGAACGTCTCGTCCTAATACTCCCTCTCCCGACACCTTCTTTCGTAACCTTGACACCTCATCATTCACACAAACCTCCGATGTTGAATTCGGACAAACCAACTTATCCATGATGATGACAAGACAAACAACCATGTACAATCGACAAGTCTCGATGCATGAGCAAACTATCAGGGGATTCAAGTCCATCGGCAAGGCGATCAAAGGGCTTGGGAACAAAATTAAAAAGTTGGGGAAGAAACGAGACTAGTTAGGATTAGCTTAAGTAGTACTATTAACTTAAGTATTATTAAGTTATTATAAATAAAGCCATGGAAATGTCCATATTTTAATCGTATATAATTATTGTATTCGAAACCCTAAAAACACAATAATTCTCTAAAACACTCACACGAATTTTCTGGGCTGATTCTATATTTTTCGTGGCATCTATGATCACCATATGATCTGAGAAAAATGATAATTCGAATTATAGAAGCTTAAAATAATTATTTCGAATTTATTGGATTAATCGGGTTATGTAATATATAAATCGTATATATGGATCAAAAATGGAACGAATGGTTTAGGGTTCTTGATATGATATAGATCTGGTCTAAATAATGTTCTAATGATGATTTAATGATTGGATAGTGTTTTGGGAAATTAGGGTTTGTTTTTGATTATATTTTGAATATACCGATTGGAAAATAAATGTTAAGGGGGCGTTTTGTAATTTTTAAAATTCGTGGACCATTTTTGTAATACTCTATAAATCAAGGACAATATGAATAAAATATAACTTGAGGGTACTATTTGTAAAATATGGAAGTTTTGGAATTAAAATGTAATTTGTTAATTATGTATATTCGAATTGGAAAATAAATAAAACGAGGGACTGAAACTGTAATTTCTGGAAACTTGAAGTGGTTTTGTGTAAATAATAATGCTAAGAGTATTTTGTGTAATTTGGAGTATTTATGGGGCTAATGTGTAATTATGGCTAATTATATAATTCGATTTGTATTTAAATAAGTACAAGGACTAAATATGTAAATTACCTAAACCTTGAGGGCTGTTTGTAACATATTTGTATTGAAGGGTATTTTCTGTAAATTGAATAAATAAAAGGGCTTGATGTGTAATGTAACTAAGATGAGGATTAAATTGTAAATAATAAAAGTATAAGGTTTAATTTGTAATTAATAAAGTAAAGGGGTGTAACTTGTAAATTATGGAACTTGAAGGCTAAACATGTAATTCTGGAAAGTATAAGTGTTTGAAAGGTAAAATGATAAGATTTCAAATGTGGACCTTTAACTTTGGTAAATTTGCATTAATAACCCTAAACTATGAAAGATTATCATATTTGATCTTAGATTTGTATAATGAGTTAAAATGAACGTTCCTTCCATAATAAGCTAATTGAAGACTTAACTTGGCTTGTATCATTTGAATATTGCTAAAAATAGAAAGTTACTAAATCTGGAAAGTTCTTAAAATGGAAAGATGAACTAAAAATGATAATCTGAACTTGAACCCCCTTAGTAATTTGTCTTCTACTTTCTCTAGGTGTAAAGAGAGAGAGGTCTTGATCTTTCTCAGTACTTTCTGCTTTTGTTCTTTGTGCTTGCATTTGAATAAGGTACAGATACTCTGCCCTTTTTCAGTAAGGGTGTCTTATTTCTCTGACATGATATGATTTCTGATTTGCATTTTCTGATCTGTTAAAATCTGATTTGGATCTTGATACTTCTGAAAAGATTTGATTTGAACCTTTTGTTATGAGCCATCTGTTTTGATCTATCTGTTTTGAACCTTTGGATATGACCTTCTGATATGATATGATTTGTGACTCTTAGTTTGATACCCGAGCCAAAATTTGTGACCCTAGCCATGAAGGTAACATGGCCGTGTCTGTGATGCACCACTGGCATGACTAGTGTGTAGCCCTAGTGATTTGGTTACACCGTCCCCATTCTGATTATGATATGCGCATTACTTTGACTATGGATTATATATGTTTCTGGGGGGCGTATGGATGCATCCTAGATCTGTTCTGATTAGTGGATTTGACTGTATATGATATGATATATGATTTGTCTGGTGATTGGTACTGTGTGCAATACATGCCCTTCACATTTCTGAGAGGTCGCTCCTCTATGGTTACTGTATGTGATATGATCTGATATGTTTCTGGGCTCGTGGTGGATTACTATCCTATATTATTCTTTCCCTTTCATTGATTGTACCTTATGATACTTTCCTTTGCACCATATATTATATCTGTTTCGTTATCATTTAATATTTGCCATGATTCGTACTTTCTTATCTTTGCTTTGTATATGTATCTGTTCACTGAGCTTTTTAAGCTCAGCCGCACGTCTTTTCTTTTCGTGTGCGGCAGGTATCTAAGCTAGGAGCTGGGGACTTCTGCTTTGGGATTGAGAGATTAGAGCTTTTGGTTGGAGCTTTTACCTTAGATGACCACCCTTATATTATGACATTTGTTTCGGGATTCTGTTTCTTTTGTTTATTCCATTGGTTGATCTTTATCTTTTGAATTCATGTATTTTGTTTTAAGCCGTGTTGGCTTGACTTTCTTATTGATTTTGGTTTATGGCTTCCGCTGTGTATTATGTATGCTCTGATTTGTCACCGTGATGTGATACCTTTACCCTTGTCGGGTTGGGGTGTTACAATTATGGTATCAGAGCCCAGGCTGCGACCTGTAGTACATAAGCCATGACCTGTGGATCATGTGGACCTTAGGATTTGACCCTTAAGATTTGAGTCTTGACTGGTGAGGATTTGGGTAGACATAGGTTTCGGTTTCGTCTTTCCTTTCGAGCTTATTCTTCCTATATTTTGCTAATCATTTTCGTGATCGTTCAGATGGTGAATACACGCTTTACTCAGTACACTGATGGGAATGGTGGAGGGGAAGCCCCTGATTTTCAGGCTATGATAGCCGCTGCGATGGCTGCCGCTATTCCTCAAGTGGTGACTCAGGTCACCAATAACATCAGGAACGCTGCAAGTTCTTCTGGTGGTGGTGGTGGTGGTGCTCAACCCGAGACTCCACCCACTGCTCCTCCCGCTGCTCCACCTGTTGGCATTCATGTGTGGATCGAGAGGTTCAACAAGCTTAAGCCTCTCCCTTTCAGGTCCGCTGCTACTCCCCATAAAGCGGAGGACTAGATCACACATATCGAGAAGTTGTTTCGTGTTCTGGGATGTGCTGATGAGTTTAAAACTCGGTTGGCCACATTCAAATTTGAAGGTGATGCTCAAAATTGGTGGACTGCTCTTGTTCAGGCGAAAGGGGATGATTTTGCTGAGACTTGTTCGTGGGCGGAGTTCATCGAGGTGTTTTATAAGCAGTATATTCCTATGTAGGAGCAGCTAAGGTATGAAAGGGAATACGGGTCGATTCGTCAGGGTGATCAGGAGTCGTCAGGAGAGTTTATGCAACGGTTTCTGCGTTTGGCCAGTTTCGTTGGGCCAGAGGTCACTGGTGATGCTATGCGGCAGGCTTGTCATTTCAAATGGGCTTTAAAGGGGTGGGTGTTAGACCGGATTGTTAACACTCCGTTCGAAGATGTGGCTGGAGTTCAGGACGCCGCGCGTAACATCGAGTTGTTACATGCAGACAGGGATTCTAATAAGCGGGATAGGGACGGTAATTGGATAAACTCCAGGGAGCAGGGCCGTCAGGGCCAGAGTCGGGAGTATAAGAGTTATGAGGAACGAGATCGGGCGGACCGTGGTCGTGATCAGCGAGTTCGGGAGTCAAGTTCAGTGTCTAGGCGGGATGGTGATCGTCACGAGCAGAGGAGGACTACTGAGGCCTTACCTCCTCCACCCTTATGTGCTACTTGCGGGAAGGCGCATCCGGGTACTTGCTTTCGGATTACCGGCGGTTGTTTCTCATGCGGCTCTACTCACCATCGGGTGAAGGACTGTCCCAGGAAGAACCATACTGTACCGACGGAACCGGCTAAGCCAGCACCCACTTTGGGACGAGTTTATGCTTACACTCGTGATCATGCGGAGGACTCATCAGGTACCATTACCGGCTTTCTTTTCACTTGTGATCGTTTTGTCTTTGCATCATTTCGTCATATCTAATCCGTTTGCCAAGAAGCTTAATCTGAAACCAATATCATTAACTAATCGTATCCTTATCTCTGCGTCTATGAAATCATAACCGAAGCTATTTTAGTTATCCACATTTCGTGTTCTGATCTGGTATGCCTCTGTTTTGTTTTCCGTTCTGTTTCGTTTCCGGTTCTTCGCAAATTTCGAGGACGAAATTTTTTTTTTAGGGGGGAAGAAGTTGTAAAACCCTAAAATCTGAAAACGTGTAAAAAGAGACCAAAATGCCCTTACGATCTAAAACTTTGGTTAACGAGTTTATAAAGTACCAAATAAATTCCAAATTTCGGGAGATAAGTAAGATACGAAGAAAAATTATTTCTAATGCTACATTTAACATTTTGAGAAGTAACAAATATTAAATACACAATATGTATAAGTACTAAATTAAATAAATTATTATATGTATTATTATAAATTGATTTAAATGATTTAAATTGCAAAATTGAAAGCTAATTATGATGATTGAATTGGATCCCTAAAATTTCGAGATTTTCCAGCCCATTTCCTCCCCCTTTGACCGGCCTTCCCTTATTATTTGCAACAAACACAATTAAAACCTAAAACACTATTGCCGACAATTACAAAACCACAAAATAAATCACCTATCATCCCATCCAAATTTCTGGAGGTTCAAGACCAATTTTCCCTTGTTCTTTAGCATCTCAAGAGGTCTGGAAAAATAGCCCTTCAAATTATAGAGGTCGGGTTTGCTTGGTGTCGAATTTTTCTCCTTTTATTCCATCCGAAAGGTATTAAGTCCCAATAATTCATTCGACAATCTAAAAATTCGTTTCTCATTTTTCTGATGTTCTTCATATTGATTATGATCTGGGAAAAATAGCTACAAGGTCGTGAGATCGTTCGTTTGGTCGTGGGGAATTTCTTGGTGTCGAACGCATAGAACCGGGTACCACAAAATCACAACACCTCATCCGCTCGTCCTAAAATATTTCTGGTATTTTTCTAGCATTATAATCATCCCATATAACGTATAAAAAATGATATAAACAAGCCATGCATCGTATTTTAATCGTATAATAATTATTGTATTCGAAACCCTAAAAACACAATAATTCTCTAAAACACTCACACGAATTTTCTGGGCTGATTCTATATTTTTCGTGGCATCTATGATCACCATATGATCTGAGAAAAATGATAATTCGAATTATAGAAGCTTAAAATAATTATTTCGAATTTATTGGATTAATCGGGTTATGTAATATATAAATCGTATATATGGATCAAAAATGGAACGAATGGTTTAGGGTTCTTGATATGATATAGATCTGGTCTAAATAATGTTCTAATGATGATTTAATGATTGGATAGTGTTTTGGGAAATTAGGGTTTGTTTTTGATTATATTTTGAATATACCGATTGGAAAATAAATGTTAAGGGGGCGTTTTGTAATTTTTAAAATTCGTGGACCATTTTTGTAATACTCTATAAATCAAGGACAATATGAATAAAATATAACTTGAGGGTACTATTTGTAAAATATGGAAGTTTTGGAATTAAAATGTAATTTGTTAATTATGTATATTCGAATTGGAAAATAAATAAAACGAGGGACTGAAACTGTAATTTCTGGAAACTTGAAGTGGTTTTGTGTAAATAATAATGCTAAGAGTATTTTGTGTAATTTGGAGTATTTATGGGGCTAATGTGTAATTATGGCTAATTATATAATTCGATTTGTATTTAAATAAGTACAAGGACTAAATATGTAAATTACCTAAACCTTGAGGGCTGTTTGTAACATATTTGTATTGAAGGGTATTTTCTGTAAATTGAATAAATAAAAGGGCTTGATGTGTAATGTAACTAAGATGAGGATTAAATTGTAAATAATAAAAGTATAAGGTTTAATTTGTAATTAATAAAGTAAAGGGGTGTAACTTGTAAATTATGGAACTTGAAGGCTAAACATGTAATTCTGGAAAGTATAAGTGTTTGAATGGTAAAATGATAAGATTTCAAATGTGGACCTTTAACTTTGGTAAATTTGCATTAATAACCCTAAACTATGAAAGATTATCATATTTGATCTTAGATTTGTATAATGAGTTAAAATGAACGTTCCTTCCATAATAAGCTAATTGAAGACTTAACTTGGCTTGTATCATTTGAATATTGCTAAAAATGGAAACTTACTAATTCTGGAAAGTTCTTAAAATGGAAAGATGAACTAATAATGATAATCTGAACTTGAACCCCCTTAGTAATTTGTCTTCTACTTTCTCTAGGTGTAAAGAGGGAGAGGTCCTGATCTGTCTCAGTACTTTCTGCTTTTGTTCTTTGTGCTTGCATTTGAATAAGGTACAGATACTCTGCCCTTTTTCAGTAAGGGTGTCTTATTTCTCTGACATGATATGATTTCTGATTTGCATCTTCTGATCTGTTAAAATCTGATTTGGATCTTGATACTTCTGAAAAGATTTGATTTGAACCTTTTGTTATGAGCCATCTGTTTTGATCTATCTGTTTTGAACCTTTGGATATGACCTTCTGATATGATATGATTTGTGACTCTTAGTTTGATACCCGAGCCAAAATTTGTGACCCTAGCCATGAAGGTAACATGGCCGTGTCTGTGATGCACCACTGGCATGACTAGTGTGTAGCCCTAGTGATTTGGTTACACCGTCCCCATTCTGATTATGATATGCGCATTACTTTGACTATGGATTATATATGTTTCTGGGGGGCGTATGGATGCATCCTAGATCTGTTCTGTTTAGTGGATTTGACTGTATATGATATGATATATGATTTGTCTGGTGATTGGTACTGTGTGCAATACATGCCCTTCACATTTCTGAGAGGTCGCTCCTCTATGGTTACTGTATGTGATATGATCTGATATGTTTCTGGGCTCGTGGTGGATTACTATCCTATATTATTCTTTCCCTTTCATTTATTGTACCTTATGATACTTTCCTTTGCACCATATATTATATCTGTTTCGTTATCATTTAATATTTGCCATGATTCGTACTTTCTTATCTTTGCTTTGTATATGTATCTGTTCACTGAGCTTTTTAAGCTCAGCCGCACGTCTTTTCTTTTCGTGTGCGGCAGGTATCTAAGCTAGGAGCTGGGGACTTCTGCTTTGGGATTGAGAGATTAGAGCTTTTGGTTGGAGCTTTTACCTTAGATGACCACCCTTATATTATGACATTTGTTTCGGGATTCTGTTTCTTTTGTTTATTCCATTGGTTGATCTTTATCTTTTGAATTCATGTATTTTGTTTTAAGCCGTGTTGGCTTGACTTTCTTATTGATTTTGGTTTATGGCTTCCGCTGTGTATTATGTATGCTCTGATTTGTCACCGTGATGTGATACCTTTACCCTTGTCGGGTTGGGGTGTTACAGTCCTAGTCAATCCGGTTATGAAACCACTTGGTGGACCACAACGTCGCACAAAGCAACGTAAGGACAAAGGGTCCAAACGTGGTCGTAAATCCACTTCCGATATTCCCCATTCTTCCTCCTCATTCGGTCAAAGTTCGTCTTCTCAACCTATGGATGAGGATGATGATTAGGTGAACGAAGAAGGAACGTCTCATCCTAATACTCCCTCTCCCGACACCTTCTTTCGTAACCTTGACACCTCATCATTCACACAAACCTCCGATGTTGAATTCGGACAAACCAACTTATCCATGATGATGACAAGACAAACAACCATGTACAATCGACAAGTCTCGATGCATGAGCAAACTATCAGGGGATTCAAGTCCATCGGCAAGGCGATCAAAGGGCTTGGGAACAAAATTAAAAAGTTGGGGAAGAAACGAGACTAGTTAGGATTAGCTTAAGTAGTACTATTAACTTAAGTATTATTAAGTTATTATAAATAAAGTCATGGAAATGTCCATAAATATTAACTTGCTTGAAATGTTCTCTTTTAACATTTCACACTTGAACTTGGTTAATTTGCTTAGTTAATTAACCTTTATGTTAATCAATCTTGTCTAGTTCATGCATGTTTTATTATTTTATTACATGCACTAGATGTTAAACTTGATTGAATTTATGCATGCTTAATAGTTGCCTAAATACATAGATGATCACATGATCATGTTAGTTGCTAGTTGAAACTAGCTTTAGGAATTCTATGTGTTTAGTGGTTTGAGGCTTTGAGATTTGCAGCCAATGGATTCCCCAGAAATTTCCCCATTTAGGCTGCCTAAAACCTGCAGACCTGGAAAGAAGGTCAAATGGAGGCCACGACTCCACTAAATAGGGGACGGCTCCACTAAATTTAGTGGTGCCGTGGTACATTTAGTGGTACCGTGCCTCTGGAAGATGATTTTCACTATTTCCTTCCACTTTTTGACTTCTTTTTCCAGGAAATCTGCCAACATTACCTGATTCCCATACACCCAAATCCCCAAATCCAACATCCTTTTCAACCTTGCATGCTTTTGATTTGGCTATTTAAGCTAACATCATGCATTGCCATCCTTACACCTTCACACTCACCATACAACCATCATGGGATCAAGAGTATTTAAGAAACCTAAATTCAACATCAAACCAACCAATCAAACCACTCTAGTTGATCAATGGATCAAGACTACTCACACACCTCAATCATCAACTAAACCTATCACCAATGACATTGCCTTCATTGATCTCACCTTGGATGATGAAGATGAAACCCACACACCCATAACCTCTACCAAATCATCATCTTCCTTCACTACACCCCAAGCTCCATCCAAGGCAACCTCTATCAAACCCACATCCTCATCCTCCACAACTAGAACCAACACACATTCATCTCAACCTAGTCCCATTCACCCTTTAGCCTTAACACTTAACTCATCACCATCAACTTCCCTTGAAATGGGAACTAACACATCACCCTCATCATTTTCACCATCACCACAACCTCTAACTCTTACCCTCACCCTATCACCAAACACTCCCTTTGAGTTTGGGAGCAACACATCATCACCTTCCCTATCACCATCACCTCAACCCTTAATGGGTTATCCCATCCTTTATCCCCTTCACTCACACACCTTGAGTTGTGCTTGTTGCCATCACAACCTTGAACTCATCATGAACATTAGAGATGAGCTTAACTTTAGGTTCTTGATTAGCCTCAAACAGTCAACTTAAATCAACCAAGGATGTGGTCAAATAAAGTCAAACTACTTGAAGACAACTAACCAAGGAGTATAGTGTTTTCCCGGGTCGTTATATCCCAGCGAAGCGTGAAATTGTGTTTAAAGACGAATTGTGATCAAGTGCTATTGAATGGAAAAGGGTTTTGGAATTATTGAACTAAGGAAATAAAAAGAGAATAGCTTTAAACAAGCTACAGAAATAAATACAGGGAACCAAATTACTTAAAACGTCTAAAATCTAAAAACGTACGTTTAAATTTAAATAAACGTAAACGTACAAAATAAAAAGTGAAAATGAAGAAATATTAACCCTAAAAATATGAAAATAACTTTTTTATAAACCTAAAGATAAAAGAAAATTATTAGAAAAAGAAAATTATTTATTTAACTAATTAATTAATTATTATTAATTAAAAACTATTTTTAACTATTAAATAATTACCTAAAAAGTAAGAAAATAAGAAATAAACTTAGAAAAATGAAATTATGACTTAGATAAATCTAAAATATTATAAAACTTATTTTAAAACTGAAAATATATTTATTACACTTTTTATCTAATTATTATTAATTAATTACTAATTAATTATTATTTAAACTATTTTAAATTATAATAAATACTAAATGATCAAAGAAAAATCTGAAAATTTTTCTATAAATATTATTAAGTGAAAAGAAACTAAGAAAATTATAAAAATTAAAAATGCTTAATTAAAATTTAAAAAGATAAATTCTATTAAATAGAAGCTATCACTATTTTTCTATTTTTGGTTTTCTTAAGGTCTAAAAATTTGATTATATTTTTCCTTGATTAAAGATGACAAAAGAAAATTATGAAAATTAGATTTATATTTTTCTGATTATTATTTTATTTATTATGATTTAATTACTAATAGAAACTAATTAAAAAGATTAAAAATATCAAATGACTTAGGAAAAATCTGAAAAATTTAGGATAAGTCTAAAATAATATTTAAAAGCTAGGAAAATTAAAAGCAGAACTTATCTAAACCTAATAAGCAGATTTGGGCAGATAAGCAATTGAGCTAATAAGCTAATAATAAGCTAATAAGCTCAAAACTCCACCAAAAGTTCAGAACAAGTTTAGTATACTATAATAAGCACAAAAAAACTTAATTCAAACAGATAATCCTACAAATAAGCAAATTCAACACCAAATCAGTTGGCACAATTTAGACAGAAATTCAGAAATCAGGCCAAATTGTAGGGTAGATTAAGCAGTTTAAATAAGTAGCTAAGTTGAATAATATGGGGGCAAAAGGTTCTCTATACTACTAGGTATTCTAAAACACAAAAATCCCTATCTCAATTAACCCAATTGGATTCCAATTAAGCCATAGATCAGGTGGGAAAACAACTGAGTTCTGCTATGGTGGTCTGTGTTGTCAGTTTGCTGTGCAGAAGTGCACACAGATGTTCAGGCTTAATCCAACTCTATTGTTTACACTAATTGGACTCAGAGGACTTAGAAAATGCCAAGGAAAGGGCCAAAATAAGCTTGTGGTTTAATATGGCTTATTTGGCCTACTTACGGGCTGAAATTTGCACAGACTATAAAAAACTATGGTTTCTAGTTATATTGCTATTTTGAACTTGAAAACACCTTATTTGGACTATATTAAGCAGATGTGAAGTTGGGAAAAAGGTAAATGTACAGTAACACTGGGTTTGACCCTTTGACTGCACAAAACCAAACACTCCTTAATGGGTGTTCTGTGGTGATTTTCAAATGAAACAAGCTATTCTAACTTACAACTCTGATTATTATGAATTCACTGACTTAATTAAACACTAACTAACAACTTTCAAAACAGAATTAAGCAGTATTATAAATTATACTAGTTTTAGCTAATTTTGGCTTTTTAATGCTTTTTAAGCAAATTAATGAAAGGCTATATAACTACTGATATGACTAATGAAATACACTTAAAAACTATGAATAAGCAAGAAACAATAATAATAAGCTACTAATAAGCTATTCTACAGTAAAAGTAGAACTTATGCAAAATATAGAAAAATGCTTACAACTGATATTGATTATGGAACAGAAAACAAGTAACAGAACCAATCCTAGCTTGTTAACACAAGCTAGAACATACCACTAAGCCTTCCTAATTAGCTTAAAACTCCCAATAAGAGCTTATTTCACCCAGGTTGACTTTTGTTGACCATCTTGATTTCTTGAATTTAGAACAGGATTACACTAAAATAAACTTACAACAAGCTACTATAAGCTTGTATAAGCTTATAAAAACAACTGAGAAGCTGTTCCAATTACTACTTAATTATGTTTGATTTCTCAGTACAACATGGAATTTGAAATTATCATTAACTACTGAGATTGTACAAAGATTGACATCAAACAAGCTTAATTTACTTTATATTGATTACTGAAAACATAAGATTACAAATTATGTCTACTGGAAAGGAAATACGATTATGCTACTATTACCTACTTGCCATTTTAGGCTACAAAAGCTATCTATATATACAAAAATAAAGTGGGAAACCCTTAGTCGACATCACTTAATCTTTCTGCACCCTTGATTGGCTTCAATTTGATCTCAATCGTTCAATTCCACTTTTGGCGGGAAAACAGGACAAGTGGAAATTCATCTGTTTTAGTTAGTGAGAGTGGGAGAGAAGCATTAATTGAGTTTGGCATGTTAGGTAGCGTGTTTAGGAGGGGGGATGAGGTGGTGAAGCCAGCTGGTGATGAGGTGGGGGGTGAGGTGGTATGGTGACTGGTTTTGGCGGTTTAGGGGAAGGGATAAGAGTTTGACCGAAGTCAAACTCTGATATTTAGCAAAGGTGAGTGGGCTGGGTATAGGATTGGGCTGGGTGGTTGTGTTATGGATTGGGTTTTATTATTTTTGGTTGGGTAGTTTAATATAAGGGTTGGGTTTAGTAAATAAGGGTCCGGATTGGTTTGTAGTTAAATCACAAGGACCATTTTTGTATTTTTGGATTTTTAGGGGTTGAAAGTGTAACTGTTTCAAAGTTATCCAAAGGACCAATTCTGCCATAGATGAATAGAACAAGGGTTACATTTGATAATTTTCCAATTTTTAAAACCCAGGGACTATTTTTGACATTTTTCAAACTTGGGGGACCAAAGTTGTAATTTTGAAAACTTGAACCTTAAAGGACTAATCTTGACAACTTATGAATCCCCAAGGACCTTTGATGATATTTAACATGTTTTGAATAACCAGGGACTAGTTCTGCCAATTTGTGAAACTTCAGGGACTGAAAATGACAATTATGCAAACTTTATTCATTTTTTACTTGTTTTCAATCTTTTTGTTCCTGAATCAAATAAAAACACATTTTATGATATTTTCTGCATTTTGAAGCATATCTGCATGTTTTTAAATGTTTTTGCAGATAAAATGTGACAGAAATGATGAGTATTTAGACACTCATCAGTTCTCATACCTAGAACACCTCCTCACACCACCCATAGGACCCATCATCCTTCCACCTCCTCCACCACACAATAGCCCAAACTAAACATGGTTATGTTTAGTCCCTCCAATAAATGCTTAGGAACCCTTTTGAAGTTGGAAGCAAATCTTGAAGCCTCATACTACTATTGATGTTTATGTGTCTTCATGTTGTTTTAAATTTGCTTTCTTGATGTAGTCATACTTATGTATGACATTTATTTTATGTTTATGAAATGGGCTTTTCATTTTGGTTACTTAGCTATTTTTTTTGTGTGGTTGGATATTTGTCAAATGTGCTACTTGTTAGATATTGTATACTTGTCGTCTAACTTTGTTTTGTAGCACAAATCATTGCTCGATTCCTTTGTGTTCTCCAAATGAGGGGGAGTACACATCAAGGGGGAGCCGTCGTCACCTTTTTGATTCGAAAAAAAGGGGAAGAAATGGGAGTAAACTCATTAAAAACTTGTTAAAACTAATTTTAACTTAAAATGAGTTTATATTTTGTCATCATCAAAAAGGGGGAGATTGTTGATGCAAATAATGTATCTAAAAACGTTATTTATATCTTTCGATTACTTCACGTTTTGAGGATGACAAAATGTGAAATCACGTTACGTTAAAATTAACGTAAACAAGTTTTTAATCAGAAGATCCCGTTTCTACGCAAATCACTCTTAGACAAATTTACAAACTTGACAAATGATCAAAGAAGTAAATTTTGGTTTTGAGAGCTCACATTTTTAATGGGACAAAACATTTTTTTTCAAAAATACACATGACAAATTATTTTTGAATTATTAAGAAATGTTTTAATGGAAAAATAAGTTTGAAAATCACAACAGCTATTTTCCCCCAAATATCAGCTCCAACCTTCCCCAAATAAGTTTTCACCAGAAAAGACAAAATTTGGAGCGTCCTAGTCTAGGACGGCTCCACGGTTCCACTAAATTTAGTGGAGCCGTGGCATGTTTAGTGGAGCCGTCTGTACTAATTTTTCTGTAACGTTCAGATTTTCTTTGCCTATAAATACCAACCCCTTTCACAGATTTTTGGCACCCTTTCACACAGAAAACTTTCTGGTTTTAAACCTCTCACACCTTTCTATATTTTTGATCATTTAGATTAGTTTCTTTTGTTTTAAGAGTGATCCAATCATCCACCAAGAGATCCTCTTCATTCCTCTTGATTAGCAAGAGAAGAACACAAGTATCCAAGAAGATACAAGGTGTTATCATTCCTCTTCCAAGTGCAAGAGAAGAACTCAAAATCTTCAAGAAGATTCAAGAGTTGTAGTGGTTAGGTTTTTGTAACACTTGTTACAACCTTGTTGTATCATAGCATACATCAAGTTTATTTATCTTTTGTGAGAGAGAGTGAAGATTAAGTGTGATCTTATAAGAGATAGTGAACATCTCTTGAAGCCATGAGGCTTGTGTGATTGATCAAGAAGATCAAGGGTCATTAGGATAGAGTTAGTAGAGTTTGTTGATCATTGTGATCGTGTTGAGATCTTGGTGATCTCTTGAAGCCATCGGGCTTGTGTGTTTGGTCACGTGGACCTTGGTAGATTGGTGCTAGCTAAGATTAGCACTCGACATCTAGCTTAGTGTCGGAAATAGGATAAGCGACGTGTACGGTTTTCTCCGCCTGAAGGGAGGTTGTTGATATAGTGTTTGAAACTCTCGAGTGTGGTACTCGGGGAGTGGAGTAGGGCGAAGAAGAGCTTCGTAGCCGAACCACTATAAATCCTTTGTCTCGGTTTGATCTTTCCAACTCTACTCTTTACTTTTATTATTTATCATTTGTTAGATTAGTGTGTAGTTCTTATTGGTGTTGATTGATTACATGATGAAGCGAAAAGTGTACCGCTTTTAGGGGGTCATTTAAGCCCTAAATCGTATTTATTTGATCAAATATTGCCCTAAATCGTTCCTTTTGTCATTTTAGGTACTTTGGAGAAGAAATCTGGAAAAGGAAGCATTTTGGACGTTTTTGGAGCATAAAAGTGAAGAAAACGACAAAGTCTCAAAATTGGCTGGAAAAGTACACGTGACAGCGTCAAGGATTGCTCCTGACGGCGTCACGGCTTGGCAAAAGAGGTGGATATGACAAAATACACGTGACGCGCCAGAGAGTTTTACAATGAAAATCTGACGGCGTCACCCTTTAAGGTGATCAAGGTCGTCACGGTTTAAGTTAAAGAGAGACGGCATCAAGCACAATTTTCACGGCGTCAACCCTTGACGCGCCAGAGCGGATTTTGGAGGATTAAAGAGGGACGGTGTCAGGAAGACCATCCGGGAACCCTAGCCGTGGCGAGGTGACGGCGTCACCTCCTACAACGTGACGCCGTCAGACCCTAAACTCTATATATAGTTTTGCAATTTTTAGTCATTAGTGTGCAACTTTGTGAGGAGAAACCCTAAGACGAATTTTCTGCCATTTTTAAGGGTTTTATACCCTTGGATCTCCCATGTTTAATTGAAGATAAGTAATCACTTAATCATTCAATATGTCTATGTGTTGTTTGATTATATCTTGTTCTTGTCTTTTAATTAACATGCTAGGCTAGATTTATCTTGTGTTTGCTTAGATCTAATGAAACCTAACTATTGATTATTGGTTGTTGGTGTGTTATCAATTGTATTGGATGATTGTTTATCGATGTTAGGCTTAAGAAAACTGGTTAACCTCCTATACGGTAACTTGCTTGAACGTCTTAAGAAACATGAACCAATGCGTACTAAGGTTTTTATGGTTGTATTTAATGCATGAGCGAATTCTAGTGATCCCATGTTAGGAGCTTCTTAGCCGGCTCGACATAGGAGTGAAGTAGGAGCTTGTAGAGTTGGGGAAGTACGTACGCCACCCCACGATTGGTATTAAGGAATACACCCGTCATCCACGCAATTAATACACACTAATCAACCGGTAAAAGATAGTTAGGGAGTAAGGAAATCTAAGTAAACACATTTCTCTCCATATAAGTTTCACAACCTTTTCATTTTAAGTTAGTTTATTTTATATTGCAATTGTAGTTATTTGGGTTAGTTGACTAGCAACTAATTCCGCCCACTCCTTCAAACCCGAGATTTTACTTGCTTTCCATAAAATATAAAAATACAAAAAGAATCTTCCTTCACCCTTAGACCTATTAGAGTAGTTTTTCAATCCTAACGACACTATTCCCCTAGAGAACGATCAATCCCCCGGTACTTGCCACTACACTATACTACATCGGTCAGGTACACTGCCTGGTGGGGATTGCAAGCCTCTTGAGATCCCTCGAGAGGTAAAACCTGTTTTAAGATCGCAAAACCACGCATCATTACACATAGAGTTCGAATCAAAGTTTCCAATAGCCAACTTTTAAAACAAGATTTT
>CP139506.1:308340028-308361680 GCA_021014915.2 Artemisia tridentata subsp. tridentata
AGAGCCTAAGTTATAGAGAATTAGGTTTCATTCATTACCTAAACTATAACTATTTTAACACTTAGACTTCCCCTATCGCCTTATATGTTTTACCTGCATTTACTACTTATTTTCCTAGGCATAGCTATTTATATAAATGTTTATTTATATATTATATATTTATTGACCGCGTATGCCTATTGTTAGGATTAGACACATGGTTAAGGTGGTTAAACCTTTTGTTCTTTGTGTGTATGATATATTGAGTGAATATGATTAAGTACGCGGAATTTACTTAACCACACTTAGAAGGTTATTTGTGTTATGGAAATGGAATGGTTATGTTTGTTCTATGACAATGAACAATGAAAGATTAACACCAAACGATTCAATATTATTAATGATAATAATACGAGTGATCTTGAAATATCACTAGGGTTACAACCTTGAATCTTATGTTCTTACAACTTGTGATATTCTTGTGTTTGTTCTATATCTTAATAGTTATGAGTTCTAATAATAAAATACACATGAACACACTTATGCACATCAACTTATTCGCACATAATATCGAGTCTAAGATCTTCTTTTATAGTCCAAGAAGATCTTTACAATATTGCTTAAAGTCTAGCCGACCTACTTGTTAACTTATCTTGAGAGTGTCAGTACATAAGATACAACATGTATCTGTGTACACAACTTGTTAACTAAGCACATGGGGTAAGATATTATCTACCGTATATTCTTGACTTTAGTACACAAATATCTTTTCAATACTTATCCATCTAGCAGTCTCAACTCAACAGTATCAACTAGCAGTCCCTTCTTTGTACTACCAGTTAGAACGGTTAGTTATAACTTGAGCAATCCTAAGATATACATTAGCAGTTGGAACTGTTAGAGAATTCTTCTCAGCAGTTGGAACTGTTAATACTTGTAGTTCTTGATACTTAATCTTCAGAACATTTAATTCCCAACAATCCTCCCCTAAACATGTGAATCCATTTCAACATGTTTCTGAATTAAATTTATGGATTGTGAAGATCTTTCAAACACTTCATAGTCAGACCCTTGATCTGAACTTTCTTCTGTTCTGAGAGATTGAATATCTTTCTTAGAAGCTCATCTGTTTTCTGATCTTTGACTTTAACAATATCAACACATTGCTCCAATCTTGGACTAAAAGATGGTGCAATTTCCTTGGATGGAGGAATTATAAGAGGCAATGGTGCTGTGTATCTTGGATGCTTGTTTCAACAAGTGAAATCATCTATCAGCATGTCTTTGCAAGTGATGAACAAACGTGGTAACCTGAAATTGAAACTTTTCTTCGTTTGACCTAGATAGAACTTTCTCCTTTGGAATGTTCTTGTCATTTTCAACCTCCATGTCATCATCTTGTGTGCTCTTGTCTTTTCCTCCCTTACATTGGGTTTGTCTTCCTTTCTTGGGCTTTTATTTCCTCCCCTGAGATGTTTCCCCCCTGAAGCAAATAAAATTTTATCCTCCCCTTTTTTGGAAGATCTCTCACCATCATCCCTTCATTATCTGATCTACCAATGTGAACTTGTTTTCAGACAATGTTGTACAGGAATCCATCAATTCCTTAAGAGTTTAAGTTGCTGCCCTCATCACTTCTAGGTGTGTTAACTCCTATGAGAGGTGATTCATTGGAAATTTGATTCATGGTCCATCAATGGATGGTTTTTGTGAATCCTTTGAAAATCCTTGTTTAAGAAATTGTTTGACTTAGCAGTATGTTCATGATTTTAGAATTGAAAAATCATACTGCTTTCAACCATTTTGAAGGGATTAAGTGTATAACAGACACTTAATCAAAATTTCAGTTTAAAGCAACCTCTGGTTGTGTGAGAACCAATGTTTTCAGTTATAAATAACTGCCTGTGTAAAGATAAACCTATTCAAAAGGCTTTCTTGACAGGGTTTCTAGCTCATAGTAATTGTTGCCTCTAACACAAGTGTTAGATTCACTTTTATTAGTTGTTCTTTCTATCAGATGTCCTTAGACTTGCCCATTATACTTGAAAGTATAAAATGATAGAAAGTGAGTTGCATCAGTTACTATCTGATCAACTAAGTCATCAATTCAATGTGAAATTTGATAACCAGGTTTCAAGAAAGAAGTTTTAAAGAATTAATTAACTTAGGTGTAAACCTTTGTTAATGAGTTCCCAAACTCAGTCCATCATAAACCTGTTATGAAAGCAACTGGAATCACTTTTCTTCTGCTTCCATTTCACTTGAAATTTTCTTATTGCTCAAAGTTCATACCTGAAATTGTTAGTGCAAAACCAAGAAACAAAATGCATAGCATTTGTCTTATAGCAGTATCAATATATGACCAACAGTATGAACTGTTTAAACAAAATTTGTACTAGCAGTACTAACTGTTCTATTAACAGTATCAATTTTCAAAGATATCAGTACAACCTTAACATATATAAAAACCACATAGATTAGAAATTTTAAGGATTTAGCATTCCAATACTTGCTACCAAGTACTGAAACCTTCCAACATCAAAAGCTTTGGTTAGCAGATCTGCAAAATTGAATTCTGAAGCAATTTTAAGAACTTGAATTAATCTTTTCTCATTGCAGTCTCTTATAAAGTGATGTCTAATTTCAAAGTGTTGTATACCAAGCTCTTGGTGCCTGATGAAGGCCATAGAGAGCTTTAACTACTCTGTACACTTTGTCTGGATGGTCAGGGTCAATGAAGCCTGGAGGTTGTGTAACATACACCTCTTCTTCAATTTTACCATATAAAATGCACTCTTGACATCCATTTGGTAGACTGTGAAGCCTAAAAATGAAGCATAAGCTAGAAACAGCCTAATTGCCTCAATCCTTGCTACTGGAGCATAAACCTCATCATAGTCTATCCCTTCTTCTTGTGTGTACCCTTGGGCTACTAATCTAGCCTTATTTCGAATCACTATTCCCCTTTCATCCCTTTTATTCTTGAAAACCCATCTAGTGCCAATTACCTTTGCATTCTTTGGTAAATCAACTAGCACCCATACTTTCTGAATCTTGAACTGAAGAAGCTCCTCTTGCATAGCTTCTACCCAGCTTGAATTATCTAAGGCTTTCAGAATGTTCTTTGGTTCATCTTGTGAGAGAAAACATACAAACAAGCAAGAGTTTGAAAACTCATGCTGCTTTGAAGCATAAAGGGCATCAAGAAGCCCTTGTTGGTCTGAAGACATCAGTTGTTGTCTTGTCTTCACACCTGATTGTACATCTCCAATTACATTATCTAGGGAGTGGACTTTGTGAATTCTTGTTTGTGGAGTAGAAGGAACTTGATAATTTGATGGAAGATTGTTGAAATCCACCACATTATCTAAGAATTCTGCTTCTTTTGTTTCTGAAGGGCCAGCAGCAGAATCAGTTGGCCTAGCAGCAGAATCATTAAGCTTAGCAGCAGAATCACCAGCAGAAACACTTTGTTGTTCCTGAGTTCCACCTTCTTTCCTTTCATCTTCAACACCTTCTTTAGCCTTGCCAGAAGAAGATTCATCAGTTGTTGAAGTTGATTCCACACTTGTACTTGACCATATTGGCATCCAAACATGATCTTGGTTTGTCTTCTTTTATAACCTTGCCTCATCTGTTGCTTGTGAACCTGAAAATTCATTAGTTTCAACAACAACAGGCACATAATTCATTGATTTGGTTAGAACTTCAAGATCAAATAGCCTTTTTGGTCCTTGACCTTCTACATTGGATTTGTCCTCTAAAAACTCCACATGTAGGTTTTCTTCTACAATCTTAGTTCTTGTGTTGTATACTCTAAATGCTTTGCTATTAAGAGAATATCCAACAAAGAAACCTTCATCTGCTTTACCATCGAATTTTCCTAAATGGTCTAAGGTATTGAGAATTGTCACATGACATCCAAAAGGTCTAAGAAATCCTATTGCAGGAGTTCTTCCTCTAAAAAGTTCATATGATGTCTTATTGTGAGGCTGTATAACTAAAACTCTATTTTGGACATAGCAAGCAGTGTTGACTGCTTCAGCCCAAAAAGTTATAGGTAGCTTAGAATCAGCTAACATAGTTCTAGCAGCTTCAATTAGTGTTCTATTCTTTCTTTCAACAACACCATTCTGTTGTGGTGTTCTAGCAACACTAAATTCTCTCCTAATACCTTTTTGTTTGCAGAAATCATCCATAACTCTATTCTTAAACTCTGTCCCATTATCACATCTAATGACCTTCACTTTCTTGTCTACTTGGTTTTCTATCTGTGTAATGAATGTCTTAAGAATGCTTGTAGTCTCATCCTTAGAAGATAGAAAGAAAACCCATGTAAATCTAGTATAGTCATCAATTATAACAAGACAATATCTCTTATGCATTATACTACTTACTGAAACAGGTCCAAATAAGTTCATATGCAGCATAAACAATGATTGATTGATAGAGTTAAAAATCTTGGGCTTACAAGTGGCTTTGTGTTGTTTGCCTTTTAGACAAGCAATGCATGTTTGATCATTTTCAAATCTTTTGTGAGGTAAACCTCTTACCAAACCATTCTTAACAATTTTATTTATGGTTTTGAAGTTAATATGACCAAGCCTTCTATGCCATTTTATTGATTCATCCAATGTGGTCTTTGCAACAAGACAAGTTAAATTCTTTTTAGTAACAATGTTCTTCATGTCTACACTGTACATATTGCCTTTTCTAGGAATTCTAAGAAGTACTTGACTTTCATCAGACATCTTAAAATCAGGAGAAAGTACAAGACATTTAGTCTCACAGAAAAGAACATTGTTCTTTTTGTCACACATTTGTGAGACACTAAAAAGATTATAATTTAGCTCTTTTACATAGAACACATCTTCAAAATCTAAATTTCCAGTTTTAATGGTACCTTTACCGGAAATTTTGCCACCAATACCTCCTCCAAAGGTAACATAGCCTCCATCTATTGATTGGAAATCTGAGAGATAAGACTTGTTGCCTGTCATGTGCCTTAAACATCCACTATCTGAGTATCCTTGATCCTCTTCCTGATCATTTGAATGTTCCTGCACATAAATAAGAGTGTTAGTTTCTTTTGGGGACCCAAGCCATTACTGAGTTGGATCTGCCTCTTGCATCAATGTAATTTAATCTTTTAAGGACAGTTGATGCAACATTGGATTTTAGAATCCAACATGCTGAGGCCTTAACAGCATTTGCCCTGTTTTTCCAAGCAGCAGTACTAACTGCTTTCCTAGCAGTCTTAACTGCTGGCTTTGCAGTTTTACTCTTTGGTTTCCAAACTTGTTTTTGAACCACTGCTTTTGTTTGAATGGGCCTTAGAACAGTCTTAGGTGCATGTTTTGAAATTATTTTTGCACTTTTAACTGTTGGTTTTGGGTTAACAGTCTTAAATGGTCTAGCAGTTGAAACTGCTTGCCTAGCAGTAGAGACTGCTGTCGAAACTGCTCTGGGTTTTATACTTTTAGAGTGAAAATGAGTTTGAGGAGTTTGCCTTTTGAAATTCACCCTATTATTTTCATAACCAGATACCCAATGGTTGTAGAAAGCTGCAAGATGGTCAAAACTACCACATGTGTAACAAGCTTTGTTATAAAAAGCAAAGTCATCACCTAATTGGTTAGACTTGAGGTTGTTCCAATTCCTTTGGTTACCTCTGGGCTTGTTGGTGGTTCTATATTGCTCACAATATCTAACTGGTTGCCTAACATGCTTAATGTTTGATTTAGGCCTATCAGTATTGTGTTTGACTATCTTAGGAACACTTGTTCCTACTTTCTTAACCACTTCAGGTTTAGACATAACCTGTTCTTCTTCATCATCACTATCAGTTGTGCAGTCTTCAACAACTATAGCATCTAAGTTCTTAACAAAGGACACCTTATCCTGATAAAGTAAAGTTTTATCTAAACTTTTACTTACTTTTTCTACCTTAAGACTCTCAGTAGTCTTAGAACCATATTCCATGATTGGTTCTTGAAACTCAGGTAAACCTGAATTTCCTAGGTCAATCCCTGGGGGTTTTGGGATGCCTCTATAAGGAGGTGGGACACTCTTATATCCTACTCCTGACTTAGCTCTATTAATCACTTGACTATCTACTATATTGTGCACACTTCTAGAAGCATGTTCTAGTGCCTCAGTAGTCAAGTGAATGTTTTCATTTTCCTTTTTGACCCTATCATAAGCTTCTCTCAAAAGCTTAATTTCAGCATCTCTAAAGAATATGTCCTGTCTTAGGAGAGCTTTGTCATCAGAAAAAGCTAATTCATTTTCCTTATAGTGTATGATTTGTTTCTCTACCTTTTCTAATCCACACTTATAGTTTATAAAGTTTTGAAAAGTGCTGCTTAGCTCTTTCTTTTGATCATCATATTGTTTCATTAAAACCTGTAGAGCATTAAGAGCAGTGCAAGTATTTGAACAAGCTTTATGATTTTGTACCTCAGTAGCAGAAAAAGCCATAAGTACCATTTGAGCAGGAGTTTCTTCTTCATCTGCCATGAAGCTCCAATCAAAACCTAAGCCATCAATAGCTACCATAGCTTTTGGCTCAATAACCTCCTCTGTTTTGGATTTGCTTCCAAAACCTCTATTCTTGCTATCTTGCTGCCTTGGTCTTCTGCACTCTCTTGAGAAATGACCCATCATGTGGCAGTTATAGCACTCTATCTTTGACTTATCAAAACCAGCAGCATCAGTGTTGCTGATTATGAGCTTCTTCCCCGTCTTGTGATAGAACTTCTTGGCTCTCATGCTAAGACGAGAAATTTGCCATTTTAGATCCATTTCCTCCAGATCATCTTCATAGATCTCTTGGAGGTCTTCATAGGAGAGCATAGACCCATTATTTTGACTTGTAAGAAAGGCACAACAAGTCTTTTCATCCAAAATACTTATGGTACTACTTGATGAACTAGCAGCACCAACATCATCAACAACTTTCACATCTTCACTTGATTTTGAGGTACTAGGAGTTGACATAAATGCCTTGTTCCCAGTATTAGAACTAGTACCTCCATTCTTCTTCAAATCTTGCTCCACAATCTTGAAGTTGCTATACAAGTCCATCAGTTTCATGGTGTCTAAGTCAGGCTTGTTCTTCCAGACAACAACATGCATAGCCCACTCTTCTGGTAAGCTTCTCAGAAATTTTGAGGTCAAAACTTCTTGAGGCATTTCAATCCCAAGAATAGTAAGTTGGCTCACAATATTCTGAAGCCTATTAAACATGTGGTCAAGAGGTTCATTGTATGTAGAGGAGAAGTTTTCAAACTGCTGCTTGAGCAGTGTCTTGTGGGTTTTCTTGGTGGCTTCATTTCCACCAAACCTGGCAATAATAGCTTCAAATAATGACTTGGCATCTTTGAACTTGCTGAAGTTTAGAAGTTGATCATTGGGAATGGTCATCATCAGCATGCTTCTTGCCTTCAAGTCATTTTTCTTCTTTATTCTATCTTATGCAGATGATGGCTTTGTCTGCAGAGTTGACACAACTTTGCCGTCCACTGTTGATGTAGTGGTGGTAGGCTGGTAAGAGTTTCCATCTTCAATGATTTCCCAAAGTGCATAATCTTGCACTTGGAAATATTGCTCTATCCTCAGCCTCCACATCTCAAACTCATTCTGTTTGAGCATGGGAATCTTTGCAGCAACATTTGTCTGAATAAATTCAACATCCATTTCTTCAGCTTCTTCTTCTAAATCAATAATATCAGCCTGAGCTCTGATACCACTTGTTAGGATTGGACACACGGTTAAGGTGGTTAAACCTTTTGTTCTTTGTGTGTATGATATATTGAGTGAATATGATTAAGTACGCGAAATTTACTTAACCACACTTAGAAGGTTATTTGTGTTATGGAAATGGAATGGTTATGTTTGTTCTATGAAAATGAACAATGAAAGATTAACACCAAACGATTCAATATTATTAATGATAATAATACGAGTGATCATGAACTATCACTAGGGTTACAACCTTGAATCTTATGTTCTTACAACTTGTGATATTCTTGTGTTTGTTCTATATCTTAACAGTTATGAGTTCTAATAATAAAATACACATGAACACACTTATGCACATCAACTTATTCGCACATAATATCGAGTCTAAGATCTTCTTTTATAGTCCAAGAAGATCTTTACAATATTGCTGATGTTACTTACTTGTTTTGGTGCCATTGATGATCCTTCAACTCTCCTGCAACTCTTAGAACTCTTCTAATGGTCGAATTAATGAACCCCAAGTGTGGTGGAATGAGTGTGTGTGTGTTTTTATGATTTTTGAAATCTTCGGTATATATACTTCACTCCATCCGATCAGTATTTCATCCAACCGATTCGGATTGAATTTTTGCAAAACTTCACTTTCCCTTCTTTCTTCAACACTTTAACACTTGCAAGATCAAATGGAAAGTATTTGACTCCTTTAAAAGACTTCACTTTAAGTATGAAAAATACCACCAACACACTTATTCTCCCAACTTGTTATCCAATCTATCTCTACAACTTCTAAAACAAAACTTAACTCCATAGATTAAAACTTAATAAAACCACAAGGTAACCAAAAGGTCTTAAACTTAAATCAAACTTAAATTCAAAACATTAAACTACTATTAAAAATGCATTAAAAATAAACAAAACAAACATTAGCACAAGCCTTGTGCTTTATTCTTCATCTTTTACTCTTCAACCTTCAACCCTCAAAGTATTCATGCTTCAAGATGTCTTCACTTTGAAATTTGCCGGATAACTTTCGGTTAGTCATTTGTGTTTTAAACTTCCTTGCAAAATTCCTTCCATCCGGGCAAACTATATCAAACTTCACATGCCATTCTCCATCACCTTCTTCTTTCTTGTAAACACTAGCTCCTTCGGGTCCCCATTCCAAATTCTTCAATTGAACCGGTAAGGATCCAAGAAAATCTGTCAATTTATGGAACACAAAAACATTCTTGAATGGGTTATAGAAAACCTCCATAGCTAATGCTCTTTCCAACTCATCTTCAATACCAAAGTAACTAGGGACAACCGGCCCATATTTAGGCCTTCCCTCTTCATCTCTACCAACTTCGAAACAACCTAAATGGTCTTCTTCTTCTTCATCTTCATGCACTTCCTTAATAATCTTGCCTCTAGGTTTAGGATAGTAGGTATGCTTCAAGATCCCATCACTAATAGTCATAGTACCTCTACCCATATCTATAATAGCTCCGCAAGTTCTCAAAAACGTTCTTCCTAACAACAATGGTAACTCCTTATCTTCGGGGATATTAAGCACAAGAAAATCGGCTAAGAAAGCTTGATATCCTACTTGCACTCTAACATTCTTCACTTCTCCCATTGCTTTTGCTCTTGAATTGTCAGCCATAGTAAGATTATATTGATTTGGTTGAGGATTACCAAGTCCTAATCTTTTTTACAACGGGTATGGCATCACATTCACACTTGCTCCTGTATCGGCCAATGCATACATTGCATCGGTTCCATTCACCTTAATGGGTAACACAAAATTTCCCGGATCGCTCTCTTTCTTAGGCAACCCATTTTCAACTATCCTTTCCCTTGCAAACTCATCAAAATTCTTATCCTCTATCCTAGTTGTTGCCTTCATAACCGCATCTAACTTCTTACGATAAACCATGTAATTGTTCAACACTTCTATAACCGGCTTCTCTTCCATAAGCTCCTTAAATTTCATTTCCAAGTTCTCCAAAACTGCTTCTTTTTGTTCTTGAGTCAATTGTTTAACTTCTTGAGGTGATTTGGGTGATGAACTAGATGAACTACTCTCATTCTTAGGGGTGGAGGGTTGGGTAAGTTTGTTAAGTGGTGTTTTCTTGCGATTAGCCTTTCCCATTTTAACAATCTCTCCTCTACCTTCCTTCTTCTCTACCATATCATCATCTACATCAATTCTCATCTCTCCCATAGCAAAATCAACCCTACATTTAGTTTTCACCATGAAATTTCTACCAAACATAACTTCCGGTTCACCCACATTTCCATATTCCAACACAACAAAATCAATTTTGAAAACATGACCATAAATATTAACATTCACATCTCTCACTATCTTCCTACCATAATTCTCATAATCAAGCCTAACAAAGCCAAGCTTACTAAGCATATCTTCCGTAATATAATTTTCACCATATTCCATGTTAAGTTGAGCATCCCAAGCCTTAACTCCTTCCACACCACATGGTGTAGCATACCTCATAAATGGTACATCAAACTCTTTAGGTGGTGCTTGCGTAAACACAACCACTTTTTTCTCCTTAGGTAAACACACTATGCTTTCGCCAACTTCTTCTTTTCTTTCGAAACCAATCTTAGCTTCATCCAAAATGCTTTCCAACTTCTCCAAAGAATCACCTGAATCTCTCAACATCTCTTCCAAATGTCTCAAATATTCCGAAACGTTGCTTAAACTCTCCATTCTACTTAAGCACTAACTATAACATAACCACAAAACAAAAATCCAAACTATTAGCGTGAGGGTTAGTTATAATCGAACCATATCAAAATATCAAACCAAAGCAAGCTAACAAACAACTTCAAACTAACAAAACATCAAAACAACTAAAAATCACGAATCACAAAAAATCACACCGAGGCAAACATTCGATCGGTATCACCTTCCATCCGATCGGATGGGTAAAATGCAAAATGCAAACTCTCACCAACCGAATCGGATGCGGGCAGCATCCGATCGGTTCGATCAAAAAAAATTTTAATTTTTTTTTTTTTTTTTTTTTAATAAGACTAAACTAATGACAACCTCTTTTTTTTAACTTGTTTTTGTTTTTTTTTTTTGTTTTTTGTTTTTTTTTTAAGAAGAACTAAAAAGAAGAATAAATTAATAACTAAAACTATTTAATATAATCCTACAATTAACTATCAAGCATTAAACTATGCGATTAACATTTATTTAATTAACTAATGACCATAAAAACTAATTATAAATTCATTCAATGAAAACTATCAAACTACCAAACATTAAAATTAATAAATTAACTACATTAACTAACATTTAACATAATAAAACTTTCTAATACCCCAAATTAATTAATCTAATTACTCTACTAATTAAACACAATATTAATGAATCATAAAAACTAAAAAAAAAAAATAACAAAGATTACTAAAACAAAAAGTGTTAACGAGACCACCAACCGATCGGATGGACATCCATCCGATTCGGTTGGTCCGAACCAAACTTTTTTTTTTTTTACTTTTTAACCCTTTAAAAAAAAAAAAAAAAAAAAATTAGACTACTAAGCCCAACTACCAAGAAAATCTTAACAATTCCCCGGCAATGGCGCCAAAAATTTGATGTGCGTGTCGTTGTGTTCAAGTTTTAAAATTTATAAACACGATTTATCCAATTCTCTAATCACACATACGAGCAAGTATACTCGTCCGTGGTAGTAAAGGTGGGTAAGTCGAGATCGTCCCAAGGGAATTGGGGTTTAGGTTTAGTAAATAAGTTTTAGCAAAAAGGAGTGTCAATCCAATTTGAAGTAAATTCTAAAAACAAGCAAGGTTCAATCAATCAAAAACTAATATACTTGTGTGTAGTTTCCATGACAATTGTTTAGAGTAACCAATCAAGTTGGGTGTGACTTGTAATGATGCACAACTTAAAATGAATGATTCACAATCAATGGTTTTTGTCATGAGAAATCATATCTAAGAATTCAATCTCCTAGTTAACTCCTTTCAGCCATGATTAACTATTACGATAATTCTATTAAGTCCTTTTGTTGCTTGAAAGCATTTCTTATCTTAAGAATTCCTACGAATCCTTTCGGCGTTTTTCGTGATGAAATCGTTTCCAAATCCATTTTAATGAGTAAAGGTGTTGCTTGTCACACACCACAATCCATACTAATTCGTGCACTAACTTTTTGGAATAAAAACATAAAGAAAACTCCTTTCGGCCTTTGTAAATCTTTGAAATTGTTTTTACCAACCAATTAAGCAAGATTAGATTTTATCTCAACAAACTCATAAAACAAGATATGTTTTCATGCATCACTATGATAAGATTACTCCAACAATTGTCACATCATCCACACACAAGTATAACTAAAATTACTCCATAATAATCATAATCAAACACAAGTAATTAACCAAACTTTCATTCATCATATAGTAAAAGTAAAAGTAGTTCATGATAACTCAACAAGAAATACCTAATCAAGGAATTACAAGAACTAGAATTGTGGAACTATAGCAATCCACACTCCTCCAATCGCCTATTATCACACGTAAACAACTCCACACACGGACGCAACTCTTGAGACTCAAACTCAAGATCTCCTGGACGTTTTCACAGCAACTACAAGCTTTCGGACAATAATAATATTGTGGTGTAGCTTTTTTAGGTTATGTCACTTCCCCCAAAAGAACTCTCTTTGTAAACTAACTAAGGGTTCCTTAAATAAGTGAGGAAACCCTTATTCTTCAAGTAAAAACGTCCCAAATGAGTTAACAGCCGAGAAATGATAAGCCTCCATGATTATGGGGCTTAAATTCATCATTAAATGCAACTTTGTAACTTCAGTGTCGGCCAACCGATCGGTATTTGGCTCCTACCGATCGGTTGGAACTCTCGGTATCTCAAACACCAACCATTCGAATCGGATGCGGGCAGCATCCGATCGGATGGATGACTCTGCCATGCATCTTTTATTTTATCTTTTTCTCTTCTCGTTACGTGCTTGATCCGTCGCTGTACCACTAATTTCTTTCATAGAACTAGATCTTTTCTTGATATATAAGGCATAAAAGTCTTGGTCTAATCAATTATTTGAAGTATCATGTGGTTTCTTTCTCGTAATTCTCCTTATGTTCATAATCTCTTCATTTCTTCGTATTTTCCTCCACTTTTCCTGTACTTGGCTACATTTACTTGCATACACACTTTTTCATCATTTAGCAACAAATACACACAAATATAACCAAATATGATGCACAAAACTAGCAATAACGCACCTAAAAACATGTTAGATTTAAGCGTTATCAAATCCCCCACACTTGAGTTTTGCTCGCCCTCGAGCAAGTCTAATTTTTAGAAAAACTGAACTCAATGGTATTTTCATTACGTTCATGAAAAAATCCTTGAAATGTATGCAGGTTAAATCGAGCTTTGTTAACATCACCAAGCACCTCACAAAGGAAATTTTAAATTCACACAACTCTCGATGGTAGATTTGATTGTAGATCACTCAATTGCTCAGACACGATTCATGTCTCTTACCATAAGCTTGTACTTGTATCAAAACAACAAAATAAAACATCAAAGAGGTCTTTTATTTGGGTTTAGGCTTCAAAAGGGTTTTGATTACCTAGCTAATGTATAGATATTTCATACAAGAACATCATTGCTCGCTAGCAACGAATCCTTTTGTAGTCAAGCAACGGATGGTCACTAGATCGTTCCTTGGTTCGCTAACGACGTTACTTTCATAACGGATGGTCACCAATTTACTCACCAGATCGCTAACAACGCTTTTCAACTACCCAAAAACTCGGATGGTCACTAGAACATACATGTGCTACATATCTAAACAAAGCCATCACTAAATCCGAATGCTCGAAAGCTAACAACGAATAAAGTAATTGGTAAGGGCAAGGATAAGACATGGGAATTTGATTTGGTTCTATAAAAATAAAAATCAAACAAGAATCAAGCCCAAATTCTATCCTAACTCTTTATATCACAAATGATTACTCCACCAAACTTCTTCGATCATTATTCCGAATTACATACTAACTCCAATCTTCCATAATAGCTCCTTGACTATCTTATTTTCATACATACATAGCTCATTGGCTTTTTCTTTTCTTTTGCTCTCTTTTTTTTTTTTTTTTTAACATCCCCACACTTTGGATGAGCACACGCTACAAAAAATATAAATAAGAGTAGCGACCTCCTTCTTCATTGGAACAACATATACACATACAAGGTGTGGTCAATCATGCAATCATCAAAAATAAATAGTTTCGAACTTCATTTGGACTTGATTCGGGAAAGTCTAAGGTGTATGGTGCAATGATTTCTGGGTTAAATCAAAAGAAAAGATAGGCTCAAAAGGGTGTAACTAAGGGTATCTAGCATATAATGCTAACAAATGGGTTCCAATTACTTAGGACAACTAACCGATGTGGTTAGCAAAAATGTATTGTAAACGGATGGCCATTTGGTGAAAATCCTAATTTGCCTCTTATCATTTGAATATATTTTATTACTTGAAAGTAATTTTAACCGTAATGCATAACAAGTACAAGTTCTAGAATCGACATAATCACCGGCACACTCATACGAAATATAAGGCATGAATCCTCACAATTTAAAGTGGTGGTAAAATGTACTTAGCAATAGTTACCAATAACTCTCAAAACTTGACTACATTCCAAAAAAAATTTTCAAATAACCTTATTATTTACCATTGAATCAACTTGTCTAACAACTAGAAAAATCAAAGGCGAATAAATTCACACATTCTAGTTCTTGAAATCCAAAATCTAAAAAAAATAAAATTAAAACCAATCTTTCCTATTTTCTTCCCTCCCCCACACTTAAGTTTTGCATTGTCCTCAATGTAATAAAACTAACTTCAAAGTAAAGGAAATGGGAAAGAAAAATAGAAAAAATAATAAATAAAAACTACCCGGGAAAAAATTAGCATAGGCCTAGTTGATCACAAGTAATCTCATGAGTTCTTCCAACTTCAAATATTGATCAACACTAAGCTTCCGTCAATTCTTCCCCTGCAAACACTGCAAACTATGCTCGAAACAAACAAAACAAAATACCAAAAACAATAAACCAAACAAAACATAATAAAATAAAATAAAATAATCCAAACAAACCAAAATTAAAACAAATAAATCCTACAAGAGTTAAAGTTAAAGTAGTAGAAATAGAAAATGGAAAATAGTTCAACCATCATTGTTTTGAAACCATAGTCATAAACCATCCCAGGTGGTTATTGGTTGTATATCTAAGACTTCTGGAAGTCCTCTCAACTTTCCATTCCTGCTTTCTCTAAGATTTGTGAACTTTTTTATATCAATACTCCATGGAACAACTGGTTCGCCAAAATCGCTCATTTCCTTTTCATTAAACAACCCAAGATTCCTAGCAATTCGAGAAATAAAATGCCCCGCACATATGTAATTTCTTGTCCTATCTGCTGCGTGTTTGTGCAAATGTTGCACTATTACCCATGCTACGTTCAAATGCCTATAGGGATGCTTCTCATCTAGTACGTGTAGTACCCATAAATCATCTTCATAAATCAACTCCACACCAGACGTCCTATGTAACAATGACTGCACTATTATCCTATGAAGCACACGTAACAACGGTTTCTTGATTGTCGACACTTCACTTTCTCCAAACACTAGCTTGTTTTCCGTACTAATCCTCTCCCAGTATCCGTTCGCATCAAAATTATTTTTATTCCTTCCTCCACTTATTACCAAAAACTTGAAATCCCTATTACTTAAATCTTCGTCCGAATATAAACCTAATAGGTTTCCAAATTCGAATAGTGTAACCTCGTGTTTTTGTCCCCCTAGTCTGAATTCGAGGAATTTATCGGTGGTAACACCGATATCAGTGATCTTTTCTTTCATCCTCATTGAACATAAAAATTCTAAGCACCATTCCTTGTATATCGGTTCCCTTATGCTCAATGCTTTCATCCACATGTTGGAAGTCAAAATTCGTCCATCCCAAAGAATCCTAATAAGAAACATGTCTTCCAGAAACTCATCACAACCAAGCTCTTTCATGTCACTCCAGTTCATAATCCTTGGTGAATGAATCACCCATCCGCCAATCTTAAGAAGTACAGCACTAAAAGCTTTTCGAACACTCGCATCCTCCCCTTTCCACAATAGATTAGGGTGACATTCCGGTATCGGCATCTGTTCTCTCTTCCTAATTCCTTCTCTAGTTCTTTTCGCGATTCCTGATCCACCTGCAAGATAACTCTGTAGAAATCATGATATTTGTTAGTATAAGAGTATAAGAAACAAGGTTAGATGATTTAGAAGTCCAAAAGGTTCATTTTGAAAATCTTCAAAAAGTTTTACCGAGGGCTCCATCCGATCGGTAGCTCTCTCCATCCGATCGGATGGAGTTTTGACCTTGTCCAGCCGATCGGTATCAACACGCAACCGAATCGGTTGGATTCACTGTATCCAAAACAAAAATTTTTCCGACTCCAAATCAATCCTATCTAGTTCCACTCTTCCCTATCCTGCATTTCATCAATCACTATGGTCTCTACACATCCCACTTATCTCCAAATCATATCCATAACATACTCGCATGATCAATCTTAGAACCTATGAACATATTCGAAATCAAACCTTATTGATGTTCTAATCCATAATGCATCATCCTAGGAACACTAATTAACATCTAAACAACATCTGGAAATCATTAATTTCTACCCAGAATCGATTCAAAGTTTTGACCCATATGATTCAAAAAAAATCAATTAACTCATTCTTCCTCAAAACTTAATCAATCCATCTCATTCTTTTTGCAATGATTTCCTCAATCATTTACCCATCTATTCCAGAAAAATCATGCCTTAATTGGAACTATATCAAAAACGCCTAAATTTTGACCTAATTCAATCAACTCGAATTAAAACCTAATTGACACAAATTGATGATGTTACTTACTTGTTTTGGTGCCATTGATGATCCTTCAACTCTCCTGCAACTCTTAGAACTCTTCTAATGGTCGAATTAATGAACCCCAAGTGTGGTGGAATGAGTGTGTGTATGTTTTTATGATTTTTGAAATCTTCGGTATATATACTTCACTCCATCCGATCAGTATTTCATCCAACCGATTCGGATTGAATTTTTGCAAAACTTCACTTTCCCTTCTTTCTTCAACACTTTAACACTTGCAAGATCAAATGGAAAGTATTTGACTCCTTTAAAAGACTTCACTTTAAGTACGAAAAATACCACCAACACACTTATTCTCCCAACTTGTTATCCAATCTATCTTTACAACTTCTAAAACAAAACTTAACTCCATAGATTAAAACTTAATAAAACCACAAGGTAACCAAAAGGTCTTAAACTTAAATCAAACTTAAAGGCAAAACATTAAACTACTATTAAAAATGCATTAAAAATAAACAAAACAAACATTAGCACAAGCCTTGTGCTTTATTCTTCATCTTTTGCTCTTCAACCTTCAACCCTCAAAGTATTCATGCTTCAAGATGTCTTCACTTTGAAATTTGCCGGATAACTTTCGGTTAGTCATTTATGTTTTAAACTTCCTTGCAAACTTCCTTCCATCCGGGCAAACTATATCAAACTTCACATGCCATTCTCCATCACCTTCTTCTTTCTTGTAAACACTAGCTCCTTCGGGTCCCCATTCCAAATTCTTCAATTGAACCGGTAAGGATCCAAGAAAATCTGTCAATTTATGGAACACAAAAACATTCTTGAATGGGTTATAGAAAACCTCCATAGCTAATGCTCTTTCCAACTCATCTTCAATACCAAAGTAACTAGGGACAACCGGCCCATATTTAGGCCTTCCCTCTTCATCTCTACCAACTTCGAAACAACCTAAATGGTCTTCTTCTTCTTCATCTTCATGCACTTCCTTAATAATCTTGCCTCTAGGTTTAGGATAGTAGGTATGCTTCAAGATCCCATCACTAATAGTCATAGTACCTCTACCCATATCTATAATAGCTCCGCAAGTTCTCAAAAACGTTCTTCCTAACAACAATGGTAACTCCTTATCTTCGGGGATATTAAGCACAAGAAAATCGGCTAAGAAAGCTTGATATCCTACTTGCACTCTAACATTCTTCACTTCTCCCATTGCTTTTGCTCTTGAATTGTCAGCCATGGTAAGATTATATTGATTTGGTTGAGGATTACCAAGTCCTAATCTTTTTTACAACGGGTATGGCATCACATTCACACTTGCTCCTGTATCGGCCAATGCATACATTGCATCGGTTCCATTCACCTTAATGGGTAACACAAAATTTCCCGGATCGCTCTCTTTCTTAGGCAACCCATTTTCAACTATCCTTTCCCTTGCAAACTCATCAAAATTCTTATCCTCTATCCTAGCTGTTGCCATCATAACCGCATCTAACTTCTTACGATAAACCATGTAATTGTTCAACACTTCTATAACCGGCTTCTCTTCCATAAGCTCCTTAAATTTCATTTCCAAGTTCTCCAAAACTGCTTCTTTTTGTTCTTAAGTCAATTGTTTAACTTCTTGAGGTGATTTGGGTGATGAACTAGATGAACTACTCTCATTCTTAGGGGTGGAGGGTTGGGTAAGTTTGTTAAGTGGTGTTTTCTTGCGATTAACCTTTCCCATTTTAACAATCTCTCCTCTACCTTCCTTCTTCTCTACCATATCATCATCTACATCAATTCTCATCTCTCCCATAGCAAAATCAACCCTACATTTAGTTTTCACCATAAATTTCTAACAAACATAACTTCCGGTTCACCCACATTTCCATATTCCAACACAACAAAATCAATTTTGAAAACATGACCATGAATATTAACATTCACATCTCTCACTATCTTCCTACCATAATTCTCATAATCAAGCCTAACAAAGCCAAGCTTACTAAGCATATCTTCCGTAATGTAATTTTCACCATATTCCATATTAAGTTGAGCATCCCAAGCCTTAACTCCTTCCACACCACATGGTGTAGCATACCTCATAAATGGTACATCAAACTCTTTAGGTGGTGCTTGCGTAAACACAACCACTCTTTTCTCCTTAGGTAAACACACTATGCTTTCGCCAACTTCTTCTTTTCTTTCGAAACCAATCTTAGCTTCATCCAAAATGCTTTCCAACTTCTCCAAAGAATCACCTGAATCTCTCAACATCTCTTCCAAATGTCTCAAATATTCCGAAACATTGCTTAAACTCTCCATTCTACTTAAGCACTAACTATAACATAACCACAAAACAAAAATCCAAACTATTAGCGTGAGGGTTAGTTATAATCGAACCATATCAAAATATCAAACCAAAGCAAGCTAACAAACAACTTCAAACTATCAAAACATCAAAACAACTAAAAATCACGAATCACAAAAAATCACACCGAGGCAAACATCCGATCGGTATCACCTTCCATCCGATCGGATGGGTAAAATGCAAAATACGAACTCTCACCAACCGAATCGGATGCGGGCAGCATCCGATCGGTTCGATCAAAAAAAAATTTAATTTTTTTTTTTTTTTTTTTTTTTTAATAAGACTAAACTAATGACAACCTCTTTTTTTTAACTTTTTTTTTTTTTTTTTTTTTTTTTTTTTTTTAAGAAGAACTAAAAAGAAGAATAAATTAATAACTAAAACTATTTAATATAATCCTACAATTAACTATCAAGCATTAAACTATGTGATTAACTTTTAATTAATTAACTAATAACCATAAAAACTAATTATAAATTCATTCAATGAAAACTATCAAACTACCAAACATTAAAATTAATAAATTAACTACATTAACTAACATTTAACATAATAAAACATTCTAATACCCCAAATTAATTAATCTAATTACTCTACTAATTAAACACGATATTAATGAATCATAAAAACTATAAAAAAAAAAATAACAAAGATTACTAAAACAAAAAGTGTTAACGAGACCACCAACCGATCGGATGGACATCCATCCGATTCGGTTGGTCCGAACCAAACTTTTTTTTTTTTTTACTTTTTAACCCTTTTTTTTAAATTAAAAAAAAAAAAAAAAAAAAAAAAAAAAAAAAAAACCTTAGACTACTAAGCCCAACTACCAAGAAAATCTTAACAATTCCCCGGCAACGGCGCCAAAAATTTGATGTGCGTGTCGTTGTGTTCAAGTTTTAAAATTTATAAACACGATTTATCCAATTCTCTAATCACACATACGAGCAAGTATACTCGTCCGTGGTAGTAAAGGTGGGTAAGTCGAGATCGTCCTAAGGGAATTGGGGTTTAGGTTTTGTAAATAAGTTTTAGCAAAAAGGAGTGTCAATCCAATTTGAAGTAAATTCTAAAAACAAGCAAGGTTCAATCAATCAAAAACTAATATACTTGTGTGTAGTTTCCATGACAATTGTTTAGAGTAACCAATCAAGTTGGGTGTGACTTGTAATGATGCACAACTTAAAATGAATGATTCACAATCAATGGTTTTTGTCATGAGAAATCATATCTAAGAATTCAATCTCCTAGTTAACTCCTTTCGGCCATGATTAACTATTACGATAATTCTATTAAGTCCTTTTGTTGTTTGAAAGCATTTCTTATCTTAAAAATTCCAACGAATCCTTTCGGCCTTTTTCGTGATGAAATCGTTTCCAAATCCATTTTAATGAGTAAAGGTGTTGCTTGTCACACACCACAATCCATACTAATTCGTGCACTAACTTTTTGGAATAAAAACATAAAGAAAACTCCTTTCGGCCTTTGTAAATCTTTGAAATTGTTTTTACCAACCAATCAAGCAAGATTAGATTTTATCTCAACAAACTCATAAAACAAGATATGTTTTCATGCATCACTATGATAAGATTACTCCAACAATTGTCACATCATCCACACACAAGTATAACTAAAATTACTCCATAACAATCATAATCAAACACAAGTAATTAACCAAACTTTCATTCATCATATAGTAAAAGTAAAAGTAGTTCATGATAACTCAACAAGAAATACCTAATCAAGGAATTACAAGAACTAGAATTGTGGAACTATAGCAATCCACACTCCTCCAATCGCCTATTATCACACGTAAACAACTCCACACACGGACGCAACTCTTGAGACTCGAACACAAGATCTCCTGGACGTTTTCACAGCAACTACAAGCTTTCGGGCAATAATAATAATGTGGTGTAGCTTTTTTAGGTTATGTCACTTCCCCCAAAAGAACTCTCTTTGTAAACTAACTAAGGGTTCCTTAAATAAGTGAGGAAACCCTTATTCTTCAAGTAAAAACGTCCCAAATGAGTTAACAGCCGAGAAATGATAAGCCTCCATGATTATGGGGCTTAAATTCATCATTAAATGCAACTTTGTAACTTCAGTGTCGGCCAACCGATCGGTATTTGGCTCCTACCGATCGGTTGGAACTCTCGGTATCTCAAACATCAACCATCCGAATCGGATGCGGGCAGCATCCGATCGGATGGATGACTCTGCCATGCAACTTTTATTTTCTCTTTTTCTCTTCTCGTTACGTGCTTGATCCGTCGCTGTACCACTAATTTCTTTCATAGAACTAGATCTTTTCTTGATATATAAGGCATAAAAGTCTTGGTCTAATCAATTCTTTGAAGTATCATGTGGTTTCTTTCTCGTAATTCTCCTTATGTTCATAATCTCTTCATTTCTTCGTATTTTCCTCCACTTTTCCTGTACTTGGCTATATTTACTTGCATACACACTTTTTCATCATTTAGCAACAAATACACACAAATATAACCAAATATGATGCACAAAACTAGCAATAACGCACCTAAAAACATGTTAGATTTAAGCGTTATCATCACTAAACTGAGACAATCGGTTAGTGGAATTAGTACTATTGGTAGTAATGAC